>JAAGEH010002534.1:17125224-17186185 GCA_011751065.1 Lasiurus cinereus | reverse complement strand
TCTCTCTCTCTCTCTCTCTCTCTCTCTCTCTCTCTCTTTCCTCTTCTCTCTCTCCTCACTCTCTTTCTCCCCCTCTCTGTCTCTCCCTCTCTTCCCATTCTCCATCCCTCTCTGCCTCTCCCTTTTCCTTTCTATCTCTATCCATCTGTCTCAATCTCATGTACATTAATTAAACAGGACACATGTAGAACCCACACGGCAATGTGGAGCCCTAGAAACTAGAAGATAAAATCCTTTGGTGCACACAACTTACTTGGTCCACTCACTTTGGCAGCAGTGACACTGGCTGCAGTCGACAGGCCTCAGTGATCATCTGTAGTGATAATCCATAAGGGAAACAATAAAAGTGAGAGTTGATAAAATTGAAACCATAGAATCAATTAAATGCTCCATATTATTTGTATATATTTATGCATACTAACATAAATTCTGTAAGCAGAAGCCTGATGTCAGCATTGTTACTCTGTCACTGGGACTGTCTTTTCCTTGATCCATGTGGATGAGGAAACTGTCTTCACTCTTGTTTCATCTGGGCTCCCCTTCCCTCACTGTCAGGCTGAGCCGATCCTTTAAAGTGCTCCCCAAAATGGGCTTGATCATGTCTTTCTACGCTGAAATGTTATTTCTTTTTTTTTAAATATACTTTATTGATTTTTTACAGAAAGGAAGGGAGAGAGATAGAGAGTCAGAAATATCGATAAGAAAGAAACATAGATCAGCCGCCTCCAGCACAACCTCCACTGGGGATGTGCCAGCAACCAACGTACATGCCCTTGACCACAATCGAACCCGGGACTTTTCAGTCCACAGGCTGATGCTCTATCCTCTGAGCCAAACCAGTTTCGGCAGAAATGTTATTTCTTTATTACAGGGTTCTTACCACTAATATCAAAAAATACATCTGTGGCCCTAACTGGCTTGGCTCAGTGGATAGAGTGTCAGCCTGCAGACTGAAGGGACCCAGATTCAATTCTGGTCAGGGGCATATGCTTGGGTTGCAGACTCCATCCTCCAAAGGGGGTATGCAGGAGGCAGTCAATTGGTGATTCTCTCTCATCATTGATGTTTCTCTCTCTCCCTCCTCTCCCTATCTCTCTGAAATCAATAAAAATGTTTTTAAATACCTCTGTGTCTGACAATAGTCAAATTCCCCACATGGGTGCCGAGACATTCTCTCCTGTGTCTGTTTGTTTTTTATTATTGTTTAAAGTATTATAAATAGTAGTACATATGTCTCCTTTTTTCCCCCATTGACCTCCCCCCAGCCTCCCCTACCCCTAGTACATACCCTCACCTACCCACCCCCCAGTGTCTTATATCCATTAGTTATGCTTATATACATGCATACAAGTCCTTCTGTTGATCTCTTACAGCCCCATCCCACCCCCAACCTCCCCTGCCTCCCCACTGTAGTTTGACAGTCCGTTCAATGCTCTTTTTGCCTCTATATCTATTTTTCCCCCAATTCTTTTCTTTAAAAAAAAACTTGCCTCTGCAGACTAAAAATAAACCTATAATAACAAAAAATGTTTGAGTCCCAATTTCAATGTCCATCAGTTCTGAGTCTCAGTTTCAACGTCAAACAGTTCCTTATGTGTATATGTCAGCAATGGTAACTGGATGGTGGACAAATGGTAGCAATGCAGGTCCAACTCTCCTGGTTTGGTCCTAGGCAATCTGTAGTGATACACAGCTGCTGACTGCTAGCATGGCAAGGCGTCGTCAGGGTCTTCCATCTCTGGACTGTTTATCCTCTTGTCTTCGTGGTTGGAGCAGACCTGTCAGTTCCTCTCTGTTGCAGAAATCCACTTGGTCTTGGAGTTGTTTTCTGAAAGTATATAAACATATTCTCGACCAAAAGTTAATAAAGGAGTCTTTTCTATAAAATTGACTTGGGATCCTTTTTATTTTTGCCCAAACAATTTTCCTTTGGCTTATTTTGACACCATGTGTGTTTTTTATGGGTGTCTTGTTGTTAGCATTACAAATGAAAATAATTTCTGAAGTAAAAATTTTCTAGATATAATTTACTTACAAGATATTTTTCCTTACATGATATTACTCTACTATCCTTCCTTTTTTTGATTAATGGAGGCTTTTGTAAATTTTTAATGCAATCTTGATAACTTTAAATTTTAACTTTTTGCACAAATATATGACTGCTTTAGGTCCATTGCATGTTAAGCAATTTTACCATGAGATGAACTACCAATAGAAAATTTAGTTAAGACTTTAGAAACAGCTTTTTGTTCAGTACAATTAAATTTTCTTGAATATTCACTTATTTCAATTAGAAAATTTAAATTAATCTGAAAACTTGATTACTATTTTACTGTCAAATTTACTACTCTACAAACAATCTTAGTTTACCTTGTAAATATTAAATTGACGGAGTATTACAGGGTAAGTCTCTCCTGCGTTTGAAGCAAGTTACTTCCTCCAGAGTTCTCTCTGGTCATTACCCTGGGAGTGTCATCTGTCCATGTTGTGTCTGGAGTACTTGGAAGCAATACTATGTGGTTTCCCTGCTGTAGTTTTGCAGGAAGGGATGACTTTCTAGTATAGGCTGAGGTCAAAAATAAGCCCCCACAGTTGATGGAGAAAAAATAAATCAGACATAATGTGGCACTCTCCCAGTGTGTGGCATCAATGGACATGCTGGTTCAGGAACAGGGGACATGAATTGACTTTAAATCACAGGCAAAGTATGTTAATGGACAACTATGGGACTGGATATGTCTATATTGGCGAATGTTAGCCTCACCCAAAAGTTTAACAAAACAAGGAGGACAAACTCTGAAAGAGTCATGTAGTTGAAACTCTGTGTCCATATATTCAATAATTTTCTCCTGATTAGTCAAATGCAAACCAGCAATAATGAGACCACTCAACTGACTGTCAATTTAGCCACAGGCAACAAGAATTAAATATTAGTGACTAATATTTATCGAGCACTTATGCTGTTCTATTCCTGAAATTTGTCTCTGGTACACTAGTTACTTATTTATAAATAAAAGCGGTATTTGAATTATAAGATTGTGACATGTTTTTCACATACATTTCATGTGCATATACATGTACCTATATATACATATACTGTATATTCATGTCTGTCATATTTAGGTAATTTACAAATTAACTTGTAAGATAAAATTTAAAATAGGAGGGATTTTGTCCTTTTCAGTCTAAATTAAATATACAAAAAAGTCTAGCACTGGCTGCATTGGCTCAGTGGATAAAGTGTCAGCCCCATAGACTGAAGGATCTTGGGTTCAATTCCCATCAAGGGCATATACCTCGTTGCAGGTTCAATCCCAGCCCAGATGGAGTGCTTGTGGAAGGGTACTAATTGCTATGTCTCTCTCACACCAATGTTTCTCTCTCTCTCTGTCTCTCCCCCTCTCTTCCACTCTCTCAAAAATCAATGAAAAAAATATCCTTTGGTGAGAACTAACAACAACACAAAGTCTAGATAGTCAGTGTATTAGTCTGCTCAGGTGGCAGTAACAAAGTAGCCCAGACTGGGCAATATAGCAACAGAAATATATTGTCTCACAGATCTGGAAGCTGAGATCAAGGTGTAGCAGGGTTGGTTTTTCCTGAGGTTTCTCCCTCTATATCCTCACGTGTCTGTCCCTCTCTGTGTACTTGGGTCCTTATCTCCTCTTAGAGGACACTGGTAAGATTGGATTTGAGGGTAATCCAATGATCCCATTTTAACTTAACCACCTCTTTAAAAAAAAATCTCCAAGTATAGTTACATTCTGAGGCCCAGGGTGTTGGGCTTCAGCAAATGGATTTGAGGGGACACAACGCAGCCTATAATAGACAAAAAAAGTATGGTTCTATTCACCTTTAGAGATATTTTCTGAAAATGGAAGCATGCTGTTAGGTTATGCCCTCTTTCCAGAAATATCTCTACCTTAATAAGAACCAGAAGCCTCATAAGTTCCACTTTCATCACCATAATATCTCTAGTATATAAACTTTAATATTTCCAATGGACAAAAAATACTTGTAGAATTGGACTAACATCAGATTTGACTGAATAATGTCCAGAAAGTTTCTCTTCAGATGTCATCTAATGGTGTGATACTAATGCCTTTTATTGTATTCTGCTTTTGGTTTCTTCCCTTCCTGACCCTCAGAAGATCCCCGTTTCCAGTTAGAGCAGCGTAAACTATCATGACTCTAAGAAGGGTTCCCTTCCACAGTGTGAATGGTGTGAGGACCAATTCCACCTCCCACTGACCTCTCTTTTCCAGCTGAAATAAAATCAGTCATGTAACTTTTTAGTAGTATTAACTCAATATCATTTTATGGACAAGGATAGTGAGTTATTTGATTATTTAGTTTATTTTCTTTAGGGCTCATGTTAACAGAGAATATACGTACTTCCCTTAGAGATGTTGTAAAATTAAGGTCCTCTAGTCTTGAAGCAGATGTTTCTATGAATCTTTCAATCAGATGGTTGTTTTTTTCAAATAGGACTGAAGTATACTGGCAAAAATAAAAAGAAGCGATCAAGAATAGTACCATTGCCCAGCTGGTGTTGCTCAGTGGTTGAGCATCAGCCCATGAACCTGGAAGTCATCAGTTAATTCCTGGTCAGGGCAAATGCCAGGGTTTCAGGTTAGATCCCCAGTAGGGGGCATGTATGAGGCAGCCAGTCAATAATTCTCTTTCATCAGTGTTTCTTCTCTCCCATCTCTTCCTCCCTCAGAAATCAATAAAAACATATTTTTAAAAATTAGTGCCATCGTCCCGGTATGGAATTGAACATGAGGGTAAAGAAAGGTCATCATGAGAGTGTGGACTCCTGGAAGGAAGGTGCTTTCAAGGTGAGGGTGCACAAAGGCCAGAGCAGGTGTTCTCTAGCAATGCAGAAGTCACTGCTACTGAGGAGACACCATACAGATTATCTCAAGAACAATGTTATCAATGCCCATAAAACTAGGTTATGGAGCCAGGATACAGCAGAGCTTGTAAGAGAGTTTTCTATGCTTCCCATTCTCCGGAAGATGGACACTAGGGTAAAACCAGCTCATAATATCTTAATGGCTATATGTGTGTTCGTGTGTGTCCTGTACGTATAAATGTGTTTGTATATATGTAAACACACACACATATATCTTCCACTGTGCTTTCATTTGCTTAGGTAGCATCATAACACAATTTTCTGATTCAAAGCTTTAAAAAACCTTAATTTGTGGAACCAACTAGCTATTCAACATGTTCATTTTTCAGATATCTACATAATAATGTATATTGAATTCCAAAGTAAAAAATTAATTGTTGTACAAGGTAAAAATATTGAAGAACTACTATGAATTAAGATTAGCAGTAAGGACATTTTAAATTATATTTTTCAATAAATAAATATTAAAATAAGAAAGCCGGTGCTATACATATACAGCACCTACATGCACAACACCATCCACAGAAACCTAAGTCTAGATGAGCACAAGGTTTATTGTGATATTCAAATTAGTTAATATCTTGCAATAAGAATAAAACTTATTACTCATTCAATAAAATCCTAGAATTAAATTTGAATGCTATAGAATGTTCTCTTCAGATTTAAATACACTTTTTTTGGTTGTTGTGAATCTAGGTTTAAAATGGAAACATTTGTATGACCTTGTGTGCATGTCTCTGTGTGTTTATGTACAGGATATTTCTCATCCACTTTCATGCATAAACAATAAATTAAATGTTCCAATTTCCCAGATTAAACCAGCTCAGATTCTATGCTGGTAATACAAAGTCAAAATCAAGTGAAAGCCCTGTGTAAACATGTAGGTTCTGCTTTAAATTCACTGAGTAAATGGATAAAAAGCAGATTACAGAAACAAATTTGGGTAGAGAAAAGTCAAATAGGACATCTGAACTCACCATACGATGATGATTCTGAAAGTGTCAACTTTAGAACAAAACAGTTAAATAATGAGACTCTCTTGAGAAAACACTCTGTACTCCCAAACAGAACAAAGGAGTATTAACATTAAGGAGAATATATGCAACTCATTGCACACAAATTACCTAAAATTACTCTTCCCATCTGCTCAAAATCTTTATAAAATCATTTTACATAAACACACACACATAGGATTTCTGAGTTTTTAACGTTCTTTTGTAAACAAATCACTGATTCTCGATGACATTTTATTTATAACTAGAAGCCCAGTGCATGAAATTTGTGCACGGGGGGGGGGGGGCTGTCCCTCAGCCCAGCTTGCACCCTGTCTAATCTGGGAGCCCTCGAGGGATGTCCGACTGCCTGTTTAGGCCTGATCCTGTCCAACTGCCCGATTAGGCTCAATCAACTGCTCGCTTGCCTGCCTTCCTGATTGTCCCTAACTGCTTCTGCCTGCCAGCATGATCACCTCCTAAACACTCCCCTACCATCCTGATTGATGCCTAACTGCTACCTTGCAAGCCTATTTGCCCCCAACTTCCCTCCACTGCTGGCCTGGTCACCCCTAACTGCCCTCCCCTGCAGACTAGATAGCCCCCAACTGCCCTTCCTTGCAGACCTGGTCCCTCCCAATTGCCCTCCCCTGCTGGTCATCTTGTGGCAGCCATCTTATGTCCACATGGGGCCAGCCATCTTGTGTGTTGGAGTGACAGTTAATTTGCATATTTCTCTTTTATTAGATAGAATGGGCCAGTGGATCACCACGCTTTATGCCAAAAAATAGAGTGGGAGGGTCATTTATGCCACAGAGCTCAGAGCAGAACATGGACTGAACAAGTTTCTTTAGACCCCTCCCAGCTCAGTTTCCTAGACAGAAGACAGCTCCAGATCCAAAGCTGGAGCAAGGGAAGAGCTGAAGGTGGATCAAAGCACAGAATCCATCCATTACATCCCTGAGGAAGGACACCCTGGACCTGAGCCTGAGCTAACATGGGCCCAACATTTCAACCTTCCCCATGGGTCTCAGTTTATACATAGTAGTCATGATGTCTGGTAATACAAAGACTTTCCCTGCTGATGGAATAGCAGTGCTGATGGAATAGCAGTGCATGAAATTCTTTATTTGTGTGAATCTAACTCTTTATTGATTTATAGTAGAAATTGTTCCTAATCGGAGTGACTTAAAGTATGTATTTGTGTAGGCCTTTGTGCTCCATATTACAAGTATAGAAACAGGAGAACTAGGGCATTTAGTATAAATATAATCTTTTCAGATTAAAAAAATATATGCATGGGCAAATTTAGGAAATACTCTAACAATAAGCTTATGTATTTAAAGCTTATTGTTAGTAGGTGTTCCTTCTGAATTATTTTACCCCATCATTAACATTTATTTGGTCTTAAAACACACAGTGAACTTTCACCTCTTGTAATATTTTTCTTCATTTCCTTTGTTGCCTTATTTCTTCAAGTAACTTTAATTCTTTACAAATGTTGAATAATAAATAATCAATTAAGACATTAATTGAAGAAGGCAAAATTATGGGTTTGAAATTTATGTTTGTTTATTAATCTCAAACTTTCTCTCATTTGAACAAGTACTGATTTGGCTTTCAGTTATGATAATTGTATTCCTTATAAAGTTTTACAATGACATTATATTTTTGCAATCATTTTCACCAAAGCCATGGGAAGATCAAAAGAATAATGTTCGATGTAAATGCACTTAAGGAAAAGTAATGAATGCCTTAAACTTTTTGATAACTTTACAGATAGAATCATCCATACTGATCAAGTGTTGCCAAGATAACCAAGCACATTGCAGATCTTAAAAAGAACAATAAATATACTGTTTATTTACTTGTCTGTTATAGTTCCTCTTCTTTCTCATTGTTATATTAGTTGCTGTCCCAAATTTTGCTTTATGTGAAATGTCAAGCCTTCACCAATTGTTTCTTATAATCATGTGCCGAGATGCCAGCATACACCTGTAGTGTGAGATTAATTAGAAATAATGCCCCATTCCACTTCATAAACATCCTGATTTAGACAGTTAATCATAAGTCACATGCAGAGAAACATATGAACAAAACTATTATTATTCCACTAAATCCTCAAAAGACCCCTGAAGACATTCTTCCCTCCTTTGTTATGTTTTCCTAAGCTATGTTATATTTGTGGGTTTGATGTTCCACTTTATATTTTTTCTAATTCTCATTAAAATATAATAAGGCACTTAATTTTTTCAATGTTTTTCACCTACCACCTGAAATCAGCTTGAAGCTGTCTTGGTCTGCATCTATATATTGGGAGAGACTGCAGACACTTGAAGGCAGGACCCCACAGTGGGAAGACAGAGGAGAACCATTCAGTGAGCCAGTCCGGTGAGCCAGAGGTGTACACAGTTGGGGATGTAGACATCGCAGGACACTCAGCCACCCTCTGAGTCCCAGAGGAGCCCTGTGACCCACACACACAACCTGACACACAAAAGCCTGGAGTGACTAGACATCAACCCCACTATATATCCATGCTGATATTGATTCTGCCCCCAAATGACTGAGAAATGAAGCCAATTTGTGCCTGCAAATGAGAAGAGCTTGGATTTTCCAAATGCAAAACCAAGACTAAAGGAACACAAAGGCACAACCAAACCTGGGCAGGGTCACAGGAAATGTTGCTTCATAAATCTGTGCTTTGAGGTCCTACCTCCTGTCCTGTAAAGAAAGAGAAAGGACCTGAGTAGAATAAAATGCCCAAATTCACTTATTTGGGTATTTTAGGAGTGTTCTCAGTTCCATGTACCCTCACGGTGTGGAATTAAGAAGACGTAGTGTATCTTATTGTTACCCAAGGTATGGGCAAACTTTAGGGTTATTTCCTAGACATTCTAAAAGTAATTAGCATTTTATTGAAATATTTTGTACACTCGATCCTTGAGATCCATAAGCAATGTATACTCAAAGATTTGTGAATCCTAAATCTGGTCATTTCTCCCATGGAATGGAATGGAGTGAAGCAAAATTACTAAGTGCAGTTCTATGCAACATGCAAGATGCATTTATTTGTTTTTCTTTTTAAGTTTGGGCTGTCTTGATATATTTAAACTTAACAAATTATTTTGTATATTTAAATTATATAAGATTTCTCAGAAATCTTGCATATGATAACATATAACATGTAAGGCAAGGAGAAGCACAAGGGTGTTTTCTAAACTTATTTCAACTCTCAATACCTTTTGGGAGACAATACATTAATACCTCACGTAACATGAGCATTCAGCAGGATAAGGTTAAGGCAATGCCCAAATAATTGAGTATCACTGCACATTGTCACTGGCTCCTGCACAATGAGATCTGCTACTAAGTAATCTATTACAGTTTTTAATTTACATAAAACTTCAGTTTTCTTCCTAAGAACCATAATATTTTTTATATCCTTTAACACCTTTATTACTGTCATCAGCCATATTGGACAAGGGCTGAATCAGGTCTTATTTTCAAGCTTCTATTCAAAATCTAACTCACTTGACCAGGGAAGCCAGAGTGGCCGCTGTCTTGTTTCTAACGCCTGAAAAGGGAGCTTGCATGTGCACTGGAGAATGACCAGCTCCAGAGCGCCAGGATGGAGGGCCTTCTGCAAAGCAGAACTCACCGCTTATGTTCCCTGGCGACCACAACACTGATCAGGAAGGTGACCAGGGCTCGGTCCGCAGCTGGAGGAGAGGGCAGGGCAGAGCTAATGGAGGCCCCGGCCACATTGTCCAGACAGTTCCAGGACCTTCTGGAGCACCTGTGCCTTTCCTCTGTGTACTCTGAGTCTTCTCGATATTTCTGCCAGGTGCTCATTTTGGGTAAAGCTAATGGGTTTAATTCCAACTGCTTACAAATTAGAAAAGCCTATTTTTTTTCAGAACCTTTGAAAAATAATGGGACAAGGCAAAAGGGGCCCAATCTGTTGAGAAGTAGGTAATGAGTCATCCACTGGGTCATCCACCAGCTGTTATTTTACTCCTGCTCAGCGATTTTATTGTTGTTGTTAATCCTCACCCAAGTATGTTTTTCCATTGATTTGTTTAGAGAGAGTGGAAGGGAGGGAGAGAGACAGAGAGAGAGAAACATCGATGTGAGATAAATACATCAATTGGTTGCCTCCCACATGTGCCCAGCCCAGGGCCAGGGATGGAGCATGCAACCTGGGTATGTGCCCATGACAGGAATCAAACCCTGGACCCTTCAGTCCACAGGACAATGCCTTATCCACTGAGCAAAACCGGCTAAAGCATGCCCAGCAATTTTTATATCATGATACTTGCACATTGCTTGCTTTTCTAGATCATTGGGGCCCATCTTCATCCATAATTTTTAAAAATAATTACATTATTACGTGTATTATGAAATGACCTTGAATATTTCTCAGTGAATCAAAATCTGTTACTCATACAGGGAAAAAAAAAGTGCCTTTGTTTTATCTTAAGTCCTCTTTATTTTCAAAAAGGCTATTAGGTAATTATCCCAAAAGACACAGATACAGTAAAACTTTGCAAATGAAAACACACTTCCAAATTGAATTTTAAAATTTTGGAGATGATATGACTACTGAGCATGAAAGCACTGAATTTCCTGGTAGCCAAGGCAAAAAGGGAAACAATGAGTTGGAAGCTTCTTGTTTTCCAGTAAGAGCTATCAAACCAGGATGTCAAACCACAGGAAGGAAAAAAATTGGGTAATTTGACTCAGGAAAATAGAAGAGCAGATGTAACTAATTGGATATTATGGTTATAAAAGAACCTCATTAGGTTTCAATGAAGCATCTGGTTTGCAAGTAGCTGGTTCTGATGGACTGCCCAGGCAAAGGCAGCTTGAAAATGTGCACCCAAGTGGCTGAAGAAGCTCACAGTCTTCCTGGGTCACTTCATACAGGTCAGGCTGCCAGGGTTACATCAAGACCACAAAGGCAGGTCTGAGTCTTCCTATGGCAGGAGGATATGTATCCAACAAAATAAAAGCCAGTTCAAATTTTCAAATACAAAGTGTAAGAAGTGCGTTATGACCCAGACCTAGACTTTACCAGTTAAGGCTGAATTTGAGAATACCATTTTGGGTTTTGAATGCAGGCACATATTGTGAAAGGCATTAAATCAGTATTGATGGAGACTAAATAGGTATCCAGTAAGTTGTCACTGACCAATGAATTAAAGGCTCCACACAGATTAGAAATGCTTATTAGGTGAATTATTTTAGCTTTGGTTTTTGTAAATGAAACTAAGTTTAGCAATTAACCTTTAAAAAATTATGCCTCAATTATGCTGCTCCTCATGCTGAAGGCTTCTAGACTGAATGCTCACACCTTAGTTTATTGAAGTGCTTCACAATGTCAATCATAAACTCAACCTCAATCCCGAATCCTCCCTTCCTCTTAGAACAAAATGGATCCAGGACACTAACTGCTAATACTTTCAAATCCTGGCCTCCAATTTTATATAGAAACTGCTTAAGTTTTCTCTTTTAAACTATAGTTCTCTTTTTATAATGCCTGCCATTCCTGTGTTCCCTAACTTAGCTTTCTCTATTTCCTTATGGAAGCAAGTAAATACAGAATATTGATAACTGGCTTGAAAGTTACAAATAGCATGACTTTTATCTCTTCCAACTCCCTATAAGATCTGGAGTGTGGCTAATCTAGAGCAGTATTCAGTTAACAAGTAGATGGAATCCTGGCCTACATCCTCCTCAGAGTTCTGCACATAAGATGCTTAAGTTGACCTACAATTTCTTTACATGACACTCACCTAAAATGCTAAACTTCCTTTTTTTCCCAAACCAAGGAGTATTTTTGGCCTTAAAAATATATGTAAGACCGACTGGAAACCTGAGATAAACCTTGTAGTACAGTCTCGCTGTGAATCTGCATTTCTGTGTCTGTATTTATCCTGTCTAAGCACCCTGTCCCTGCACTAGGCACTGTGTCCTGCTATCTCCTTGAGAAACTGTAAAATCTTGAAAGCAATGTGTGGCCTGAGTAGTTTTCTGTCCTCCTTCTCCTCCCAGCCAGAACAGTTGTGGAGGTAAGGTGAGTGCTAGTCAGGTGCACTGAATAGATCCTGTGGGACTTGTGCTATTCAGCTTAAAGCTTTTCTGATACAGATCAGCCAACTTTGACTCTGCACTTCCCATCCTCCCCCTGAATCACCTGCCAACCTTTCCAGGTTTGTTCTCCTCCCAGGTGCCCAGTGTCTTCAGTCCAAGTTCTTATGGTCCAGGCCTATCTTTTACCAGCTATGCTTTTTTCTCCAACTGGTCACTTTTAAAAATCTGATATCACCTAGTTGACATTGGAAACTATTTTATAGACTCACAGGGAAATATAAATGACTGATGAAAAACCCATTGTCATAACTGAAAAGCTTACTTTGTAATGAGAAAACAGAGTTTGGCCACTACGATTATACTAATGGCAGATTTAATCACCAACAGAGAAACTGAGAGAGGTCTTTTGGAACAGGGTGACGGGGAGCCTTCTAGTGTCCTCACATCACATAGGCAGCTACCCCTCCAAGCGGAGTAACATGTGTTCACATCAGGTGCTTTCCCATACTATTTCCTCATGCAGCACGTATGGAAACAAGAAAAGAAAGGAATGAATAATACAATACACATGGTAACCTCTCACCTTTGTACAAAAGAGAGTCCATCAAACATATGTAATTTTTGCCTGCATAAGAGCTGTGTGACCACTTTCTAAAAACATTAATTTTTACAAGATAAAAACTATTATATTTCTGCATGGAAAAATGGCCAATTTCTGTAAAGCCACAGTTTTAAGCATCTATTATGTGTCAGGAGCTGTGCAAAGATGGTTATAAATAAGAAAATAGTTGTCACATAAGGACTCTGGAGAAATTTAGGAGCACCAATGGTAAACATCTGTTTAATATACAGCTTATAATACCGTTGCTTATGAATTTTCTTAATAGACCTTAGGCATACGTAATTTGGAAATTTCTTTATATTTTTAATGGGTGTATTTTGAGCATCAAAAATAATGGACAGTTTGAGAATCCTGGGAATCCAAACCTAAAGAACAATCCAACATTAAATGGACAAAAACAGATAATGTATCTAAGTTTTTATCTCTTATCAGGATGCTTTGCAGGTGGGAGAGCAGTCCAGCGTTGTAGTGCTTACTGGGCAGCTGTGAGAGAGCTACCACCATCTGGAAGGACCCAGAAATGTTTGAGCACTGCTCCTTCTATTCCTTACAAAGAAAAGAGCTACACATATAAATTTCCAATCAAATGGACAGAAAGGAAACACCTTTCTCCATCATTCTTATGAAAATAGGATGTCATTCATTGGAGCCCTAATAACGGTCAGAACCTCCATTTACTGGAAGCTATATTACAAGACAAATATGAGTTACTGAGAAATTGAGTAACTTGCCCAAGATAGAATAGTTAGTAAATCAGCTCTAAATTTCTACCATTGCCCCCAATTCTCAAGTGTAGGCAAGCACCTTAGTAAAGTATCCCCTATGACAATGATGATGTATCAAATAGAAATTTAACAAAGACTGCACCCTTCATCAGTGTTCATAGGTGTGCTCACCAGCTGCCATGATGTTCCCAACAACATCTCCATCCCAGGCCTTAAAAATATATGTAAGACCAACTGGAAACCTGAGATAAACCTTGTAGCACAGTCTTGCTGTGAATCCATGTGGGACCTCCCACTTGCTCCCTAAATGTATCACAGAGGAGGGTCCAGCTGGTGTTGAGCTGGTCCCTGTCCTAATATATGTTGAGTTCATCCTTGGCTTCCTAAGTTAAAAGTGGCAAAGCCAACTTCCTTCACAGGAAGCAGGGATAAACAGATCTAGTCCACAGCAAGAGGACAGGAGCCTATTGGCTACTAGGAGGTACTTGAGGTTGGGTTAAGTTACCCCAGTCTGTTTTGGTGGCCTGATGAGCACTGGACTGACCACTTTCCAATTGCCACTGGCTGAACACTCCCTGAGAGTTTACAAAGACGGACTTCCAAACAACAACAGAAACCACAGAGACCACAAATGGCATTTCAGACTCAAGGCCTTAGTTTGTCTGAACTTGACACTGCAGCCCCACCAGGCAATCTCAGGAAGCATTTGGGGGTGCATACATATATATGGCAAAGCTGAAGTCCCAGTATAGTTTTTATAGCCAAATAAAGATAAGGGTGAAGGTTGGAACATGATGTAAACATCTGACTAGCCCACCAATGGGGCCACTGAGTACAAGATAGGTGGGCTACTCAAGGACAGACAACCAGTGCCCTCCTCTGGCTCCTATCATGGAAGGATACAGGTTGAGTCCAGATGGTCACATCAGTCCTCTAGAAAGTAGCAGTCAGGCAAGTCTCTCTACCACCAGTTAGGGGGTGAAAGGGCATCTTCAACATCCTCATGAAGGGTAAGTTTCCAAATGTTAACTACCTCATTCTTATTGATCTAACATTTGTGTGTGTATGTGTGCGTGTGTATTCCAATTACAGATATGATTCATGTGCTCAACATCAAACCCAGAGATTTGTAATTTATTTTTCCTCTAAGTAGTAATTTTTTAGGAGAAAGTTGATCATTATTCAAGACTCATAAAGTCTATGGTGTCTACTTTAGTACCACGGGATACTATGAAAGATTCAGATACTTAGGATTTATTAAGATTCAGAGATGATGAAGAGAAATACAGATATATTATAAATTAAAGATACTCTCCTGATCTGAGTACGAGGGATGATAAATATTGTTGGTATGGCACAAATTAATAACTAGTATAAATCACCGGTGATGAGGGCGCTGACTGCCCTAGAAAATGTGCAGCCCTGCTTCATGTTCTCAGACTCGGGGTATGGAGGGTCAGGACGAGCTGTCCTCCACCAAACCCCTTAGAGGGCAGGCGATTAACACTTGGAGGGGACAGCTCTCGCAGGAGAGCTGCGCGTAAAATGACCGGGGAAGGAAAAGGCAGCTCCTTCTCAAATTAGCATAATTAGTAATTATCTCTTAATAGCCCCACTTGGCTTCTGAGACTTGGCACTTGAAATTCTGCTTAAAGTTCAGTGAGGAAAAACAAATTTCACGCTGAAATGTCTCAATAACACAGCTGAGATGCCGAGGCAATCGTCTGGCTAAGGTAAAGGGAAAGAAATGAACATATGGACACCTCACTTTCTTCCCCCTAACAACCAAGTATATGATCATAGGTATTTTGACAGAAGACACCAAAGAGGATGTAGCCTCATTGAATACTCCCTAGTCTCTTTCGTTTTGAAGATCCTTTCAGAATTTTCCTCTCTGAGGAGCCCAAGTCACCAGTTAGGTATTAAGAGCCATTTCATCTAATGAAACATAATATGTCTTCCTTCAGATCAAAAGTGGGTCCAAAATATCATATGAAAAGGAAAACAATAAGAGAGAAGAAAGAAAAAAACAAGCAGCATTAATGTCATCAGCAGCAGCTAACAAATATTATACACACCTTCCTGTTTTCTTATTAGAATTCAGATCCCAATAAGATTCACAAACAGCCAGGGGCTAATAACCCTGAAAGTTAGTGTCTATGGCAAGGAAAACAGATGAACTTTTCCTACTTTTTATGAAGATAATGTTTGGCAGGACACAGAGAAGACATATTTACCATTTTTCATGGGCTAAACAGCACTTTTATTTTGTGCTATTGCAGAAACCAGGGCTTTTGTCCTAAGTTTTAACATCACAGTCTTCTGAGCCAAATGTCTGTTTAGTTTAGAACTAAAGGAGAAGATGAAATGTTTCTGTCAGAAAACTGTAGATGAGCCAAAGCAAGCCCACTGTGCTTCCTCAGTTCTCGCTGAGCCCGTTCTGCCATTGGAGGGTCGGATATGGCCCTGAGCCGCCAGACTCAGTGTTCAAATACCATTTTAATAAACTTGGTGTCTCAAAACAGAGAGTTCTGAAGGCTGAAGAAAAGAGTATTATGAAACTGAGTCTAAATAATGATGTAAAAACATGAATATGAAAAAAGCACTACAGGGCTGAACCAATTTCCAATCAGAGGTTAAAATGAGGTATTACTGGGTAATGCAAATGTTTACAGAAAGGAAATTCTAGAAAATTGGATTGAGGAGGATTTGAACATCAGAGTGCACATCTGTTTCTTCCTCCTCTTCAGTGTCCCCTCATTGCCCCAGCGGAGGTAGATACGAAAGCAATAAAGGAGTAATATAGGGAGGTCACAGCCAACAGGGTCACATGTGTTGAACTGTGAAATTGTATAGGACTCTGGGGATCTGGAGGAGGAAGCTGCAAGGAAGGACTCTTGTGAGGGAACACGTATCTTTGGAAACAATATTGGTTTCCTAAGAAATGATTTTGGCCTGACTGTTGTGGCTCAATGGTTGAGCATCCATCTATGAACAAGAAGGTCAGGGTTCAATTCCCAGTCAGGACATATGCCCAGGTTTCAGGTTCGACTCCCAGTGGTGGAGGGGCACAGGAGGCAGCCAATCAATGACTCTTTCTCTTCCTCTCACTTCTCTGAAATCAATAAAAATATTTTAAAATAGAAATAATTTTGATATTGATTGAATGAAATAAGAAACAGCCTAAACTTGTAACAAGTGAGAATAGTTCATTTGGAACTGTGTGTGCAGAGAGAAGAGGAACTCTTTCATCTGCCATTTTAACAGGGTTGCCTTTCAGGTTAACACATCAGCATGTGTTTAATGTGGCCAGATCTGTAACTCCAGACACAGGAAGACCGGATTCTGCAGATCATTGCATAATGTCATACAGTCCTGCCATTGAAAGTGTAGAAATATGGCCCCCAAGTTGGTTGAAAAGTAGGACCATTCTAATTTGAAATGAAACTTTTTGGAGGCCCCAAAAAGAACTGAAAATACTGCTGCCGGAACATTGTCTGGAAGGGAGAAAGACTGCAGCACAAAGTTTATTATCTAAATATATAAATACCTGTGGGTTGCCTCTTCTTGGCTTCCAGAATGAAGAAGAGCCCATGAGAGATGAAGGAAAGGAAAGGAAAGGAAATTGCAGAGTGGGGACACTTGCCTGTTCTGTTCCTATGTGATCTCTCCCTACATCCCTGCCCCAGTTCTACCTGCATCTGTTTCTCCCCACTTTATAAAACAGAGGCAAGGGGACGTCAGCAATGCCATAGGCATACCTTGGACATTAGTCACTCGTTCATTTAGGAGAGGAATGGGCAGGTTGAAAAAACACCAGCACTTTAGCAAAGCAAATAACATAGGTAAAAAGACAGAGTATACACAATCTTGCTGTTTCCATGCATTCTTTTCTTTTATTTAATAAAAGTAGGTCAATGTTTCATGCTGCCCATATTGGTGTCATCCATTTTAGCTCCACTAATGAAAACTAATGGCTGGTTATGCATTACAGTAGACCAAAACTCAGATAATGAATTAAAAAGGGAGATAAAATGGTAAATATGCACTTAAAATCAGGCATTAAGCCATTAAAACACTCCTGTAAAGTGTTTTTGTAACTTTCCAATCTAATAATATCTAGAGAAGAAATGTTTAAAAGAAAAAAAATCAAACCAAAATTTGTTCTCACAATCCAAACAACTTCCAAATAAACTCTACTTGCCTCTGGGTCAGTGTCTGCAGATGCAGACATCAGGGCAAGTTACCGAAGGGAACCTTTGACCTGGAAATTCTGAGAAAGGCAGGGCATGATTCTTTCTGGCTCTAGACTGTGAAATAGATAAAACCATTTGATGGAGAAGGTTGGGGAGAAAAAGAAGCCACTTCAAGAACCGTCTTCCACTGCCACGCTCTGCATTTGGGGGCTCACACAGTTGTATTTCTGAAGATTTCAGTTTAATAAAATCGTTCTCTACAAATGTCCCTGTAAGCAATTTATCTCCCTTTGTTGACTCATAACTCAGCTCCCTGCCTACCTCTCAAGACCTCACCCTCCCTTTGTCCCCTTCCCTGGCAGTCACTCACTGCCATATGCAGTGTTCCCTCTCTTTCTCCCAATGGCCCGTGCTCCTACTCTCCAGGTTTTACAAAGTGCTAAATCCAAGAGATCCTGTCCCTCTTCCCAGTCCCAACCCACAACTGGGCCTCCAGTCCTTCCACCACCTTTTACCTAGTCCATCCCACTAGCTGTTCTCTTCCCACTCAGACAAACACAACACCAAATAAGCACAAGACAGCCATAGGTAAACACAAAACATAGGCCCGACCCCTCAAAGCCCAGTCACCTTTCAGAACAAAAAGCTGTTTTATTACATGGAGATGACTGTCACATCAAAGCCATTCTAAGACAATATGGAAGTTTGGAAAATGCACTTTATTTAAGTAATGGAGAAACTACTCTAATTTTGACTTCGTTTTCAATGAAATTATGGGATTTCAAGTATAATTTTTTTCACACCAATTCAAACCATTCAAATGGATTTCCATCAGTCCTTTGCCAGTGGATCTGTGCTCATGAATTCAGCACTTCCGCAACCAGGGCATGGTGGTTCCACACTCTCACTGTCTTCATCTGTTCTCTTCCCACTTAGACAATGAACTGGTGAGTTACATAGCAGAGAAACAGAAGAAGGTGAGCCAGAGCTAGATATGTAAAGGCTGAAGCCTGTGATATCAGATCCCAAGACGGGGAGATGAACTGGATCCCACTGACCTAGTATGTGGGAATGTCACCATTAACCACTCAGTTGTCTATGCAGAAAATTAGAGCTTCCACCGAATCCCTCCTTTGTCAGGTTACATATTCAATTTGCTGCTAGGACATATCCCTCCAACCCCAAATTATCTCTAAGTCTATCCTTTTCTCCATTCTAGCTGCTGCTGAATTGATCAAGGACTTCTTTAGTTTTCCACCAGGAAGGTGTAGTAGAAAAGACTGTGGATCCCAGAACGACATAAGTGTGGGCTGCTTGACCTTGGGAGCCTTGGTTTTCTACTGGTGAAGGAGCTTGCAGTTGAAATTGAAACTATGCAATGCATATAAAGTATGTATGTGCTTAATTTCAAATTATGCAAGATGAAGAACAATCATTGCTATCATTCCCTGTGGATTATTGGGATCACTTCCTAAATGGAATTATCACTCAAGACTTTCTCCAGTAGAGATTGTCCTCTCACTGTGCATAACTTAACCTAGTGAGGACCATAGCTGATCATGTTGTCCTTGATGTAAAATCTTCAGTGTTTCCCTTTGCAACTGAACTAATTCAAAACCCTTGGTGTTGGGCTCAAGGGCTGCACAATCTGACCTAGGTGTTCTTCCAGCCTCCTTACCTGTCACCATCACCATATCACCCACCTGCACAGTCCTCACCCCTCACCCATCATACTTAGCCTATTGGTGTCCTTGTGCCCTGGTATATTTGTCAAATATATAGTCATCAAGTGCTCAATGGGGTGACAGGCTTAGTGGATGCACCTGCAAATAAAACAGAAAGGAAATCCAGTCCCAATGCCCAGATAGTTTTCATTCTGTTCTTTCTCTTGAAACATTCTCTGTTCTATCACTTTTCTCACCTCTTTTGGGGGTTTAATCTAATTACTGGTTCTTGGTTAAAAGATGCTTTTGACTCTCCAAGGCCACACATTTGATGAGGACATTTGCTATATGGAATTTAACACCTGTGTTCTAATTAGCATCTGAGTGTGGTCTCTCTACTAGGCTGGAAGCTCCATCTAATGCTGTGTCATTTCAGAGTGGGATCCCCAACATGCAGGAAGGCACTTGGCATGGAGAAGACATCTGTGTCAATTGTCCTTCTTTGTTTGCAAGCAACAGAAGTCAAATCTAAGTATGAGACTGAAGCCAGAGGTAGATAAGCAGAGCCAATGATAATAACAGGGCCTAAGACAGCTCTTGGGATCTATCGTAGGCAGTTGGTTTGGGTGTTTCCATCTCCAGATGCTTTTGATCTTGTGGAGAAAGAAACAAATTGGTTTAGCAGCATGAAAGAGTAGGAACTTGACAAAGAATAGATGGGGTGCTTCATCCAAAAAAGAGGGTGCTGAGCAGACATGAGACAGGTGCTCACTATAGTATTCATCTGAAATTATTACCATAGCCTTCTTATAAAACAGTAATTTTCCATGGAATTGGATATGTGTCTTGTGCTTAATATACCAAATAGTATGCTCCCAGAATAAAAGTCAGAATTATAGTAATTAGGTGATTATGTTTTAATCTGCTTTCTTTATCCATAGCAAATAATACAGAGAAACAATGTCATACACTACACTGAAAGTTGAATGATGAATGATTACATGTATTTCACTATGGCTCTGTATGCTGTTCCACTGGTTCATGTCTGTCTTTGTACCAGTATCACACAGTTTTGATTACCATTCCTTTGTGATAGTGTTTGTTTTTAGGATGTTAAATTTTGAGGTAATTTGTCACACAGCAACAGACAGTAACAAACCCAAAAATCTGTGATGATTTGCTGTTACCCCCTGGCTAAACACTGCTTCCACAATTGAATGTCATGTAAGATTGTCATGATCACTAACAACTCATGTTTGGCCACAGGTAATAAACCTTGGTTCTGAGTGTAAACTGGTAAGTAATAATAGTGCTTCAATAATTTTGTTGGACCTAAACTGGCCAAATACTCTTTTATTTTTTTTAATTTATCATTATTGTTGAAAGTAATACACATGCCCCCCATTTTTCCCCCATTGACCCCCTCCACACCACCCCCAATCCTCATGATAGTATCATCTGTGTCCATGGGTTATACATATATGCATATAACCTTTTTGGTTAATCTCTCCCCACCTACCCTCTCCATCCCTATCTTCCCTCTGAGATTCATCAGTCTATGTTCTATCCTTCTATGTTTCTGGATCTCTTTTGTTCAACAATCTATTTTATTCATTAGAGTCTACATATGAAAAATGAGATCATGTCATACTTGTCTTTCTCTGACTGGCTTATTTTGCTTAGCATAATAATCTCCAGTCCTCCATGCTTCCTCAAAGGGTAAGATATTCTTCCTTTTTACTGCTGCATAGTATTCCATGGTATAAATGTACCACAGTTTTTTTTATCCACTCATTTACTGATGGGCACTTGGGTTGTTTCCAGATCTTGGCTATTACAAATATTATTGCTCTGAGCATAGGGGTGCATATATTCTTTCTTATTGGTATTTCAGGCATCTTAGGATATATTTCTAGAAGTGGAATCACTGTTTCCGATAGTGGCTGCACTAGTCTACACCAGCACTGTACTAGGGTTCCCTTTTCTCCAAATCCTCACCAGTACGTGCCATTTGTTGATTTATTGATGGAAGCCATTCTGACAATTGTAAAGTAGTACTTCATTGTTATTTTAATTTGCATCTCTCTGATGATCAGTGACTTTGAACATTTTTTTATTTGTCTCTTGGCCATTTGTATGTTCACTTCAGAGAAGTATGTATTTAGGTCATTTGCTCATTTTTTAATTGGATTCTTTGTCTTCCTTTTGTTAAGTTGTATGAGTTTTTTATATGTTTTTTTTAAATTAACCCCTTATCAGATATATCATTGGCAAATATGTCCTCCCATACAGTGGGCTCCCTTTGCATTTTGCTGATAGTTTCTTTTGCTGTGCAGAGCTTTCTCTTTTAATGTGGCCAAATCTTCTTTTAAAGGAAATGCTCCCAAGTAATAACTATCTGATAGAGAAGTAATAAGATGATTACTTTATCACACACTAATAAGGTGATTATATAATAAATATTTATCTGAGGATTCAGGAAAAATGATCTATTAATCATTTTAAAATTATTATGCTAAACAGCTGGTGTTTTGTGGGGGTTTTTTCATTCTATTAATCTGATACAAAATCTCTTCATTTGCTTTTTAGGGGAGTGCTACCTAACATACCACACACTTCACAATTTTCCTATATTTTCTTATGTCATCAAACACCCCCTTTCTATAGACTATTCTGTTCTTCTTACATGTTGTCATTTCTCCCATCTTAAAATAAATCCTCCTCATTCCCATCTCCCTTCAACTCAAGCCTCCACACTGACTCTCAGATATTCCCAGCCTCCAGACCTTTGCAATGGCTGTTCCCTATCCCTGGACCATCTTTCCTAGACATCCACATAGTTTGCTCTGTTTCCTTTGGGTCTTGAATTGAATGCCACTTTTTCAGGGAGGCATTCCCCATACGTCCCACCTGAGCCTGCAGCCATAATACTATCGCCTTCCCAATCCCAGCTCTCTACCCCTCAAAATTTCATTTCCTTCAGGATGGGTGTGTTTGTCTCTCTTCCATTAATTATTGCATCTAAACTGCCTAGAACAGTTCCCGTCATATAGCAAGGGCTTAATAAATAGGTGTAAGGAATCCATAACTGTATCTGCTTCCCCCTGTGATGCACCTTCTCACCTTCAAAATCACTCCGCTTGTGTTGCTTTCTTTTCTCCTGACAGTAAAATCACCGAAGCCTCATTGCAGAAAGATATGAAAATACAGAAAAGTGTTAAAAAAAATTAAATTGAACTCTGCTATCTTCCTGCTATGGAAGTTTGTTCATATTATATAGTAGATTCCTCCAGTCTTTTTTGTTCCAAGTTTATAACGTTGTAACAGGTGACTCAAACCTTACCATTCTGCATTTAATCTGCTTTTTCAAAATTAACTGTATGTCCATCCTATCTAATAAAAGAGAAACATGCAAATTGATCATAACTCCCTCTGCTACACCCACAAGCCATGGCCACCAGCCAATCAGGAGTGAGTATGCAAATTAACCCAACCAAGATGGTGGCGGCCATGGAGTTGGAGTCAGCTGAAGGCTTGGATTGCCCCTGCAATGGAGGAAGCCAAGCTTCCTGGCTGGCCCTGGTCTCTGCTCAAGGCTACAAAGTTTCAATTATAGAAGATAAATAAATCCCAGATACCAGGGCCTATGCTTGGCTCACCGGGGGGTGTGCTGATCTGCAAGCCTCCACAAGACCCTTGCCCAGATGGCCCACTTCCCAAGGGAACCCCCACCCTGATTCAGGACACCCGTCAGGGCAAACCAGCCAGCACCCACCCATGCACTAGGCCTCTATCCCTTCTAATAAAAGAGTAATATGCAAACTGTCACTCCAACATACAAGATGGCTGCCCCCACGTGGACATAAGATGGCCAGCAGGGGAGGGCAGTTAGGAGGGACTAGGCCCACAAGGGAGGGCAGTTGGGGATAATCAAGTCTGCAGAGGAGAGCAGTTAGGGGTGAGCAGGCTGGCAGAGGAAGGAAGTTAAGGGTGACTCAGGTTGCAGGGAAGGGAAGTTGGAGGGGACCAGGCCTGCAGGACAGGGCAGTTAGGGATGACCAGGCCTTCAGGGGAGGGCAGTTTGGGGGACCAGACTAGCAGGGGAGAGTAGTTAAAAATGATGAGGCTGGCAGGGGAGGGCACTTAGGGGTGACTAAGTTGGAAGGGGAGGGCAATTGGGGGTACCAGGCTTGCAGGAGAGGACAGTTTGGGGGAATCTAGACCTGCAGGGTAAGGCAGTTGGGGGAGATCAGACCAGCAGGGGAGAATAGTTAGGGGAAATCGGGCTGGCAGGGAAGCAGTTAGGCATCAATCAGGCTGGCAGGGGAGTGGTTAGGGGGTAATCATGCTGGCAGGCAGAAGCACTTAGGGGCAATCAGGAAGGCAGGCAGGTGAGCAGTTGGGAGCCAGCAGTCTTGGCTTGTGAAAGGGCAGTTGGACATCCCTCGAGCGGTTCCAGATTGGAGAGAGTGCAGGCTGGGCTGAGGGACACGCATCCCCGTGCATGAAATTTGTGCACTGGGCCTCTAGTATTCACATATAATTCAATGTTTTTCTAGAGGAAGGATGGTCAGAGTGAGATCTTTATGGAGGAACCATGCTGGGCTGGCATGAGTGTGTATGCCAAGTACAGGCATAAGGAGACTGGAAGGCACCAGGGCATCAGCAGGAGAGGAGTCACACTGTTCAGAATTTAGGGATGGAGGAACTGTACCGTGACCAGTCTGGACTTCAGTCAATAGGATGGAGAGAGAGAAAGTGTAGATGCAAAGGAAAATCCTCATTCCCTCGGGTCCCGCCAACCTTAATGCCCCAGCAGGATCGAGCAAAGCTGCTTTGAGAGAGGAGAGTTGGAGCCCAGGGCCTCCTCCTTCATTCCACTGGCCCTGCAACCTCCCAAACTGTATACATACCCCTTACACAAGATAATGTATCAGAGAATAATGGGGCTTTTCACTGAATGAAAGTGTGTTTGATTTGATGGCATATCTTGTCTAAAATGACTCTATATCACCCTTGTCCAAATGTGTGTGAGAGACAGAGGGAGGTCATTTGCCTTAAACAATTTTAACCTCATTGTCTAATTATAAATTAAAGCTAATTTTCAAGCACCTACCCTGCATCAACTGCCCTTTCATAGGACACACGGTTATGCCTTTTCCAACATCAGAAGCTGCTTTTTAAATACAGTTTCTACTTGTACACATGCCCCAGTCCCAACTGGATCCCTAGCCCACAGTGGCTCTGGGCATCGGGAGGAAATGCTTGACTTGGCTGCTGTCCATGAGCTGCAGGTTGTTACTCTAACAAGAAATGGGATCCATGCATCCCTGGGAAGCAAGAGAAGGAAGCTTTCCTCAGTTTTCCAAGCTTACATACACTACATCTGAAGGTGGAGAGGAATCTCCAGAATTTTTTGTGGAGGGAGCTGGTGAGGATGAAAGCAGGCAGCTCTGAGTCCCTCTGAGTCCCCTCCCTGTCCCAGGAAGCTGGCCACAGACCAATGGCTTTTGTATATATCTATGGTAAAGAAAAAAATGAGTGATTCAGGCTGTTCATTGGAGAGAGAAAAAAAGAACAGATACAGTTTTTAAAATAAAAGGATTCTAAACTCTAACATACACAGGCGCGCGCACACACACACACACACACACACACACACACACACTTGCTCCTACCTCCTCTTCTGCTTCGTTTATCACCACAGTACCAGCACTATCCAATACATATAGTTAGACAGCACTCAGCTCTCTCAGCACATGGTGAACAGGTGAATGGATGGAGCAGTGATGGGAATAACCCCCTGGCCTGGCCAATTAGGGAGCCAGAAGGAAACTTCATGAGTGGAGTTTCTGCCACTTTGGCCCCTCTAGGTTGCTCCTCCTTACTGATAAGGAAGCTGAGATTCAGGGGAGGATCAACCCCCCAGGTCAGCCTTCCTGCAGACTCTGCTCTGTCAGGAGATAGTGGTTTCCTGCTCACTGTGCAGGCCCACCGGCGTCTCTGCTTCTGGATGCTGAGACTGAGGCTCAGAGAAGTTAGCTAATGTATCCCAGGTCCCCAGTTGTGTCTGAGCTGGCCACCTAACCAGATCTTGTGGTGCTCACTCTGCTACACCTAATCCCAGAGATGCAGTAACTCGAGACCCACGACCCACACATGTCCTGAGCCCTCGCTAAGAAGCCCTGTTTCTGAGAGCAGAGTGGTTAACTGGCCTCCAGGTGCAAGAGTGAGGCCCTCGTGAACTGAAAGGAGCCTTCTGGAACCAGTCCTCTGCTTTCTGCCCACAAGGACACACACATGAGGACTTCACCCCAGCATGTTCACCAGAGTTACTGGTCCTCCTCTTCACTCCGCACCTGTCTCTATGCAGCTTCCTCCCACCTATGGCTCCATGTCTGCTTTCCAAGGCTGGGCTACAGCTGCGGATGTGCTTGATCTGTTTCTATGGTTGCCCAGCATGCACCTTACTTTCAGGTCCCTCTAATTCAAAATATCTTCACTAGGTTTGACCACTGTGAACACTGATTGAGAGTATATATCTTCACCAGACATAAGATGAGCCTAGTTTACCAAACTGCAAAATAGCACAGACTCTGCAGCCCCCAGTAAACCCCCATTTGTCCATTGTGCTCAACACACAGATAAACTCGCAGGGACAGGAAAGTGAAATCAGCTATTGTGAATAGTCTTTGTGCAGAGTTCAACCAAGTTGTGTTCAGTTAAAGACCACATAAGAGTAAAAAAATCAGCATCCATGAGATAAAATAAGCATATACATTATTTATACTCCATTGACCCTGTAAAAGATTAATTGCATATTCCACCTGACAGTTTTCAAGACAATGAATTAGCCAAGTATCATATTCCTCTAATTACTATAGGGAACAATTTGCTATTCACAGCAAGTAGGGATTTCAAAAGCTTTGAATTTCACACCAAAAAGTGAAGCATAATGGAGTATTTCCTTGTAGATAATACATGGAATGAAAGTGTACAAAATATTTTAGAGAAATGCTTACTCTTTTGAATGAAAGACAAATATGTCTGTTATAAAAATAATCAAATCAATATGGGGCAATGTGCATGCTGCACACCCTCACAAGATATACATGCAATTAAAATAGTAAGGCTCTGAGAAGTCTTGTACCAAGAAAGACTTCAGACCTCCCAAGGCTCTTTAGCTAAAGACACATTTCTCTGTGCAGCACAAGCTACCATTTTGGACCAGCGTCCTCTGCACACTTTGGGAACCCTCTGGGGTTGGTTGATTCATACCCTCCCAGCCTATTTACAGGAGAGCTACAGCTAAAGAGCAACCCTCTAAAAATATTTTGGGAAGTAAACAAACACTACCCAATGCCCAAATTCATTCTTTAAAGGGGATTTCAAAACATCTATTATAACTAATATTTTACCAATAAAACTAAAACTTTGAGATTATTTTTCTGTTATAAGCTCTTATATATTTTTTCCTCTGATGATCTCAGGTCAGTATTGCTGGAGGAAAGGGCTATTATCTTAGCATGTTGACTCTGACACATTTATTCTATGGTACAAAAGTCAAATATCTTAGAAAATGAATGAAGTTCAGTATACAGTATAACAATTTTATCACTAGTGATTCTTCCTTTATTTTTTTCACTGGGAAACAATACTCCAGGTTGTTTAAAGTGAAGTAAGTCCAAATGATGTCCAATGAGAGAAATCTCTAATTTATTTGTGTTGAGTAATATTTTTATCCTATTACTATATAGGAAAGATTACAAGAATGAGGGAAGAGAAATAGAAGGAATTTATGGGATGGTTGGCTTCTTCCAGGTCTCCTGATCCCCTTAGCAGCAGCACCATATCCTAGCAGGTTTGCCCTGGAGACGAGGCCCAGCAGCCCTGACAAGCCACTTATCTCCTCAGACCTCAGGTTCTTCATCTGGAAAATGAGGATCTGGGCATGGATGGTTTCTAAGGCTCCTCATAGGTCAGAAATCCAAGGTGTTTATGCTCCCCACAGCTTTCAACAGTAGACAATCCATTTGCTTCCTAATTAGAGATAAAAGGCTTAACAAATGCCCCAGAGAGCCACCTCCTGAGGCTGGTGGGGTTCAGCCCTGTGTCTGTGGTGATGCCCAATCCCCCTCTCTCTGCTGATTGGGGAATCTTCCTGAGACAGAAGGCTGAGGAATTCAGGGAGGGCAGGGACAAAAGAGGGAAAGAAACACATAGGAAGACTAGAAAAATCTATGAAAAACTAACTTTGTCAGCTAGAGGACATTGTGGATGCATGACTTAGTCTTAACTAATGTACATTTCTAAAACAGCCTTCAACAAGTTGGGGTGGGCCATATAAAATCTGGAGCTCAAAAGCCTTCAATACTATTGTTGCTGTGCCTGAGAACTATTTTGGCCATACCTTTCCTGATAGCCCATTTCATTGTTACCTGTTTCATTTGTTTCTTTATAGTGTTAGGCAGAAGATATATGCAGCCCTCCAGCGGTGAGCAGAGGAAGCACTTGGCAGAAAGTCAGTTAATTATAGTTGTATATACCATTTGAGAGGTCGATTTTGCCCGAGCCTACTCTCATCATTCAATTACTCTCATCATGCTGAATAATAAGGCAGGCCTGCTCAGCTCTGGCTGGCTAGCTCAACTGGTTAGAGCGCCATCCCGATACACCAAGGTTGTGGTTGGATCCCAGATCAGGGGACATACAAGAAGGAATGCATAAATGAATGCAAAAAATTGATGTTTCTGCCCTGGCCAGTGTTCTCAGTGGTTAGAGCATCAGCCGGTACACTGAAGGGTCTCAGGTTTGGTTCACAGTTAAGGCACATACCTTGATTGCCTATTCACTCCCCACCCGCTGTCGGGGCACATGTGGGAGACAACCAGTCTATGTGTCTCTCTCACATATATGTTTCTTTCTCTCTTTCTCTCTCTTTCTTAACCTCTCTCCCTCTTTTACACTCTCTCTGAAAAGCAATGGAAATAAATATCCACAGGTAAGGATTAACAAAACAAAAGAAACTCATGTTTCTCGCACTCCCCACCCCCACCCCCTGCCCCTTCTCTTGCTTCCTCTCTCACTCTCTAAAATCAATTTTAAAAACCAAGGCAGATCTGCTCAGGGGCTGTCAGTGTTTTTTAACAAGACATGGACCCAGAAGAAAGGGGCATAGAGTGGGCATCAGAAGGTAGGTGGGGCCAACATGCCAGGTTTCATGCAAGGTTGCTGAGCAGCCAGAGTCAGATCTGCATTTAGAAAAGATCCTTTGCTGCCACATGGACGTAAGATTATAAAGGAGCTTAAGTGAGAGCAGGGTGGGGAAGACAGCGCCTGTGCATCTGTCTGTGAGGACAAGACTGATGGAAGGCCTAGGGCTGTTGAGGATATTCAGGAAGGACAATTCACAGGTGGGACCTTGGGCAGGAGTGTGAGGAAGGGGATGATGGTCTACATGAAGATGCAGAATGAGACGAAAGCAGAATGAGATATTCTTGTCCCTTTGCTCCCTTCTTTCCTCTCACCTTTTTTATTAGCTCTCAAGAACCCCTTGCTTGGCAGGACTAGCAAACTTGTAACAATCTCTGACATTCTGACACAGGTCATTGACTGACCACGGGCAGCAGACCTCTGAAACCTCTGCCTCAGGACCCCACACTCACCACCCTTCTGCAGCCACAGCCAGCACTAGTCTTTCTTAACACCCAGGATGCTCTGAATCAGCTGTAATCCTCATCACATGATAATCGTGTTTAATATCCTGAAGCAGAAATGTTGTAAATTGCTAACATTCAAAACAGCTTGTTGGCATTTAATTAGGTATCAAAACAAGGCTTTCTGTTGCTGTGTCTTTTGCAGGAAACTATCATTAGTTAAACTTCAGCATTGCACATGTTCTGCAAGCTGGGAACCAGGAGCTACAGCAGAGCCCATGGCATAGGCTGTGAATTCTCAATGGAAATTAATCTCTCATTTCATTTGGCTTTTTTATGGTGCTTTTGTCCAGAAATAACTACTCTGTTAGTATGCAAAAATGTTTTGCTTTCCTCTTATATCCACCAACTCTTTGATATCAGTTTTAAGTAAATAAGCTTTGCAAAGGAAATGTGTTTCTTTAATAGTGGAGTTTCCAATTGCATTAAAAAAAAACACTTCAGATATGCAAGAAACACACCTACATAATTGTTATGAATGTCACTCTATGGTCAAATGAACTCCCCTGGAATTTGAAATTCACTCAATCTGTGACTTGCTCATCCACATTAACATATATGAGCATTTATTGCATACATACGTGTGCATGCAACACACAAGGCTTTTAATGAGGATGTTGATCATGGCATGTCTTGTGAGACAACAAAATCCTGCTGAAGAGAGCCAAAATGCCCACCAAGAGGAGATGGTTAATGGAATTATGGTGTACCCAGACGGTGGGATGAACACCTGTGTCATTTAAAATAATGAGGCAGGTCTACCTGTGCTGCTGGGGAACCTTCTCCCAGATGCCTTACTAAGCCACTGTGACACCCCTTTTCACATCATGTTCCATGTGAATCTAGATGAGCCTGTGTCATAAAGGACTTCAGGGAGGGAGACACAAGAGACTGTCAATATTGTTTCTGGTGTGATGGGGTACTGAAGATGTAAGCCAACTTACATATATACATATACTTATACATACATATATATACTTTTATTCTTCTTAAGTATATTTTCAATTTGCAATTATTACATTTATTGACTTTAAAATATTGTTAAAAAGTTATCTATGTCTTAATTGCAATAGGAAGTGTGAATAATGCAAAGACTGATAAAACTATTTTGTGATGTCAGGAAGGGCTTGAGAGCCATTGCTACAATGTTAGAATCAATGCTAATTCCTGTCACTATTTCCCTCTTGAATCGAACCAGTAAATTAGAAGTTACCTTTCATTTACAAGTCTGTTAATTTAGTGAGTAATCATTCTTAGTTTTTTCCTTTTACTTTTTGCAGGAGGATACACTGGGGGCATGAGGCTGATGTAGACAGGGTATTAGACTGAAGAAGGGAAGGTCTGTGGAAGATCCCCAGATGGATCCGTTGCTTTCTCTCCACCTGATTTTTCCCAAGCCCCCAATCCTCAGAGGCAGGTACCTCAGGAAAGACCCAGTCCCGAAACCAAGCATCGTGTAAAAGGAGGCTCAAGCCTTAAGACAGCTTGTGGCTCTACCACCCTCCTCCGCCCCTCCCAGTCCGAGAGCTCAGAACCAGATCCCTCTGGACAGAGCTGTGGGAAGGGCAGAGATTGAGGAGAAGACCACTAGGAAGGCCCTGTGGAGCTGCTAATGCTGCGATCTCCCCTGAGTTTGTCAAAGGAGAGCCCAGAACGCCCCTGTTGGGGACGGTTCCTCCAGGTTAAAAGGGGTGGCCAGGTGTGAGCAGGAGAGGACTCCTGTGGCCACCTCTCCAAACTGAACCTCCCTTCCAATTTCCCCACCAGCTACATCTGCCTGAGAGTCATAGCTGCCCCTGCCTCACATCCTCTTGCCACACAGTCAGACATCCTAGGGTGTGCTACAGGGAAATAGTGGAAGTGAATTACATTGTCTATTAAAAATGATTTGGGTTTTGAAGCATTCTTCTATCACAAATTTGAAGAGAATCATGATATTATAAGCAAAGTGCCATCTGCTCAGAGCCTTTCTAAAAGTAGACTGTGAATCTAAATGACACATATGACATGCAAACATTTAAACCATTCTATTTAGAACTGTCACTTTATATGCATGAATAACTTTAATATTTTCTTATCCAAATGTTATTAATCTGGAAAATACTGGAGGCAAATGGGTGGGGTGAGGGGGCTGAAGGGTGAAGGGTGGTTTTCATGTCACCAAGATTCTAAATGCCCTGGCACCCAGTCCCCAGGCTCCTTGTCACAGCCCCCAACTGCCAGCAGCAGCTCACCACCACCCAGAGCCCAGAGAATGATATTAGTATTTAAATAATTGAATACATATTATATTTAGTATTATAATTTCATTTCATGGAGTACATATATGACTGATCAAAGAAAAGGAGGTGGGTGTTTCCCTAGCACCAAATTTTAAATTAGCACTTTAGCAACTTCATTTTATTATTTATTTCTTATAATTACTGTTATTTTGTTATTTTCTAGCAGCTTTATTATTATGCGAGCCCGGGATCCAATCTATGTGGGTCACTGGTTTTAGCCCCACCATGGGAAGGATGTCAAGTCCCACAGACAGCAGCCATAAGAACATGCAAACAATGATTATGGGTTCACAGATAACTCAGCATTTCAGGGAACTCGCTCGTTCCACGGATGTGGGAGGAGCTTTCCCTGTAGCCCACACAGGAGGAGTCAGTGTGGTGCCAACATGAGCTCAGCAGGGAGACATGGAAAGTCAGGCTGGGGTTTAGGCATGTTGAATGCAGATGAGAAACAGGCAATAGGATATAGATACATGTAAAAAGTAATAAATTTTTTTTCACTTTATGCTTTGATCATGATTCATTAGCTGAAACTTTCAAATATCAAAGTTCAGTATGCCTATTGTTTTGAATTATGTGTAAGAATGAGAAACAATAAACATGTATTAATGTTAACACTATATTAATAATAGTATTCTTTGAAGGAAGGCCAAGAGACACATGAAAACATGTTCAAAGTCACTAATTATCCGAGAGATGCAAATCAAAAGGACAATGCGATACCATTTCACACCTGTCAGAATGGCAATCATCAACAAATCAACAAACGACAAGTGTTGGCGAGGATGCAGAGAAAAAGGAACCCTTGTGCACTGTTGGTGGGAATGCAGACGGGTGCAGCCACTATGGAGAACAGTATGGAGTTTCCTCAAAAAACTAAAAATGGATCTCCCATTTGACCCAGCAATCTCACTCTTAGGAATATATCCTAAGAAAGTAGAAACACCAATCAGAAAGGACTTATGCACCCCTATGTTCATAGCAGCACAATTTACAATAGCCACAATTTGGAAACAGCCTAGGTGCCTGTCAGCAGATGAGTGGATCAGAAAACTGTGGTACATCTACACAATGGAATTATATGTTGCCATTAAAAAAGAAGAAAGTCTTACCATTTGCAGCAACCTGGATGGAACTAGAGAGCCTTATGCTAAGTGAAATAAGCCAGTCAATGAAGGAGAAACACCACATGATCTCATTCATTTGTGGATAATAGAGAACATTATAAATTGATGAACAAAAGATACAGAGGCAGTAAAGCATCAAACAGACTGTCAAATTACAGCAGGAAGATTAAGGAGAGGTGGGGTAGATAAGAGATCAACCAAAGGATTTGTATGCATGCATATAAGCAAATTTATTTTTCAATTACAGTTGACATATAATATCTTATTAGTTTCAGGTATACAACATAGTATTAGACATATATATATATATATTACAAAGTGACCCCCTTCAACAAGTCTAGTACCCATCTAATACCATACATAGTTAATATAATCCTGCATAATAAAAGGCTAATATGCAAATCGACTGAACAGCAAAACAACTGGTCACTATGATGCACACTGACCACCAGGGGGCAAATGTTCAATGCACGAGCTGCCCTTGGTGGTCAGTGCACTCCCACAGAAGGAGCACCGCTCAGCCAGAAGTCCTTAGCTGGGCTCACCACTGGTGAGCGCAGTGGTGGTGCTCCCGCCTCTGCAGCAGCACTAACAGGAGTGGGCTAAGCCAGCAGTCAGACATCCCCCAAGGGCTCCCAGACTGTCAAAGGATGCAGATGGGGCTGAGGGACCCCTCCTCCCCCACCCTGAGTATATGAATTCTGTGCACCAGGCCTTTAGCACTATCATAATAAGAGCATTCTTAATCATCATAATTAGTAGTATAACACTGTCACTGTACCCACTACACAGAATGGTCCTAAGAATCTTTGACTTTCCCAAAGTACAGTCTGTGCATATAAAGACAAGCTGTGGTGCCAAGTGCATGTGGCTGACCCAGTACTTGAGGCTCCCCTAGCCTCCCACCCTCTAAAAAACCCCACCCCATTCCTGGTTCTGTTCTCCTGTTCACCCAGGTGATGAAGGATGCTCAGCTATTCCAGGAAGATGGATGGAGGCCATCACCACCCTGCGGCTTTTGTTTCTTATCACCTCAACGCCATTAGACCTTTTTCTAGTTTCACGCAAATTAACTGCTCATCAATTCCATGATTGCCAAAGCTCACAGCAGCTGTACCTCTCAGACGAGGATGACTTTAAACCTATTTGATTCTGACTTCCCAGCACATGAGCCTCCCTTTGTTCAACTCAATTGATTCATTCCATCCAGTTTATAACCAAGCCATTTATTTCACTTAACTATCTGCCGAGCCCACAGGAAAGCCCAGACGCTGGGCCTCCCACACTTGTGGATCAATGACCCAGCTATCAGCTTGTGCCCGCAAATGAAAGCACTGACTAACTAGCTTCCCCTGGTTTCTGTTTTTGTTTTTGTCGAAACTATTTTCAGAGGCAGTGAGACATCCAACAGCCCTCAAATATTGAGGTGGATTTCATTTGTCAGTGTTTGATTAAAAAGAAAGAGGCTTAAGGGAGATGATTCTGTACAGGCTGAGCAGCATTTATGGGGCAGCCCTGCTCCCGCTCTGACCAAGCAGGGCCCCTTCAGCCACCATTGCAGGGCCCAGGCCCCATTGCAAGGCTCCAAACACACACCTTATTTTATGTAATGATTTCCATCTCACTAGCAGAGGTCGGTGCAGAGCTCTTTGGATGTTTTCTAAAGAGGTGCTGGTATTTATAGGTGAACACATTGTAAAATCTTGCTCTAATTCGCCTCTCCTTCCTCTCTAGAATTTCTACCACACAGAGAGGGGAAAAGGTTAGTCCACATTTGAAAACAGAAAGCAAACACATAGCAGGTGCTCTGAGTTATTTATGGGGTTTGGTTTGATGAGGAAAGGAGAATTTATTAAAGTTTGTTCCAGAGGACATTCTAAATTTTCTCAAGGAACAAGCACATGAAGGTAAATATACCATTTTATTCTAGCATCTCTTCAGTACATGCACGTGGTTTAGAATCAACCCAGTTGGGTTCCTGAAACTAAGTCGCTTCTTATCCATGAGGCCGAGGTTGGATGTCATCCTGCCTTCACTCTCCTCTCCTCGCTCCTCACAATACCCCCTCACACCCAGCCTGTAAGCTCAAAAAAGGAAGCTGACCTGAAATTGGCTGTTTTCCTGGGCTTCTGGATCCCCACAGTTGCTCAGTCATAAAGAATCTCCATCCTACCTTCTCAGATTCAAAAACTTTTTAAAGAAATAAGCTTTTAGGGATTGTCAAAGCCTAACCTGTCCCAACGCAGTTTAATCATTAAAAACAAAACAATGGGTTAGGGTTTATAAAATAATCAAGGGTGATTGATACAGGAGTTGTTAAAAAGTTGTAAAAAGCTATTTCCATTTGGACAAATGTATAAATCTTCAATTAAGGGAAATCTACAACTTTCTGCAATCCACTTCCAAAGTTCTCATGCTAATGTCTAGTGACGTCTAAAACAAAAACCTCAAGGAAAGTGTCCTGCAGTCATTATTATATTCCCCTCACTTTCTTCACTGAGAGAAAGAAGAGAGAGATCTATGTACACATATGTAATCATGTACCAAATACTGATGTTTCAATCATGTGATTCAGGGATAAACTACATATGTGACGTTATGTGCCATGCAGCTCAGCTATGTAGTAGGCTATATCATCTAGGTGTGTGTAAGTACACTCTGTGGTGTTTACATCACAAAATCACCTAAGGGCACATTTCTCAGAATGTACCCACATTCTTAAGCAGCATGATACTGTACACATGTTGACATATATGTACAATTTCAGCACAAAATTCTACTTTGAATTTTATAACAAACTGCATTTACTGCTTTTCTGAGTTCTGAAAAATTCTTTTAGGGTTTCTTAGGGGTTCTGGAAGTTTTTTCATGAAAACCTTTTGGTAGCTGAGAAAGATGATTTTCACCGCCTTCTCAAAAACATTGTCTCAGAGAAAAGCTTATTTTTTCATATTTATAAAGATTTCAGAAGAACATTGTTTGGGACTCTTAGAAAATAGCACTAGGGTTTTTACACAGGGACAGAGGTTTGCACATTCACCTGAATCACTCTTTATAGGATCCTTTCAAACAGCCAAGTTCCAAACAGTGCCTCTTACATCACAGAACCACTGCCTGCAGGATGCATTCATGGTCTGCCCCAGCAGGCGACATGCCTGCCATGTCTGATACTACCACTGGTCTTACCTGCACTTCTCTAAGCTTTCCACTGCCTGGCTGCAGGTTTTGGCGATGATCATGATGTCTTTTTCTCTTCTCTTCTACTTCAAAATAGGATAGTTTGTAGAAAGTTAGCCCAGTAAAACTTGTGATCTCTCTTGGCTCTATGTGAGCAAATTGGTGCTGCTGGTATTAAAGCATCAAGTGCTTCCCTCCAACCCCCAAATTTTGTCCTGGGCCCAAGGACACAAGTGGGTCTGAGAATCAACTGACTCCATTTCTTGCTTCTCACCTGCTGGCTCTGTGTGCAGAGCCCACACCAAGGAATGTGTCCCATAGCTTCTTAGCACCCCATACCTGAAAGTTATTTCTAGCCATGCAATTGGAGGAGGCAAACTCTTGAATCTAGATGGTGCTCCACTCCTTCCCCCCCCCTTTTTTCAGAAACAAATTTGAAATTGTTAATAGGAATCAAAATATGGTTTCCTTCTTTTTATAACTTGGTTTCTCTTCCTAGAACCATGATCCAAAAGTCTATTAGTCTGGCCAGTTCGGATTCCATTCGAAAAACAATTTTAATATTCTCAGAAACAGGTTTAATGTAGAACCAAGAGGTGCTTGAGTCAAAATGAAAAGTATGTGATATTTGGGGTTAGGCATGCCTGGAAAGGAATTCTAGTGTTATCTTTTGCTAGTTAGGTAGCCAGGAATAATCCCCCACTGTCCCCCTCTGTAAACTAGGAATGATGTATAGATAGCCCACAAGAAAATGAAAACATACAAAATTATGTGTTTAGTGTTCATCATCTGTTTCCACTCAAATAAGCCTATGATTAATTGCAACATTTAATAGCAATATGTTCCTTAAACTCAGTTCCATAGTCCTCTTTTGGTCCTAAGCAGTTGGACTGCACTTTAAAGAGCTGTATCCATTCTTGGCCAGCACACTTTTTAGCTGCCTCTTCCTTCCAAGGTCCTTGTCACAATAATTCTGAATGCAAAGAGAACCATTATGCATAGACCTAACTATTTCTCCATTTCATTTACATGCATGCAATATAAATTTCTTAGAAGCACATCTAGTGCTCTCAACCACTGGGAGACTCAGTGGGTGGACAGGATTAGGAGGCTGCAGACCTGTGGCTTCTCCTCCCAGAACTGAGGCTGTGGAGACACTGGGCAGGTTTTGAACCCTATGAAGTAGTTGACTCAATGACCTGGAGCTGAAGACTGTGCCAGCACCCAGCAGCTATGCTTGACTTCACTGAACTCAAAATGAACCAGGAGGGACTGATGAACCCAGAATGACAGCAAAACAACTCCTCAACACTGAATGGCATTGTGTGTGTGTGTGTGTGTGTGTGTGTGTGTGTGTGTGTGTGTGTGTGAGATTGGTTGATTTTAAGACCAACCTTCAGGTGATGCCTTCTGTGTATACTTTTGTCCTTAAAATATTAATTGCTTGCCAGGCTGCTGCTTCCTTTAGTTATATAGCTCCTTTGGCAAATAACACGTGATTTAGTGGCTTCCCATGCAACAATGAAGGGAAGCCAGATCTCTCCGCATAACTCAACTCGTCTTTGTCCATGGTTCGATCTCTGCAGCATTGGTATGCCACCAGCTTTGTCCCAAAGGCTCTGTCCACCTTTGGTGCTTCATGCTCTTTTCTAAAGTTGAATTTAATTTTGCTGTGGTAAGAACACTAATGATAAGATCTACCTGCTTAACAGTCTTAAGTGCCCCACACAGTGCTGTGGACGATAGTGACAATCCTGCACAGCCGGTCTCTCAGCTTTTTCTCTTGATGGATGGGGACTGTTTGCCTGTGAATTAGACACCTGTGCTTTTCTTCCTTCGTGTTTCTCCATCTTCCTAAAGTTCCTGTCTACTTATTTCACACCTGACTGACTCTCACTCTTCCTTCATAGTCAGGGGAAAGGACAGTATGGGAGAAGTACTTTGAAATCTATTTTAAATGTCCCTGGATGCTTACACTGGGATGCTGCGTTGTTAGGAGAAAGAATGTCATGTTCTGGCTGAGAGTATGGAGGCTTAGCAGCCTCATCTTGCCATCACCTCCTGTCCCAGTGCAATCCATCCCAGGAATGTCCTCCTTCTCATTAACAGCGAGGATGCTTTGCTCCTGTGATGTATCCACACGGTCTTGAATCATGGTTCCTGTGTGCTGCCCTCTCACTTGGAATTCGGTGGCCTGGAGGGCTGTTGGCAGGGAATTAAACCAGACATGTGTCCCCATAGGGCAGAAGCATCTGCATTGCACATGTAATACATGTGAATAGGCACCATTACAAAGATGGCACTGGCTGTGTGAGGATACAGAAGCCCCGCATGGAGCCATGGGGTCACTGGGAGTCTCCCCTGGCTGGGGAATTGCAGGATAGTAGGGCTCCTGGAAACCCTGGAGGGTCAAATTCAATCACCTCATTTTACAGCTGTGGATAAAATGACCCTGAGGCCAACCAATTTTCCCAAAGACACAGATAATTTATTGCAGACCCTGGACTAGAATCTGTGCCCTAATTCCTGGGTTAGGCCTTTGTTGGTTGGTTTTTTAACTATATTGATCTGGCTCTACATTCTGGACTTTCTTATAAGAGAGAGAATGAAATAGAGTGATAATCATATGTCTCGGGGAATTTTCTCATGCAAGTTGTTGGGGAAAGGGACAGGAAGTGCTGTGCGGAGTGTGGTCTGGCAAAGAATAGGCTGCTCTGAGGAAATAAACTGAAGTGACATTTATTTCAGTCTGCATTACTCAGACATAAAAATCCTTTCATTAATGCCTTAGCCATTTTTTGACCAGTGAATAGAGCATTGTCCTGCAGACTGAAGGGTACTAGGTTTGATTCCAGTCAAGGGCAGGTACCTTAGTTGCAGGCTCGATCGCTGCCCTAGTAGGGACACATGCAGGAGGCAGCCAATCGATGTCACTCTCACATTGATGTTTCTCTCTGTGTCTCTCCCCTCTTCCACTCTTTCTAAAAATCAATGGGAAAATATCCTCAGATGAGGATTAACAAAAATAAATAAATAAATAAATAAGCAAGCAAGCAAATAAATAAGCAAATAAATAAATAAATAAATAAATAAATAAATAAATTGTTGCTACTACAAGGTAAACTTTTCTCCCAGAGAAAATTAAACCAGTTGATTTGTTATAATCAGGATAATTGGAAAACTGCACTTTGTCATGAGCTGGAACTGTGCTAGTTTCCTATTATTTCTGGTCAGGAGGTGGCAGGACACCTGACACTGTCCACCTCTCTCAGAGCCATTTATAAGTCATGCTTCCAATAGGGTCTTTGACCTAGTTAATAGACAGACATCACCATTTACCTGGGAATACTGTGCTATTCTGGCAAAAAAAAAATTAAGATTATCATGCAATTCTTCAAGAGCATTCCACACTTATGGAGTTCATAGAATGGAAACGTTTTTAATTTTTAAAAATTAAAAATTTGTGCCAGGCACAACCCAGAGGCACTTGCTGTATTGAGTTGCCTCTGGCAAGGGACCATGGGAGTCATTTTCTCCCGTGTGCTTACAGAAACCTGGGAAAGCAGCATGGTCCTGGAGCTCTGCGGGAGGAAATAGATGGAAGGAGACATTTGTCTAACATGGTGATAAATTGCTTCTCTTATTCTCTCGTCCCCTCGTTTAATGCATCTTCATGGGGCATCTTTAGTACATAAGGCAGGCGGGAAAACACACTCAGCTCTTTCTTTCCTTTTGCAAACTCCCATAGACACCCAACAGCACAGCCTGCATGAAATAAATGGCATGTGGGTGATTCCAGAAGTCCTGCAAGGTGAACGCAGCAGCCCTGGTTAAGATGATCAGTAGAGTCATTATAGAGAAAGGGGGGCGGGTCCTTCCATGTGTACAGGATTTCAATGAGCAGAGATGGAAGAGAGAGATGAAGGTGTGTGAGCAGGAGAAAGCAAAGTCAAGCAGCAAGTACAGAGGTGAAAGTCCTGGAAATGATCATAACAACAACTAGTTTGAATTATGGGTTTTGCACAGGAAAGAAGGTATAGCTAAGTGAGTTTGAAGAAAGCAGAGAGAGAGGATCCTGGAGTGCTTGGCTCAGCACTGGAGACTGCCTTTGGCATGTTTACTTGCTGCAACACAGGCTTTCTAGGCCACCTGCCTTCAGTTGTATAGATGTAACGGGATTATTCCTTTGATCATTGTCAAATAGGAGGGAATTGAGGCTCAAAAAAGAAATATCAAGTACAATATAAGAGTAATAACACATGACTAAAGAGAAATGGAATCACCTAATTGTCCACATAGCAAGTATCTCTTGTTTGATTTAAGAGGTACTTGCTATGCTCCCGTCCACTAATTGACCCATTTCAACATTTTCTCCTTAATAGTAGATATCTGGACCATGACTTCTATGCTAGAACAATCTGTGGCTCTAAAATCAGGAATTTAGAGTGGCAGGGGTGGAGAAAAGTCCCAATATTGTACTGCAAGTATCTTCTTCATGATCATAACAGTGCATTAATATAAAATCAACTTAAATAACTGGGTCACACACGATGAGGTTATAGGGGTTCACAAACTGCCCTGAACAATACCCCATTACCTGACAGTAATCAGCCATGAGGACAGGACAGATTTCAAGCCCAAGTAACAATGCAAGGCTAAATCTCTCATTTATACAAAAGTCCATTTCCATTTATGAAAAAGCCTAATTAGCTCTGCTTCGGAAAATAGGTGCCTGACAACAGGCCAGGAAGACGGAAATGCAGACGCCTTGGCCGTGGTGTACACAGAACAGGTCTCCTCAAAATAGGGCACTGCTATCATTTATCATCCAAACCAGGGCACTCCTAAAAGTGAATGAGGCTGCTATTAATAATGAGGCCAGGACAACCGGCATACACTGAGACTGTCCCAGGCAACCTGGGACAAAGGGTCACCCTGCCTATGAGGATAAATGACAAGGACCGTCCCATCCCACCCTTCATCTTTCCTTGGCCCGAGGCCTCTTTAGAAAGAAGAAACATCAAGTGTCCCATTTTGTTGTTGAAAGTGACCTCTCTGGAAATGGAGCACAAGACGTGTGCTTTTCATTGTTAGAACTGCCCCAAATCGTGACTGAGGGAAGCCGAGAGGAACACGAGGAGAGAATGAGTCCAACTTCTGTTGGTGGGTAGCAGCCAGAAACACAGAAAACCCCCTGCTCATTGGTGCCACTGAGAAACACTGGGTTCAAGAGGCCAAATCTAGCTAGGGGCCTGTTCGGAGGGGGTTGGTGGTGTTGGGGGAGCCTAGAGGGTGGGGGATTTGGCCAAGAACAGCAGGCAAACAGGAGCTCCAGAGCTCCAGGGATGGAAGACAAGGTGGGGACAAGCGTGAGGGCAGGAGGCTCAGGGAGAGACAAGAATGCAGCCTTCTAGTGTTGGAGCAGCCAGGATGCAGGAGGCACAGCAACCCACTCACTGCGAGACCCATGCTGCCCCCTGACAACTTTACAGTGGATTTGCCTAGTTGCTAACACTCTTTGAGCCAGTGACCTCATCTCTAACAGATGGGATAGTAATAACACAATTTTCAAGGATGGTGGGAACAGAGTCTGGTTCAACAGCCTGTACGCAGTAGGTGCTTGTGAATGGGGAAGAGATCATTAGCAAGACACTGCTTACAAAGAAGTGAGTTCCTCACCATGTAGTCTGGAACTTTCTAACTATGCTGGAACCCATGGAAGAGGTTCTGTTAGGAAAGGCCACCCCAAGATCTGTTTGATGGTCACTGAACTACATTGGTTTGTGGTTTTAGGTGTGAGCATTTTAAGGAGAAACATGAATCCAACAATCAGTAGACAGTAACCTTTGTAAGGCTTGGCCTGGAGATGTGTTGAGTAGGTGAGGGCAAGACCTGCCCTGGGGAGAACGTGGCCTTGCGGCTATCCCCCACTTCCTGACCCACAGAGCTTGGTCTGTGGGTACCTCCCCCCAGAAGGCTCCTGTCCACCTTAGTCCCACACGCCGTTCAATACCCTCATCACTGCAGCAAGGCCAGCCCAGCTTCACTCACTCCAGCAATTTGGAAAAACTGCCAGCCTCATGGGAACGATTTGTTTCACTCTTTCTAGTATTTTCACACTAAAAAAAAAGAAAAAAAAGCGTGCTGCCAAAGTGTGGGATGGTCATGTCTGCAACTCTAGTGGGAATTTTAAAAATAGTCACCCAGACGTTTCCTTCTGTTTTGTCCTCATTAAACTCCTCAACAATTGAAGTAAAAAAAAAAAAAATGAGGGGAAAACCCCACAGGCCATTTAACAGATAGCATTGTCATCTGTAATTCTGAGAGGCATTAGTAAAACAAATGAACTATTTTTTCTTTAAAAGGGGTGTTGGAGTGTGCTTCACACATCTCACCATAAAGTTTCTATCACCTTTAAAATAAAACATCAAGTCTGTAAAAGTTATACAGCTGTGGGCCGGGCCTTCCCAAGGAAGCCCAGTATGGGAATCTGTCTTCCTGCCTTCTGGGATAGGAGTGGGTTCTCAGTTCACTGAGCACATGAGGTCACTTTTCCTTGACCTCTGAGTGGCATGTGTGCCCCATCGTGCACACGGGATCCTGTAACCCAGAAGCACTGTACGCAGGACGGTGATGCCAGAGTTAGAAGCCTATCCAGACACACAGCACTTTGCCAGAGTGAGCGGTTGTCTTCCCCTGATAGGCCAGTCATCAGGCTCTCAAGAATGTGCAGTTTGTTCCAAGTCTAAGAGGATTCAAACCATCTGATCCACAGGGAAGTTGGCAGCCGCTTGGCCCCCCAGCTGCCATTCACAGTGGATGGAGCCAGGCCACATGCTCTGTGACCGCTGCCTCTTCCGGGAGGGCTAGGGAGAGGCAGGGAGCAGGGTTCTCAACTGAGAAACCACTCAGGTTGCTAGAGCTAATGATCTCTTTCTCATTCACAAGCACCTACTAAGTGCAAGCTGTTGAATTAGACACTGTTCCCACTATCCTTTGAAAATGGTATTACTGTTATCCCAGCTGTTAGAGATGAAGTCACTGTTCCAGAAAGTGTTAGCAACCAGCAAGAGATCTCACAGGTACTGAGGTTCTGAGTGCGTCATCACCGGTCCCCAAATCCAGTCTTTTTTATATGTTTACAGTGAATCAGCGAGTGGATTTGAACTTAGGGACTGATCACATCAAGGAGATGTATCACGGAATGACCACAGGCTGGAAATCAAAACCAAAACACACTCTTCAACCTTTCCAACTGACCCAGGGGCCGAGGGCTTGGCAAAACGAACCCGAGGGCTTGGGCTAACCATTTTTGTGCAGTTTATCAACCTCAAATGTCACCATTGCACACTGGGTTATACACATTTGGCTTTGACTTCTCACTACAAGCCAGCTCAATACTGATGATACCCATGTTATGACAAGTGCCACCTCCTGAACAGCAGAGTGAGTGCCTCTGAAACTGTTCAAAATGCCAACCGAGCTCTCCCTGGCCAACACAACCAGTGCCAAATCCCAGCAGCAGCCCACTGGGATCCAGCTTCACAGTCACTCTCAAGGGAGAAACTTGGGATCATCCATCTGAAGCTGTGGGGCCACCACACCTGCCAGTTTTCTCACATGGGGGATTTTTTTTAAAAAAATGAGTCTTTCAAAGAATCTTTTGTTTGAAGTACAGAAAGAAAAACCAAGGTGAAAAGCAGGCACACACATAAGAGCGGATTTCTGGGCAACACGCCAACAGGGCGGCTCCTAAATGCTTTCTGTCTTCCCTCTCACCTCACATTCAACTCCACTCAACTGCAAAAGCTGAAAATTCTCCCACAGACTATTAGTACATTTTTAATTTTTTTTCACATTTAACACTTATTTATGTTTACTATTTTAAGTCATAATCCATGCAATAACCCTACAACTTAATACTCTTATTTTTATTTTACAAATGAGGATATGGAAGCTAAGGGGAGCTAGACCCTTCCAAAGATCACATCCTCATTGACTGAGCCAGGACACAACCTGGTGGACATTGGTGATCAATGCTACCCTATAAATCAGCTACTGGTCCAGCCCTGCATACAGGTGGTAGCAAAGATCAGTGCCACATTGTCAATGAAAAGGAGGCCTTCAGATTCTTGTTCGAATTGACATCTTGCAGTATCAACCCCAGGACTTGTGCTATTTAACCCCAGCCTGTGGTGCTCTCCTCTGCTGCATATGTTCTTGTAACCACATGTCTCAGACACAGCCTATGCATTAAGCTACATTGCCTTTTCATTCTTTGCCCTTCTAATAAATGGTGCCAAGATCATTTGAAATATTCATCATTTCATGCTGTTTCTTGTTTTGATGTGTTGGTTCCACAATGACTGCCCTTAAGAAAAAAATTATAGGCCCTCCCTTAGGGTAGTCTAAAACTCAGATTTTGATAGTGAGTTGCTACTTACAAAGTAATTGCAGTTAATTTATTGTTACTAATTTAGTAAATGTATATAAAAATGTATAGTCTATATATACATACATAAAATTCATATACTATATCATATATTTAAAAACATATACTTTGTTTTAAACCAAAAAAATTATGGAAGTATTTCTTTTTCATCTGATACATATTCACTAAAATTACTAAGGGGACCTCTGGCCAGTATGGCTCAGTTCATTGAACATCTTCCCATACACTGAAAGGTCAACAGCTTGATTCCTAGTCAAGGCACACACTCAGGTTGTGCGTTTAATCCCTGGTACAAGAGGCATGTTTCTCTCTCATCTCTCTTTCTCTATCTATCTCTCTCTTTCCCTTTCTCTCTTTCTAAAATCAATAATAAAATGATGAAAAAAATAGATTCAGAGACAAAGAAGTGGGGAATGGACTATGGAATCCCAAAAGGAAGGCAGAGGTAGGTGGGTGGGAAGAGATCAATGAAAGAACTTATATGCATACATGCATGACCCATGGACACATACAATAGGGTGGTAAAGACCTGGGATATGGACCATGGGCTAAAAGAGGTCAATGGGGGGAAAAGGGGGACATGTATAATACTTTCAAAAATAAAGTTTTAATTTTAAAAATTAAATTAAAATTTAATTTTAAAAATAATAAATAAAACCAATTTTTTTTAAAATTACTAAGAAGAGCTTAGTTAGGTGTCAAGGGTCAGGGAAGAGGAGCCTTGGTTAGACATCATGTCCATGGTACGGTTAGAGATTCCCTATAAACTGGTCTAGCAGGATTCTTGGTAAAACTGGGCTTGGCAGGACAGGCCCAGTTCAGAAGAGGGCCTGACCAAAGAAAGTGTGGTCAAGCATAGAGCCCTTGTCCCCTGGGAACCAATGGTATGTTTCAGTGCAACATGTTGACAGTAGGGTCACAAGGTGAGGTCCCAGTCCATTCGGGGGGGAGGGAGAGGGAGCGGAGGTGGGAGAAGTGGGGACTGAGTTTTTCTATCATTTTAATATTGTTTTTATAAAAGCGTATTAATGTGGAAAGATTATTCTTGTAAATTTCGGGAAGAGGATGTATACAAATGAAAACCAGAATTTTATCACATTCAGAAATCACTGGGGACAATCCAGAAAAGCCTCAAATCTGTGGCTTTTAAGGATAAATGAGTGGCACTTGGCGCTTATTTATTTAAAGGGCTTGCAACAAAATAATTCAGGACCCATTTTGAAACCTGCTAAGTGTGGGCTACTTAAACTGTCAAGTACCTTCCAATTATGGTAAACAACCCTTTGAATATTCAGCTGTGAAAACAGGGATCGCCCAGTTCCAGTGGAGATGGGAAAATTGCTTAGTTTGCTTCTTTTAGGCAATTGTGGTTTATAAATGCATGATTTATTTTCCTGAGACTATCTCTGGTATTATCTACCAAATGAAAATGTTTTTATTAGCTGAAATGTTTACAAAGAACCCCATTTGTAAATTGGTGTGCAGTTTTGCTTACACTGTGTGGTGTATGAGTTCAGCTTAAACATAGCACATTTGAATATCTGTGTAGTCCCTAACAAAACAGGTAAATGAAATGTTCATGTGTTTTATAGCCCCCATAAAACATGTGCTTCTGTCCCGATTACCTAAAGAAAAGAGTCAGGCAGATCTTAGCTCTAAGCTCACAGTACCTGACTAATTATCATGTGACATTTAATTTAATGTTTGATTCATCGTCCTGAACTTTCCAGTGAGACAAGATCATGAAATCTATGGTTTCCAATGAAATTCTATTTGAGACAATTTATGCAAATAATTTCTCACACAACTGTAGATGCTATAAATGCAACACCATTTCCTGAATTTCACTGCTAATACAGATGTTATTTCAATAATAATAATAATAATAATACCCTCTGTTTCTCACACATTACAACATGAGTTACACAAAACCCGAAAGTTATAAATGCATACAAAAGGACCAATGTGACTCCTGAAGGAATGGATTGACCAAATTGGTGATGGAATCCCATTGATTGAAGAGATGATGTCAAATAGTTATGATAGTGTTTGTTCAACTGGGGGTCATTAAAGGCTGGTGGTCTTGAAGTTTCAGATTCTTGAAAATATTAATTCAGAATGATGGAAGCTAAGTAATATACATCTATTTTGTGGATTCATACATTGCCCATCTCAGGGGCCTTTACAAAACAAAACAAGATGTGAACGAGCAGATTTGGAGTAAATGTCACACCCCTGATGGTGAAGAGCCTGTTGCTGGCACAGCATTCGAAGGTATCCTAAAAGTAAAAGGTGTGCATTCGCCTGCAAGAGGACATGGCTACTTGGGACAGGGCAGATCATCGGAAGCCTCAGAAGACAGAACAGGCAGGTGTTGATGTCCTTGGAAATGGGAAACCTCTGAGAGTTCCACAAAGGAAATGGGGTTCCAGGAATCCAGTCTTCCATTAGTGTCACAGCAAAGCCCTGCCTGGTCCTGGGAACACCGATGTCCAGAGCTATATAACACAGCCTACAGGTTCTGCCCCTGAAGATTCTGCTTTGGGGCTGAGCTGGGATCCAAAGAGTCCTAGATTAATAGGTGACCCAAGACAGATCTGATGCTGGCTGCACTTGCCCCCACTTCTCTCTCTCTCCCTCCTGCTCCCATGGCAGCACTCCATCCCTCTCCATTCTGCGATGTCCCAACTCTTCATGTCATTCTTTCCTGGTGTTTAAAGGTGTGTGGCCTCCTCTGAACATCGGTCTGGACATCTAAGTAACTAATGTTCTGTTCGGAGGTCTTAGATGGTTCCCCACCAGTCTGTTCAGGTACATGGCTCACCCAGGACATGGCCCACCTGTGTGACCCTGGGTCCCAAGGCATGTCACAGCCTGAGGTTACATGCTACTCAGAAAACGGCTCATCCTGAGTCTCATTAATCTCCTGAGCTTTGATATCCCCTCTCCCTGTGTGTCTGGAGGTATGACTGGATTCAATGCCTATAACTTTTGTCCCCAGCCTTCTTTTTCCCTAAAGCCAGCTCGAATCTAGTCGGGCAGGAGTCCACGTATATGTGCTGATTCCCAGACCCCGCAGGAGCTCCTCTCCCCAAGGTTTATTCTAGCCCCTCCTCAGAGACCACATGCAAAGTCTGCACACACCCCCACTCCACATGCTTTGCAAATTTAGCTGGAAGTGGTTGTGAAGGTTTTATATAAACTGGCATGCAGATTTTTAAATATTAAGGAAAGATCTAGGGCAATGAGCAAAGGAGCCAGGGGAAATAACCAAAATTAAAGATGCTCAAGTCAGAAGTTAGCAATGACCTAAGCTTTTTTTTCCCTTTAATTATGATTCCACTGCTTCCTGTGGGAAATAAGGATCTCTGAATACAGGAAATTCTGGCATCTTTAATGCTTTTAATGACAAAATATAGGGGCTTGTTCACCTTTCCCTGCTCTAGGTATACATGTGGTTTACTGTGAATTTCATGATGGCTGGTTGTTAATTTTTTTGTTGTTACTTTGGCACTGTGACTTCCCAAGTATGATCTGTTTTCTTTATTTTCCTCCTCTCTATTATTCTCCCTTATTCTTCTGAGCAATTAAGCCCACACAACCCACCAGGCACAGAGAGGCCTTGACAGTGATCCAGAGGCATCTCCAATGTGAGGCGTGTTGACACAGAGAGAACATCCTAGGTGGGAAGAACCTGGGCTCTAGACTCAGCCGATCCTAAGTCTCAACTTCTGATCTTGGCTGGCTATGATCTTTTTAAAGTTACCTAAACTAATCAGTCTTCAGTTTCTTATCAGTAAATGATAGATAATAGCTGGTGCCCAGCAGGCCGCCAAGATGATTAAATGAGATGATGACTATGAAATGGCTAGCACATCACTGACTAGACAGGGAAATGTCATTAGTGAATGCAGTCCTCTGAGCCACAACGCCTCTTAATGGGGAACCTGCTATCAGCTCTGTGCAGGCATCATCCAGGCCTTTGAAGGATGTGGAGCAACAGGGACTCTCATTTGTTGCCAGTGGGTATGCAAGATGTCACAGCCACTCTGGAAGACAGTTTGCTGGGTTTCTTACAAAACTAAACATACACTTACCGTATGTTCTAGTAGCTACATTCCTTCGTGTTTACCCCCAAATGTTGAAAATTTATGTCACACAAAAACCTGCACAGGGATGTTTACAGCAGTTTCATTCATAATTGCCAGAACTTGAGAGCAGCCAGCATGTGCTCCAGTACGTGAATGGATAAACAAACTGTGGTCCATCCAGACCATGGAATATTATTCAGCACTAAAAGAAAATGAGCTGTCAAGCTTTGATAAGCCATAGTAGAAACTTAGTGCATGTTATGAAGTGAAAGAAGCCAATCAGAAAAGGCTTCAAGGAGACTCACTGGGGAGAAAAAAACCTGCTTATGATTCCAACTATAAGACTTCTGGAAAAGACAAAACTATGAAGACAGTAAACAGATCAGTGGCTGTCAGGGATTGGGGGAGGGAGGGATGAGCAGGTGGAACACAGAGGATTGGGGGCAACTACTCTGGATGATATTCTCATGGCAGATATGCTTTACCAAAGCCCATCAGACCTGAACAACACAAAAATTGAACCCAAAAATGAATTTAGTGCATACTAATGCATCCTTATCACTTCATCAATTGTCACACAGACGAGATGTAAATAAACTGAGAAACCATGTGTGATAAGCTAGAGTTTATGGGGACTGTCTGCACTTCCTACTCAATTTTTCTATAAACCAAAACTGCTCCAAAAATGGTCTGTTGACCTAAAAATACTTTATTTAGACACAGTATAACTTGTTAATTGAATTTATCCAATTGAACATAACAGCTAACCACATACATGCTACTTGGATTTTGCCCCAAATCCCTCTTGACACAGAGATGCTGACTAGTTCCTGTCTATGTCACGGTCAACTCCATCTGATGGGATCAGCAGTTTTCCCCGGTCACCCGGGTCCTGCTGATGACAACAGTCTTCTGTGTACAAAATGTCCCCAGTAGAGCAAGACATCTCTGGCAGAAGCGAGGAGCAGAGACAGCTGCCCATTGAGAACTGCACATTTCCCTGAGTGGAGTTATTGCTAGGAGGTGACGTTCTGCCAGGCTGCCTCCTCAGATTTAGGATCTGGGCTCAGCATGTGGCTGCTCAAGGTAGAAATGAGCAGGAGGATATGATCCCTCTGGGCAGGCCTTTCAGAAGTCTTCCTTTCTTTTTGGACCAGTTGAAGGCAATGGATTTCAAGGGCCATAATTGACCACAGAACCCAAATCACTCTGAGCGGCTACCACTTGGATTTGACAGGTGTTCTATTGCTTTCTTAAGATTAGTACCCACTTATTGGCTTTAAACAACTTATGCATCCCCACACAGACCCATCAGTCAGAACTGTGCATGGCATGGCTCAGCTGGGCTCCTGGTGCTCCATCCCCTACCAGCTTACTCAGGTTGGCTGACTCGGTGCCTTGAGGGCTGAAGGACTAAGCCCCAGTCCCTGGCTGGCTGTTAGTTGGGGACCTGTGTGTGCTCAGAATGAGGCTTTAGAATGAGTTCTTTCTCATAAGCCCAGGGTACTCCTGTCTAGCAGTGGGGAGAGCATCTCTGCCTGGTGTCTCTCTGACATTGTTGGCAGAAGTATTCTCTGCTTTGCTTTTAAGGGTGATAAATGGAGCCCACCAGGATTATCCAGATGCCTCCTGTGTCAGGATTAGTAAATTTGATCACATCAGCACAGCCCCTCTGGCCACATAAGATGACACATTCAGGTTTCAAGGACTCAGGTTGAACATGAGCGGGTGAGGGGGCCTTTTCACTTATCACACATACACCATGATAAGCTGCTGCAGTCTGGGCTTTATTTGTTAAAAACACCTATTGTTTACTCCAGTACAAGCGCTTTCCCTCAGAGCCTTCCCCTACCTTGGGAGCAAAACAATCTAATGAAAGTGGAGGAAAGACCCCAAATCCAAATTTGAGTGCACACCTTTGCTCAGTCCCTCTCTAAAGGAGATTTAGGACAAGTTTGTGAATGTTATACCTTACCTGTCTCTTCTGTAAATGGGAGCAATTCTAATGTTATTCAACAGATGTCTTAAAAAGTGATTATGCACATGGTCTGGCTGGCTGGTGTGCACTCAGTGTGGGCTCTTCGCACAGGCTCCCCCTCTGTGTGGTGCTCCTGGTGTGTGCTGCCTGTCCCAGCTCTCTCCTTCCCCCAACCCCCCATTACACTGCCCTTCCTGGGGCAGCCCAAACCATAGGCACCTCTTCAGACTAGTGAGAAAGACACAGAGGGATCCAATAAAATAAAGAAGAAAATGACTAGAAACTTGGTTCAAGGTGATCAGTCCTCCTCATTCCCACTCTCCACTGGTGGGCAGATGAAATGAGAGGGTGTTAGAGTAAGAAAGGGACAGCCTATAGGGCATGGAAATCCATTCTCTCTTGAGCTAGAATCAGAAGGAAGGTGCCAAATTTTGACCCAAGGACATTACTTCAACAGAGCCTATGAAACCGGTTAAATATGCCCTCAGAGAAATGAGGGACCTGAGTAATGAGGCCTCAAGTTCTAGTCACAAGTGCAGATGTCAGGAACAAGGGAGCCTGGCTGGATCGAAAAGGCCTGCCTGTGCCCCAGCTCAGGGATCTGCCATTTCCTGCACCCACTCACTCATCTTCTCAACCAGCTCCAAATGACAGATCCAGAAGGCAATGGGAAAAAGTGAACCAAACCAGCCCTGTTTTGGGTTCATAAGCTGGCCTCCTGCAAAGTGTTCCATTGGGTCTTTATGATTTGCAGTCACCATTCCTGACAAATCCAGGGCGTGATCCCACCAGCCTATAAATTGCCTGAGGATAAAACACTCCTAATCAACTTGTTCCATAGACTTAGATAACTCCTAGAATGGAATGCTCCACAAATGTCTGTTGAATCAAGAAAATGCCCCAGTGCTGATGAAGGCATCTGTGATAGTATACCTACAACTTTTTCTCTGGTAAACTTAGTGAATGCTTGGTGTGCACTATTGAAAGGACTGGAGCCAGGTGTGATGACAGGGAGCATCTCTCTGCCCTTCCTCTGCAGGTCCTGGGCTCAGGGAAGTGCGTGGTTAGAGCAGGAGTTACCCAGCTTGGAAGTTCTCAAGACCAGGAGGGACAAAGGACATGTACCTGGATAAATTAGGAACCAGAGCATGATCATATAATCATCACTGGGCAGTGCCACAGACACCGTGAGCAATCACAGACCCAGTATAAGTAGGTAGTTTACAGATGACTGGAAAGTGGGACTAGAAATCTATAGATTTCCAAGAATGATATTGTTGTATTCAAACTCCTTGGTCCACTTAGTCAGGAGATAGTGATTCTCTGGATGACTAATTCAGATGAACATGAGCAAGTGATAGGCCTCAGGATTCCAGATTTCTTTCAGGGAAGAGGATCCCCCTACATTTAACCATCGAAATGTGTGTGTCTATGTTTTAGTTTTCCTTTATTTTTACTTTTTCTTATCACCAAATGTTGAATGATTTTCTTTAGTTGAGCTGTGCTCTCTGGTGCATGGGTCCAACATTTTATCAATGGCTCCTGTCACATAGAAACCCAGCCTTTCTTCAAAGGCTCCTAGAAAGGACAGGAATTGAAAAGCAAAGACACGTGGGGTAAGCCAGTGAAGATGGCTATTATTATTTATTAAGCAGGTGTTGAATGGATTAGTCTTTTTATCGCAATGTAGATTTACAGTGCAAGAGCTGATCCATTTTTCAATTTGGTGGACCACCGCTGATAAATTAACAGATGTCAATTGATTTTTTCCCTCCAGTTCCCTGTTTACACCTGACAGGCCGTACTTTATAGCTGAGCAGTTATTTGAGGTTATAAACATTATAATTAGCAATTTTTTAATTAGACTAACAATTAACAGGAGATTTGCAAAGCTGCTAATTTGACATGTCCTACTCTCTATAGTGTTTATGTTAACCACAACTTGAGCGCATTCAGTTGAACAGAACCATGGTGTCTGGAAAAAAAAAATCAATCTCAGAGGGACCTTTTCTCTCCACTTGACTAGCATTGGTGGCACTTCAGACAGAGAAGTGGGGATTCGGTGCGGTGTCACAAGATAACAATGCTGACAATACTCTCTGAACCTGGAAAAATAGATGCTTTTGAGAAGAGATGAAGCCCAAAGTACCAATACAAAAGCAGGTCGAATGAATTGCCAAAGGCCAGGAGAGCAGAGGGGAAATTACTTAAGAATCTTCAATAAGACAAAGAGAAAGTGTTACTTCCATTTTTAAGGAGAAAAAAAACTTTAAGCATAAAAGAGTGGAACTTCAGAGTCATGCAAACCTCCTCATGCCTGTGGCTAGGTTCCTCACAGGGCTGCCTGGGAACACAGGTCCTCATGGCCAAGGCAGACGTCCTGGTGCACATGCACAGCAAGTTCATGTGTGACTGTTTGTCTTCTACATCAGGTGCCTCAGTGCCATTCTATGCTGCATTGAACTGATGAGGAGATGAGAAAGAGACAATCCAAGAGAGGATTAAATAAAGAGAAAGGGAGAGAGAGAGACAGAATCTGACAAAGGAGAGAGACTAAAATAAGAGACAGAGAGACATAGAGGGAGACACAGAGATAGAGGAAAAGAGAATCAAACAAAAAGAAGAGGACAGATGCCCTGCCCAGTGTGGCTTAGTGATTAAACCTTGACCCATGAACCAAGAGGACCCTGGTTCAATTCCTGGTCAGGGCACATGCCCAGCTGTGGGCTCAATCCCCAGTAGGGGTGTGCAGAAAGCAACTGATCAATGTCTCTCATCATTGATGCTTCTATCTCTATCTACCATGCTTCCTCTCTCTAAAAGCATTAAAACATATTTTTTAAAAAGAGAGAGACTGAATATCTGCGTTCCCAGGATGCCCCAGCTTTTCCAACCTTTCTTCAATGTCTTCCAGTCAAAGGAAGCTTTCATTCTGTGCTCTGACTCCGGGATTCTAAAACATACCCCTCCGTGCATAGGATGCCCTTACATATTGCACTGAAAGCCTCACAAATCTTCTAAGACCTGGTCCTTGGTAACTGCTTCCAACAGAGATGTCACCTGTTGTAGGACACATCGAAGGCATTAGAAGCAGATGTCCTGGAAGTTACAGTGTGGGAAGTGAGATGAGAAGTGTGGGATAAGGTTTCCACAATCTGCCAAAGGCCAAGAGAGCAAAGGGGAAATTACTTAAGAATCTTCAATAAGACAAAGAGAAAGTGTTACTTCCATTTTTAAAGGAGGAAAAAAAACTTTAAGCATAAAAGAGTATAGATTTTTTCATTACATGAGTTATTCCTTGCTTTCTTTTCCCAGGGCTAAATCACACTGCCTAATTGCAAGAACTAGCCATTAATTAAAGTCTGCAGTGCTACCAGAAACAACTTTTTGAAGTTGAGATATACTGTTGAGCTTTGATTAATAACATTTTAATGCTTTCAGATTTCTTTTTTGAAAATCCAGATCTGAAGAAATTTGCCACCTGAGCTGAACCTTTTGAATTGTTCACTCGCCGACTCTTTCTCTGGTGCCATCTCTAAAGAATATAACAGGTAGAAAATGGTATCACCAGATTGGTCAGAAATCCTAAGCTTCATGAGCCCTTTTGCTCCAAAAAGAAAAAAAATGTAAGGAAAAGCATTGCTTTAGAAAGAGAGAGTGTCTAAGTATTTTATCTTCAAGCATCTTGTTTTTAACAAGTTTGTTTCTCCCTGGCTTGTCCTGGTATATTCACTTCTTGGTATGGGAAGCACCTCAGCATTCTCTGGGCTACAGGTGAACTCTACCTTGAGAGTAAATTTTAAAATACCCCCATGGGACAAGGACATTACTGTATAATTATTAGTTATATTTATTACAATTAGTTCTATACCAGTGAGCACATTTGCCTAAAGAAATTAGGTTCTAGTACATAGAGCCTATACTGATCTCACATGCAGTGCCCTGAAATTTCCAAACTTTAAAAATTCAATATTAAGTGCAAATGCCTCTTATTAAATCAGAAATACATCATTCCCTATGCTGTGTACTTTATAATACAGGGAAACCCAGAGTATTGTGCAATTGAGCTCTCTGTTCCTCTCTCTCTCTCTCTCTCTTTCTCTCTCTCTCTCTCTCTCTCTCTCTCTCTCTCATCTCTTCTGGATCCACAGAGGGGTGGCAGGTGATGAGGAGATAGTGGGGTCTGCAAAATCCCTGGATGTGAGGAAGTCTGGGGACCTTCATATAAGCATAAGGTATTCTGAACACTCTATTAGCCCAAAGGACATTATTTTACAATTACTTTCCAAGATATTAATTGATACCCATATGGACGATCACATGCCTCCCAAAAAGTAAAATCATGATGTGTGTTCTCTTTCAAAAGACCAGGGAGTAATCAAAGTGTCCCAGAAAATTATTACTGGCAATCCTAAACACTTTATACAGGCTTTGCTCTTACATGGGCTCACCTCAGTTATCTGGGAAATTCAACCTATGCATCATTTCACTGGGATGAACTGGATAATGAGACCCAGTCATGTGTCTGTGTGGTTCACACCTGGCACGCAGGACTCAGCTGACTTCTGAACATGTGTAACCCACTCATTTACAAGCTCATGTGTCATGCAAACGTATGAAGTGGCCGTCTTCCTCACTCCAAGAGGTCATTTCACACTCACAGGAGCAGTCAGAAGTAGAAACGCCACCTAAAATATTCAAAAATGTACACCAGCCAAAACCGGTTTGGCTCAGTGGATAGAGCATCTGTCTGCGGACTGAAAGGTTCCAGGTTCAATTCCGGTTGGGGGCATGTACCTTGGTTGCAGGCATATCCCCAGTAGGGGGCATGCAGGAGGCAGCTGGTCGATGTCTCTCTCTCATCGATGTTTCTAACTCTCCCTCTCTCTTCCTCTCTGTAAAAAATCAATACAATATATTTTTTTTTAAATGTACACCTCCCAGTACTGACCAGTCCCGAGGTTCCTGTGAAAGTCAGCAGAACCTGGGAGGGAGCTCTGTCATACAAAGACATTCTCCGGTACTCAAACTTTTAATTCCAGGGTTTTTTTAGTGTAGTTTTTCACATCCTCTCTAGAATCGATCAAAACACTGGTCTTTGACCTAGAAAATAAAGTGTTTTAAAATACCAAAGATTTCTGTGCCCTTTTATTTTGATGGCTGAGCGCCAGCCCATCTTTACGATGGTTCTGTTAGAATAAATAGTTAATCAATAGCAAATTAGTTATAATTAAGTGCATGTTGCAGAGGTGTTTGCAATTTACTGATTAAACGTTCACTTCTAATGGGCCCAGCGAGCCTGGCAGAAACCCAGCCCGGAAGAGTGTCTTAACAGCTCCACTGCCGCTTTTCCATTGTTCTGTCAAGCCAGTGAATGAAGCGTGCAAGACCCCTGTTGGTCCCGAGATTTCTAACAGGCACCCGTTTTCCATAGCATGTGCTTTGCTTTAGTTGTTCTAATGGTTTGTCTCTCAGGACACCCCATACTCAAATTAAGCATACAAGGTGACAGCTGCACAGTGCCCCACAGAGAGAACTCAAGAATGTTGTAATCCAGACACACCTGCTATCCCCCAAGGCCCCTCACGCTGTTCATCTCTGCATCTCTGCCCCAGGCACCAGGACAAAGGTCCGGGACCTGTCGTCCTCCCTGCCACTCCCTGCCCTGCTTTGGGATTCGCCCTGGAATTGAGTCATGAACTCTGAGTAAGGACCTCAACTGCCATGCCAGTTCTAAGGGATGTGCCAAAACCAAGATACAACTCAGAGCTATGCTCTGAGTGACCACAGTGGGCCAGTGAGAGTCACCCAAGAGTTCTGGGTTTAGGAACTGGTCAGAGGCCTGGAGAGGTGGGATTGGTGGAGCTGGGGAGAGAGAGGTGAAATGTCAGGACCTGATGGAGAGCATTTGGAGCTCGTCTTCATCAGCCCAAATATGTTTCCTTGGGCCCTTGTCATCACCAACCACCCATTGAGAACAGGCTTCTTGCACCTGGGCTGCACTGTGTGGGATGTGGTGGACAAAATGAGAGCCCCTGCCCCCAGGGCACTCATGCCCCAGAAGGAGCAGGCAGAAGACAAGCAATAACAACAAGTAAGTGATGGGGATGGGCCTCCTGGACGGTGGGAGGGTTGGGCATCTTGGATGGGAAGGGGACAGCATCTGGAATAGCCAGAGAGGGCCAGTTGGCTGTGGGGAATGGTGAGGTCTCAGCAGGGCCAGGAAGAAAGTGACAATTGGCTGAGAGCCTTCCTGCAGGGGAGCTCCACGGGAAGAAAGTGGGGAATGGAGGCCACCACAGGGCAGCGAGCCAGGGAAATGGGTCTGGGAGGTGAGGGGGCAGGGGCATTCTCTTGTGAGTATGGTCTGACTTAAAGCTCCAAGGATTAAATGTTGGCCTGGGGTAGGCAACCGCAAGGGAGTGAGGGATGAGGCTGAGAGTGGTTATGTGGAGGAGAGGATCCAGGTGGAGTATGGAGCTGGACCCACTCACTCTTGCCGGATTCTATGGGCACAAAGGGAAGATGGCATCAGAGAGAACCTAAGGGAGGGAGGTACCTCCTTAGAGGGGAGGCTGATGCGGTGGAGCAAACTGGGTTGAGTTGGCCGGTTCTCTAAGAAGCAGAGGGAGGCTGGGCTTTACTGGGCAACAAATTTGTGAGGGGAAATGTCAGAGAACATGGGAGGTCCTGAGAGAGGCTAGGGTTTGTAAGATGATCCCAGAACTTGCTCATCTTGTAAATGGAAAGTGTGCCCTCTGACCAGCATCTTCCCTTTCCCACCCCCAGCCCTGGCAGCCATCAGCCTCCTCTCTGCAAGGCTGACTAAGTTAGATTCCACATATAACTGAGATCAAACACACTTTCCTCCTTAGATTAATGTGAACCTCGGCCCAGGGAGCTCCAGAGGAGATGTCCCACTTTCTTTATCAGCATTTTCATTCATTATGCAGAACAAGTATGTCTATCGTGGCCATAATTATAAATGGCAAAGCATGTCTGCCTACAGTTTCTGTAAGTGGAATGCATTCAGTTCATCATGAGATGATTCTGGAAGGAGTGCCCGCAAGCCAGGAGACACTGCTTCGCTGATGAGTATCCACACGTGGGCAGGGCTAACAGGGACAAAGACCTTGGCTGTGGCCACCATGGAACTTAGCCATGCAGGCAAGTGGCCTCCCTGTCCTCTGTGGCCCATGGTTGCCAGGGGAGATCTGGGACTGTGGCACAGGTTGGGGCGGGTAGGGGGGAACCATCCTCCAGGAGTTCAGGTTCTCAGCAGGCCTCCAATAGCGGACCCATGGTCAATGCACACCCCAGTATGCGGGGTGCTGCTGCTGCAAAGATATCCATCCTGAGCTGTTTGTTTGTGTGCAGGAGGCTCCTAATGGAGCCGTCAGACTCCCTCATTGGCTAATAGTGTAATTAGGCCCATCTGGAGGGGCTGTGGAGAGGACTGTCGCAGCTCTGATACTGGCAGAGAGGTAATTTGTCATCCTGCGGCCGGTGACTGCACTCTGGCACCCCCAATGCGAGCGACGCCAAGCAGCCTGTTCCACGAGGGAATAGCAGGAGGCTGGAGCATGTGTGTGGTTCACCTTGGCACCAAAGAGAGATGCACAGCTCTCCCTCATCCTTGAGATGACTTCAACCAGGGGAGAGGGTTTCTGAAGGTCAGGCTGACATTGTCCTGTCAGCCATCCCTGATATAGTGAAAAGCTGCCTCTGCCACACACATGAAACACGGAATTAAGTGGCTATAGCACATCAGCATTTGCTGACGGCCTTCACTTAAAGGCAGACATCCCCTAGCCATTAAACCTGGAAGCATGTGTGTCTTTGTCAAGAATATCTTTTTATTTTTCCCTCTATGGAACCAATGTTAAGCCTTCTTGGACTGTCTCAGTAATCCTGCAGCAGGAAACAGAATTACAACCACACAGCATGAAGGATCTTTCCTGGGGTGAGGAAGGCACCCAGTTTATCTTAAGGGACTGGGGGACAGAGCAAATCAGAGCCTTTCCATGGATAGCTAGGACATCCGATGCAGTGAGAGCAGCATCTGACACTTTCATATTCAGTCTGTGAAATCACAAAGGAACGACTTGGGGAAAACTTTCTATATTTATGTTGTCATTTTCCCAAAAATCTATGTTTTGAGTCTGATACCCCAGCTTTACTTATGAGGCTGAATCCCCTACCCTTCTCCCTTTTGAATTCTTCCCATTTATCACAACCCCTGACATACTCAGCTTGTCAAGCATCTCATCAAAGTGGCTTTACCTTCTCCTGATGCGGATGCTGACATCGCAACAGCAGCTCCCATTGCACACCCAGCATTTCCTTCCTCTTAGTGGCAAAAACTGAGGATTCGTAGCTTCCGGATACTGTGAGGGTTTCTCCTCCCCCAGAAAAAAATAATAATAATAATATAAACATAGAAGCCAGCCTGTGGATCATTCCCAGCTGTATGAAGCTGTCATTTAAGCCTCTGCCTCAAATGACAGTGGGAGAAAAGTGGTGACTGTGCAGAGCCCCCTAATAACCATCACAATACCTGAGGGTGCCCCTCTGTACTGAAACAGCAGCACCAGCAAATAAAACCCACTTTCATTGTCCACCCACGTTAAATACTTTAAAGGCAGAGAGAGTCTGCCATTGTGTTGGTCCAGTCCAAGTGTGGGCTGCCTGCAAGGACGTTGCAGATGGGCCCTTCCCACCTCCAGCATGGATAGGAAACCCCTCAGCTCTACACCATTGATGTCTGTGTGGTTACTAACCTCCAGGGTGTCAGCAGCCACATGGTCTCAGAAATGGTCTTAGGTGATTTGGACAATAATATGTACAGGTCACAGGTCTAAGAATTTTAGGAGAACTAAGGAGACTATCTTGTCTGTCTCAAAATATACATTTTACACTGATACAACTGAAACCCAGCAAATCTGTGGCTCATTGAGCTGGAAGGTGGAAAGGAAACTAGAATCAGTGTCAGCCACCATCCTAGTAGCCACCAGCCTTGTCACTCCCAGTAGCCCATCGGTCAAACCACAACAAGCTTCCCACTCCATCTGGCAGACTGACCCAGGTCATAGGAGTCTTTCTTGCAAAGTAATCAACAAATTACAATTCCTTCTATGGGCCTAAATGTGTGAGCCACCCGTGTCTGTCTGAAGAATCTGCCAGCTGTGAGATACACATACATTGTACATGTGGGCACATATTAGCTTTCAAATAAGCAATGAGGACAATAGAAGGGAGAAATTACTATGGATCAGAATGGTCAGGAAAGATGTAAATGAGGTAAAGGATGAGGGGAAGCATGATAGGTGGAATAGCAAAGGCCATTCCCCATGGAAAACTGAACACCCCGTGGTGGAGATAGTATATTCAGAGTCATGATGGACTTTAAAAAAATCAACCTCTGATATAAGTGGCACCAATTTATTATATGGTCTCAAACCAAATACATTACTGGGGACATTTAAAAGGCCATAAGAAAAATTCTCCTTTCTCTGAGAGTTGTTTCTACATCAGAAAATTAGGTTGATACCACCGCACATGCACGAAGGTTCAAGTCAGGGTTGTTCCATTTACCTCTGAGATGTGGGTCTACAATTTTGTAGCCATGTACTGGGTACCTTTTTAGACTCTGAGCTTCATCTGAGCATTAACTTTCTCCAGATTTTGCTAAGTATCAAATAAGATAATATCTTTGCAAAGTGCAATAGAAATGCAGGCTGTTAAGAGGTAACCCGCCTGTGGTGAGTGAATAGAAGTCAGATGGTAGCATTTCCTGGCTGAATGACAGGATGTGGTGTGTGAACCCCTGAGCCTCTGTTTCCTCCCCAATGGGACCCTGATGGTGCTCAGACAGTGCCCTCCACATGGCAGTGATGCTGACTCCAGCCCAACGCATGGAAGATGCTTTTACCATAGATGGCATATAAAAAGTACTGAATAAATGATTGTCATGTTTGCTACTGAGACATTGATATCACTATTATTAGATTCTGTTAGTCATTATAATCACAGATTATCTTCTGCATATATGTGTAACATAGAAAAGCAACTCACATAGTATCAGAGGTTGATCATTGTGCTCATGGGAGCCAAAATCTCTACATTGAAGACCAATATAGACCCATTCTTGGAAATATGTTTATTTTATTGTTTAATTTATTTTATTTTGTTAATCCTCATCTGAGGATATTGATTTTTAGAGAGAATGGAAGGGAGAGGCAAAGACAGAAAGAGAGAAACACACTGATTAGTTGCCTCCTGAACGCACCCCAACCAGGGCCAGGGCTGAAGCCTACAACTGAGGTATGTGCCCTTGACGGGAATCAAACCTGTGACTGTTCAGTCTGCAGGCCAACACTCTACCCATTGAGCAAAACCGGCTAGGACCATATGTTTATTTTCTAAGTTCATAGGTCTCGAGGGAACACAGCAATGATTCAATGTATACTGTGTTTATTTTGTAAAACCAGGAAAGTAGCATGAAGAAGAGCCAAACAACTATTTCCTAGAAAAGAAAATATTTGTTTATAATATACCATTCACCAATTCTCTAGGCCAGTCTGAATTCATTCAGTTTTTGAAGGTCCTGGAGTTGCTTGAGAAACAGGCTAAAAGTCAAGTGTGCTGTGTTCCCAACCCTCACCCTTCCGTGTGGGAGCTTTAAGTTGAAGAAAGTGTCTCTGTGCCTGGTTTTGTGGGAAAGGGTTACAGGTAAACCCTTCTTTTAAGAGAATGCTACTGATGAAGAGGAATTCTTTTAGGAAGCAAAGGAGAATCCAGCGTAGAAACAGTATAACCCTCATAGAATAATCTTTAGAAGCTCAAAAGGCCAGAGAAATGTTACACTTTGTTAAAGACAGAAAGAAAGAAAGAAAGAAAGAAAGAAAGAAAGAAAGAAAGAAAGA
>JAAGEH010002534.1:17044218-17125214 GCA_011751065.1 Lasiurus cinereus | reverse complement strand
AGAAAGAAAGAAAGAAAGAAAGAAAGAAAGAAAGAAAGAAAGAAAGAAAGAAAGAAAGAAAGAAAAGAAAGTGGAAGCTTTTTAAAACTATAAATAAGATCTATTTTTCAGTTTCCTAGGCTCTCTACTAACATGTCTATATGTCTTCAAACCCCAATCTGATTGGATGTCCCTAAATTATTCCTCTCATAAAGGACATGTACATTTTAAATTTCCTGCATCAGCTCAATGGCATTTCAGGCTCATAAATTAGAACTTAGGGTTCTGATACGCCCTGAATAGGTAGAATGAGATGGCATTTTTTTTCTGCATGAGACAATGAGAGAAGGAATGGCAATTAAAGGGGACCAGCACCTCGTGTCTCCTTGCAGTTTTCATCTACAAAAAAACTCAAAAACACTCTAAACACCTGTGTCTATGTGAAGAATCTGCCAGCTGTGAAGATACACATAATCATACATGTGGGCACATGTTAGCTTTCAAACAGACAATGGGAACAATACAAGGAAGAAATTACTGTAGATCAGAACAGTCAGAAAAGATGTAAAGGATGAAGGGACACATGTTAGGTGGAACAGCACAGGTGTTTAAGAGACATGGATGTTTCTTCAAAAGGTGTTAAAAATGAAACACCTCAAATTACATCTTTATTTTGGTGGAGGTCTCTACAGTTACTTGCCATTTTTAGTTATGCCTCAAAAGGAACATGGAGCTATAATACATAGCCTTCGCAGTGACCATGCTTTCAACATGAGTACCTGTGGTCACTGGGTGGGCAGTTCTCTCCCCTGGATTCTCTCCTCCCCAAATTTTCTGACCCTCCCCACTTCCTCCTCAGCCCCATCACCAATGGCTGCGAGGCTGGTGTGCTTGAGAGTCGAGGGGAGCTGGTTACAGGTGCACCAGTGACAGAGTATAGGGAGTCACACTTCCACAGGTCTCTGGTGTCAGCTGAACTGACAGCATGTCCCTCTCCCAAGCATTACAGATTAAAAGGAAGGTTGGATTGCCTGGAAAGATATCAAGCCAGTATAGAGTAGAAAATTTAAAATGGCTAAGACTGCTGAGACCAGTTTGGCTCAGTGGATAGAGCGTTGGTCTGTGGACTGAAGGGTCCCAGGTTCGATTCTGGTCAAGGGCACGTACCTTGGTTGCAGGCACATCTCCAGTATGGGGCATGCAACAGGCAGCTGATCGATGTCTCTCTCATCGATGTTTCTAACTCTCTATCCCTCTCTCTTCCTCTCTGTAAAAAATCAATAAAACATATTAAAAAAATAAAAATAAAATAAAATAAAATGGCAAAGACTGTTTCAAGTTAGAGTTGGGAGAAATCGATTGAACTGCAGGAAAGAAGGACATCCAGTGCCTTCCATTCAAGAGTGCTCCTCTCACTGGGACTGGAAGACTCGAGTTTCTCAGCCAATGGGTTCAAAAGTGGTGGTTCATGCAGCTCTTGGTGATATGGAAGCTCACCAGGCCCTCAAACCAAGCACCCCCACCACCAGCCTCAAAGGCAATCCAATACTATTTAACATCCAGAGCCATAGGAGTTTTCCTTAAATGTGTATTTTTATCTTTTCTTATGCGATAAGACAAATATTTATTGTTTGGGGCACAACTTATATAAAACATGTGGGTGACATCATAGCTAAATGACATCACACAGTATACACATGACCTTAGAGCATGTGGAGGGCAGGAGGCTGGGTTCTCAGGGCCTTGTGCCCGGAAGCCAAATAGGTGGAAAACTGATTCAGGTTGGGCTAATATATGGGACCCATAATTTGCGAGGATTTAGACCATGTCCATACATCTGTATCTATTTTCATGGAAATCCCTTATGAGTTTTAAGCTGACCCTAGAAAAGCATTACTCATCTTTATCAAGTCAGTGCAAATATTCCTTCCTGTAGGACTTTTCTGGATCTCCCAGCCTAAAGCTAGAAATCTTGGCTATGTGTCCCCATGACATCCTCCTGATGCTTCTCAACCTGTCCTACCTTCACTCTCTCTAGCCCCCTGCAACATCCTGCTGGCTCTCTTTTCTAAAGCAAACATTCCATGTGGTGAGGTTTTTGCCAAATATCTGTTTCTTTCACATCCAGTAACCACATGAAGATCCTGCTTGCCCAGAAACTGGAATCCTGTGTTCTGCCTCCATCTTTTGTATGTGTGTTTGCATACACATTACACGCATTTTTGAAAGTGCCTGTGAAAATTAGCATGACAAAGTCACTTGAAGGATGCCTAGGCATCATCTTTTCTGAGAGAGAAACCTTGTGTCATAAATTTTACACGTTCACAGAACAAAATAAAAACCCAAAACCTCAAAAAGAGGAGTTTGATGCCAATTCAATCTATCACTTTACTCAGAAAGTGGTTTTAAAGGCTCCCTGCCCTTTTTAACAGTGCGAGACCTATCAGCGGCAGGGAACTCGGCGGGGCTTCTCTGTGCAGACAAGAGAAATTGCATGCACACCAGCGTTATCATTGCCTGTCCACTCCAGGCTGCTGCCAAGCAGGACAAGACAAAGCTCTGGTGACAGCAATTGGAGCAGCCTGCACATTTCTCTGTCACTGCCTATGATAACCTGTGTCACTGCCAGCGTGCACTTCTTTTGCTTTTTCAAAGAAAAGCTCAAGCATCCCTTTGTCCTTCTGTCTGCTGCCCCAACCAAGCCTTGATAGCCAAGCAAGGTGATAGATGAAGGCAGCTAAAAATAGTTTGTTTTGCATGTAACATACAAGCAAGTGAATAATTTTCTTCTGTAAGCAAGATGCCTGGGGACAGGGAGAGCTCAGTGGCAGTGGCAGCAAAGGGACGTAGATGGAGTGCTGCTCCTAGCGCAGTAAATCAGCAGTGCCATAGCTTGGCACACCCGCCCATGATGCTGCAGCCTCAGGGAGGAAACATCAGGGCCCTGGAGAAATACCTCTTGCATTTAAAAATTATACTTGAGCTCTTTGTGGTTGACACAGGGAATTTGGCCATTTATTCCCAGCCAGCAATGGCCCCGTGAGTGCTGGGTCTCCTGCACTAGCTGTGTGCCTCTGAGATAACCTAATGCAGGAGACAGTTGTGTGGCCTGTGTGATTTCGCCATGAAACCCCTTGCAGTGAGGCAGGAGAGTCTACCACGCCACCTCTAGTTTCCTATGACTGGTCTAATGGAGCATTGGGTTCTCGAAGGGAAAGTTTTCAGGTGACCAGTCAAGTCCCCAAGGTTCCTTGTCACTGTCACTTCCTAAGTTCCTAATTATTCTCAGAGTTGGGCTTGGAGACAGGAGGTTGGGTTTCTGCAGACACAGCAGGTTAGCCAGAGTGCCTTTTCCCAGAGAAATTCATTTCATTAAGACAAGGGTAGGAGGGAAGAGAGGCCAGTGAGCTATCCACAGTCCTGACCCCATCGGAATTGGCTCTTGTAGGCGGCCTGTCTTTCCTGTTCTCTGAGTCACAGAGCCTCCCTCTTCTACTCCATGCATGCACTTCCTCGCCTTTTTAAAGTCACCAGTATTTTTTTTTCTTTTGGAAATAAAACCACGATATAATTCAAGACCCCAGTGCTGTTTTCTGGTGTGGGAGAATTTAACATCTGGAGTATAAGACAACAATATTGCATGGCACAACAACGAGTGAGTTGTGTGAGATGGGGAGAATAAGGGCATTAGCCTTTTATCTCCAGATGGTCAAGTCTATAAGTGCAAAGACTTTATGTTAAAATTTTTGCACAGAGAGATTTCAGAACTTCCATTTAAAAATCATCAATGTTCTGAATATACAATTTCGTTTTTCTGTACTTTTGCTGTATTTTAAGGCATAGTTTACTTAAGATGTTGCACATGTGATGAAGTGACATGTCAGAGTTTGTCAGAGCTGAATTTTACTCTCCAACTCTGTAGCCTTACTATGTGACACCTCAGTTTTCCCATCTGTGAAAGGGGGAAAGTATTTTTATCCTCATTAACTCAGAGGGTTATGTGAGAAAATGACTACAAACCTCTTAGCACTGGACTTACAACTAATGGTGATAACTTAACACTGATGTTATTGATAATCAAATCAGTAAAAGGTCTTGTAGGATGGCATTTTCCCAGATTTAGAAGAGTTGGTGCTGTGGCCAGTCTGCCTTACATTTCCCACTGAGTATATCTGTGGTGCCCATCAAGGGACTGAGCAGGTGTGTGTTTGTGATTGTGTGCATGTAAGTATGTGTATATTTGTGAGTGTGTCAGTGCATTTAACTGTGAATGTATGTGAGTGTGTGTGTGTGTATGTGTGTGTGTGTGTGTGTGTGTGTTTATGAGAACACTCTTGAGCTAATCTGATATTTTTAAAACTCCAAGGTAAACTATTTATTGGTAGTAGGCCAACTCTAAAAAATAAGTTTTCTCTCACTTAATTTTATATGTTACAGCAATGTAATTTTTTTAATCTATGATTTGGAAATAATAAATGATTTGAGAAATGAGAATTGAGACATGATTAATTATAATAAATAAATATTTAAGTAAACCTGCCAGAATGTGTATGTGGTCACCTTTTACTGTTAAAGATTTTTACCAATATTTAACTCACCCATATGGACATGGAGACTAAAGGAGGTCAAGTTCACTGGTTTCAAGATATAGTTAAAAGAAATCGATTGATTGTTCATTCAACAAATAATTATTCAGCACCTCCCATGTGCAACACATTGCTTTCAGTGTTTTTGAAATAATATAAACAAAACCTATGGCCTCTGGGAGTTTGTGATCTCATGCAAGTTGTGATTTTTTTGACATCTGAGCTTGAAAGCCAAATTTTCAAAAAGATGTCATTAATGCCACACAAATGGAGAATAAGACTTTCCAGTCTAAAAACATCAAAAACAAACCATAACACATGTCAAGTGCATCTGTAGGAAGATGAAATGTATAATGATTTACAACCATCCAAAGCAGATATTTTAAAAGATTAGTGGAGAAATCATCCTAGCACGCTGGATGGGGAGCAGAGTGTGGTAGGGTCCTAGGCTGATTAATTAGCAGGAGGCTCAGATGCATTTGGAGTCAGGGTTCTCCGGGAACAGCACTTTGAAAACAAAGATGTGGAAATATCAAGAAACTGTTCTGAGACACACACTTCCTGAGAAGTGATGAATGCAGTTCATGCTGGTCTGTTAACTATAAGTGATTCTGTGTCAAACCCAAAGCTCCTACACTCCAGAAAGAAACACAGGCCTTTTATTTCCTTTAAAAAACACACTGTGGCTTAAACCTCACTCAGGTTGGCCCTTTGTCTGTAAAATGTTTGGCTCATTTATACTTGTAGTTTAGGAACTGATGTTGGATTCTTCCTGTCATAGTTTCTTTAAAATTACAATGAGCAACTGAACTCAGTTACTCTAGGTCCACAAATGGCAGGTCAAAATGTGAACAAACTCTTTTCATAGTGTTGGCCTGCCTGTATTTATTGACTTTTATAACTCATTTGGAGATGTTTCATTCCCTGTCAGGGCTGATTTAGATTTCAGTGCCTTAAAATTTTTTTTTATGTCAGGTGTTAAATAATATTTTGTATCAGGTTTTAAATAACATTGTTAACTTGTGGCCATCTTTTTAATAAAGATATTTTTCTTTAAATATGTATTTGTGATTTACTGAAATTTTTCTAGAATTTGGCTAATTTTGCCTTTCCGAAGAGCAAGTAGGCATGAGTATAGAAATAATTACTTTTTCCCTAGAAGCTAAACTTTTTCTGGGTTCATAGTACCCATTAACTTAATCTAGGAGTAAACATTAGGATCTTGCTGCTTTTGTAGGTAAAAAGAAAAGGCAGCTGTGCCCTGTCAGCATGAACTGTATTTACCGTCTGTCTCCTTTGGCAATACCTTCCTACACTCTTTACTTTCTATTACTAAAATGCATTATCTCGCACTTGCCTCCTTTTTAAAAGTAGTTTTCTCACCAATATAGTTTTCAACTGACATTCAAAAGCAGAAAGTATTTCTTTTTTGTAATTTCTGTATCAGAGAAACTCCCATAAAATATTGATTGCTAGCATATGAAAGGGTGTGTATATGTAATATACACACAATACATCACACAGCTGTCTGAATATAACTCTCAGGCCACAACAGGACTCACTTCAGGTTGGCTCTTTATCTGTAAAATGTTTGGCTCATTTATACATGTAGTTTAGAGTATCCGCCATTATTTTGTTGTTGTTGTTGTTGTTGTTATTCTCAATTTAAGTCAAAATGTTAATAGCTCACTTTAGTCCTTTTAGCTGTGACAAGCTGCAAGGCCTGACACTTGCTTTTAACCTTTAGTAAAAAAAAAAAAGTAGAATGATTGGTTTTTTTGCTTGTCACTTTTCACCCACTTCCTTTTATACATCATGAATGATTAGCACACTGAAAGGGGAAAGTAATATTCCACCATTTCCCTTCCAGATTGTCTTATTTTAAACACACACATACCCAACTGAGCATTTAGAAGGAGAGACCTTAAATGTAAATGCTGTATGGGGAGGGAGGGCTGCACATTGTTCATGGGACCTTGGTGCCTCCCATTCTTCTAGAACTTTCTAACACTATTGGATGTATTTATATTATCCCCATCTCAGCTGCAAAAACACCTTGAACGTAATGAAGGATGATAATGGCCCTGATATTTCAAAATGGAGAGACTCACTGAGCCCCTTCCTTCCCACTGGTGACTGTGGCTGTGAGCAAACCAGTTATGCTCTCTCTGCCTTAGTTTTTTAAAAAAAAAGAAGGAAAAGGAAAAAAATGAGCCAACATTACCTGCAAAGTGGACCCAGGAATGAGAACTATTTGAGCCCCTGGAACAGTGTTAAGCAAAGAGAAGATGCTGGGCAAATGGCAGCTTCTTTCTTCGCAAGACTGAGTGTACGTCTGACACTGAGTCCACAGAGGAGCAGCTCTCCTGGTTCCAACCCCTTTTGGGAGAATGAGCTGGACCACAAGCCACTTTTTATTAGGTGTGTGCTCTCAAAAAAGGTATTTAATTCAAAGTCTCAATTCCTGGAAAATGATGGTAATGGAATGATGTACCTCGTGGAGTGGTTGTAAAAACTATACAGTACACCTAAGGCTCAAAGAGCAATGTTCGTCCCATAGCCCATGCTCAATAAATGTTAACTTGAAATATATATATATCCTTTACTATAATTGCCTTGAGAAAAAAATACCAGTGCAACTGGAACAATGGACCGAAGCCATAGCAGGTCTCAGTTGAGTGAAACTGTTTAAGAAAGCATGCCTTAAGCTACATTTATGACAGCTTCTGTAAATGCCATTTTTATATTAATGCTCAAAGATTTATTTGACATCATGTTACTCAAATATATGTACTTTTGGCATTTAAATTAATTTCTTGTCCCAAACTCTATATGGAGAAATATGTCACCTTTTCTCAAACAATCAAGGCTCATTGTTAATTCAAAAGTTAATGACGTTTCCTAGCCATTTCCATATATTGAGATGTGATATCCACATCTGTCCCCCAGTCTCTCCTGGAATGATTAGAAGTGGCTTCATTTATACTGGGTGCTGAATTTGACAGGGTAATTAAAGAAAGGTAATGGCATCTGGTGAGAGCCGAAGGGAACCTCTCATTTTGTAAAGTTTCCTTCAGGATCGTCCAACACCCATCTCTCCATGAACTACCCAGGCTTATATTGCCGGGAAGGAAGCTCTAGCCCTCCCTACTCACAGAAAACATTTGCTAGTTTCCTCTCAAAAGAAAGAAATTGCTGCTTTAATTTCTCTGTTTCCATATGGCACCTCGAATACAAATATCTTTGGAGAAACAACAGCAGTGCATCAGAAAGCATCCTGGAGCACTAGGCCTTGTTGTGCAATCAAGTTCCACTGATATGGAGCCAATGTAGAAAGGAAGCAAATTACTGATAGTGACTGTAACACATAATCATATGAAACCATAATTCAAGAATGACCCCAATTTTCAATGATATCGATGTTCCAGGGATGGGGTAACAATCTTATCAGGACAGGGCACATATAGGAAACACAAAGTTATCGTAATATTTTTCACTACACTCTATCATGGATTCTGCTTTACTTTTTAGAATCAAGGAACAAATGGGTTCATTATGTAAAATTATTGAAAACTCTATATTGAGAGTAATTATTTAAGAAAAACTCTTCTCAATCTACTAGAGAAAAACATATTTGCTTTTTGAAAGTGTATTAGGTTTCATTAGACTGGCATTTTTCACCAGTAATCAAGATTTAGGAGACACTATGCAATTATAGCTCTCATCAAGGGAGGATTCTCTTTAAAGAATGACACTTGTGATTATCAATGCAAGTAGAAGTACAGTTGGTGTAAGTTCTACTCATTCATCTCTGCCCCCGAATGGGCAAGGCACAGAATTTGAAGGATTCCATAGAGACAGGATTGCCATCATCACTGGTAGTGTCTGATAGTATCTGTGGAGAGCCGTTTGTAAAAGGAGCTCAACATTTTCAAATGAAACAGCCTGCTCAGCAGCACCCTTCTTCTGCTGTCATGTTAGGAGCAACTTCCTGGGAGGTTTAAAGCAGCAGCTTTTCAGCCCTGGCCAGTGCCGCTTACTTGGTTGGAGTGCCGTCCCATACACTGAAAGGTTGTGGGTTCAATTCCTAATCAGGGCACATATTAGGTTGTGGGTTTGGTTGTTTCTCTCTCACATTGGTTTTTCACTCTTTCTCCTTTCTCCTCTCTCTCTCTCAAAAAATAAAGGAAAAAAAAGATCAATAAACATATCCTTGTGTGAAGATTAAGAAGGAAAAAAAAAGTATTTTCAGTGATGAAAGGGCATGGAATCATAACGACATTCTTTATAGAGAAAAAAAAGCCTTATTCTTTTAAGTGCTAAAAGTTAGACAAAAGTGACAAAAATTGTTGGTTGGAAATTTTTTTACTTTTTATTTTTATTGATTTCAGAGAGGAAGAGAGAGAGAGTGAGATACAAACATCAATGATGAAAGAGAATCATTGTTCAGCTGCCCCCTGCACACCCCCCACCAGGAATAGAGCCCGCAACCCAGGCATGTGCCCTGAATGGAAATTGATTTGTGACCTCCTGGTTCATAGGCTGACACACTCAACTGCTGAGCTACACCAGCCGGGTAGTTGGAAATTATTTTCAGATAGTATATACTCAAGTTGAACAGTTCAATATTGTTTCTTCGAAGTTTTATTAGTAGTATATTTACATTTATCCGTGTGCTAATTGTGACATCTCTAGCAACTATTGATGTGAAACAGGCAGCGTTTTCTTTTGTGCTTTCTAACCAGCTGAGTCAGAGTTTTCCTCAGCCTCACTGCCACTCTCCCCGCTGGTTGCACCTCCTTCCATACTTCTGGTGATCTACTTCTCAGCTTATTTATGTGGAAATCCATTACCTAACATAATGTTACACTCAAGGCAGAAGCAATAGTGTTCCAGATACATATCGGGAAGTCCCCAAAGGAAGGCACCTGACATCCCATGCCTGGGCTCTGTCACAGCTGTTTCTGCATCATTCCACAGCCTTTGCTTGCTTATTTAACCCCCTTCATATTTCTTCACAAGGTTCTTGGTGGTTTTATTTGCTGGAGGAAAGACCTCTGGGTACATGGTATTGCCTGGACACCAACACGAAGATCCAGCGATGAGAGCAATCAGGGGTTCAGGAAAAGCCAGAGCTGGTTTTGAGGGAAATGTTAAGGAAGATAAAAGGGGCCAGAATCACCCAAGCTTGCAGGCAGTGGGAGAGCTTTGAACTCTGTGTAAGGATGTCCTGAGAGAGAGCATTGCCTGGTATAGGAATACATTAGAGTGGACACACATGGGAAATTTTTACTGGGAGATTTTTACCAAACTGTAAGTAGCAACCTCTGAGTTGGACTTTTGAGGTTCGGTCCTCTCCAAGAGCAAATTTGACATAAGGGCTTTTGGTTCACTTGAGATGACGTGACCTAAAGGCTCACCACTGTCTTTGATGAGAATCCTTCAGGTGTTTTGGTGAGTAATCTATGATATACATGTGCCACATCCTAAATAGGTCACAGTCTCAGGCACTGCCAAGTTTACCCTCCCTGGTGTTTTCCACACAGATGGCTTCCAAAATCTCTTAGTGAATGAATTCACATATGAGCATTTCTCCCTGAGACGTGGTTAAATAATGAATGGAAATGAATCTTCTGGAGATAACCTATTAAGATTATGTATATTTTTAAACTTTAACAGCCAGGGATGATACATGCCCTAAGGCATTGGCATAAGATAAATGTAAAACTGCAGAAACCCCATAAACTCTTGCAGTGCACATTATGATCTTTTCAGTTTCACAAATACACTTATTTTTGTTCATATGTATTGGGTCCCATAGGAATGTCTCAGTTTACATCCGCCTTAAAAGGTTTCAGTGAAAATCGGCTTCTATAAATACAGATGGGTTTGCTTAGCTGCATCCAGCTGTGACGGTGAATTGACTAGAATGAAAATAGACCAGAAAAATTAAGAAGTGTTTGTTTGGAAAGTAACTACTGGTTTTCATGCAAAGCTTATTAGAGCTAGTTAAAGCCGGGTTATTAATGAATATTTGCACAATTCTATTGCTTTCAATTTACCAGTATTGGTTGTTTCTGGTCATGAAATGAATTCAATTAAAGTATTTTTATTACACACACATATACTTCTTTACAGTGTATCAACTGGAAAAATTGTATAAATATAAGGTTGCTTTGAAAGCCCTTAAAGTAATTTTGAGCATTGTATTAAATTATAAATACATAAAGCAAGTACAGAAATGTAACTGAGTATGGTCTACACTCAGCAGTCACCTCCAATCACCTTATACACCTGGTGGGATTCTAACCTGCAACTTTGAAAAGAAAGGAAGTTCTTCCTGAGTAGAAGGGGATCAACCAGAAGACCCTTTCTGTGTTGGCTCAGTGGACTGTCCATTGTCTGTGTCTGATCTTGGTAACTGGACAGTCCATTTTGTTAAAGGAACAAAAGGGTTGAGACGGCTTTCATGACCTGCCTAAATTAGATTGGGAACACAGAGAATTTCAGAAGAGTGACCCTGTTTTGTGAATTTTTCTTTTACCAACTGCTTTTCTAATGTGGTTATATCAATGTGCTGATTTCAAAATAAAACGTGCTGAAGTTGAATTTTGTCCCAATTGGGTTAAAATGTCAAGTCATGTGTTGAAAGCAATTCCTGCTCAAGTAATTGATCATTTGGAATCTGATTCCAAAACAGGCCTGGCAACATGTGTGTCCATCAAGACTGCTGTTGAGGGAGGGGACACACTTTTAAGAGAACATACTTGGTGGTGATGGTAGGACAGGGAGCAAGGGGGGAGCAGGAGGGAAGCCAGTCATAACACGCACCATGGTGGCACAGGAAGCAGCAGCATCCACATGCAAAACACGCTCAGAGCCCGACAAAGCCTCAGGGTAGTAGGGAATGTGCAGATATATGGAGAAGTGAGGAAGCATACAGAGGTCTTGCTGACTTTAGGCTGGCAAAGAGCCCCTTTCCAGCGACAATGCCCACGAGGCTCTTAACACCTGACAAAGGACACCCTCGGGCTTCAGATCTCATTTGTGCTAGAGGAGCAAAGGGCACACAGAGGTACTGGCCAGAATGACGCGCCTCAACTCCAGTCCCAGGACTGACATAGCACAACCAAGGAGAGCCACATAGCCTGCCCAGTCTTCCCTATGGTCAGTCCATCCTAGATGCCACATAGGAGGGTCTAGTGAGAAAACCTCCTGTGAAAATATTTTGGAAAGTACCCACACTGTGCAGTGCCAGGGGATAGGTATATCAGCCTAACTAACCCAGAGTGAACATTCAGGGAAACCTGGTTTTGGTGACTACTAGTCTGTGAGGTGTCTGTTCATTAAAATGCCATTCAAAGGATCCTGTAGTGAATAGGAGAGGGTCTGTCTGCAATGTGGGTGTATTAGAGAGATTACAGAGACTTACTGTGCATTCTTGAATTCTTTGTTTCTAAGTCAGTTTTTTGCCACTGACCCCCATCAGACTTGGTGGCAGTGACACTGGTCTCCAGGGGCAAGAGCTAAAATTCAGCCTTACAGGCTCTTCATAAGACCAATCATACAGGCATGTGTGTGATCACAAGTCTAGGACTCTGAGCCAGCCCATGTATATATATATGTGTACATGTGTGCATATGTGATTACACATACACATACATGTATATGCTTGTGTGGCTATGTGTGTGTTTAAGCTCTATGTTGCCTTTCTTCATGTTTAATATAATGATAAGCTATCATCCAATATAGATTCCTTTATGACCCCAGGAGCAGCTTAAATGTTAGCTAAGAACAATTAAGTTTCTAATATGTATAACTTTGAAAATCAATCGCCTTTCATTAAAATGTACTTCAGTCCTACCACTGCCAAGAATAGACACTTTTCTCTGAGATATCACATGTGATAGCTGCTCTCTAGGATCATAGACACCTTTTGGTAGCAGTTTCAGAAGAGGAAGGTGATAATTTTAAAGGAGAGAATAATTGTTATTTAGAATTTCTGTGATCCAACATGCTTCCAAAATAACTATAATAATTCAATTAACTTCTTACAATTGCTTTTACCAAATAACCATTTAAAATAAAGCATTCTGCTTAATAAAAGCATACAAATGGAATCTCATTTTCTTAGATATTATAGCCAGAGTAGAATGAAAACTTTTGTTTGGCTATATCCTGCAATGTTATACCTTATTCAAAATCTACTTTGAAAAGACATCAAATAATCACATTACCTTTATAATCTTGTCTATCTAGCTAGCTATCCAGTCATCCATCCATTCATCCGTCTTTCCAGCTCAGCTTTGTCCCCTTCCTCACCATAGTTCTGCGGTAAGCATATTGGACTGCATTCCAACACAGTGCACTGGAAAGATTATGTGACTTTGGAACAAGTCCAGCTGGTTCTGAGTCAGGCTGGCTTAGCCACTAGGAATGTGACCTAAGAGTAGTAATAAGAGGAGCTTATTGATAGGTGCATTGAAGACAGGAACCTGCCCTTCTCTGCCCTCAGATTCTACCTCAGTGCCTGGTGATTGTGGTTTCTCCATAAGTATCATGGGACAGAGAAAGAAAGAAAGAATGGAGTGGGGAAAGATAGGGAGGACATTTCACAGGCTGGTGTGAAGCCCACAGTGAAACCACTTGGTCAATTGTTAAGTGCCTCACAAATCTTAGTTTCTTCTTGTTCTTTGGGATTCCTGGGTGATGAATTGGTTCACAGGCCATTCTCTTGTCATATTTTATAATGGGCAGCTACCTCTGCAGAGATATACGCATTTCTCCTATGTTTCTGCAAATCAGAAATCTATAATGCACATAAATTTAATCATAGCATTCTGTGGAAATATGGACTCCATGAGGCACCATTCCGCTGCCTAAAATCACAACTTCAGGACTCAGAAGGAAGCAAACTTCTCCTTTATCACCCAGCTCAGAGTGGCTGTCAGCAAATAAGACCCAGATAGTTGAACCTATTTGGGGTAAAGGCTTATGATTAAAAATGTACATGATCCGCCGAGACCGGTTTGGCTCAGTGGATAGAGCGTTGGCTGCGGACTGAAAGGTCCCAGGTTCGATTCTGGTCGGGGGCATGTACCTTGCTTGCGGGCACATCTCCACTGTGGGGCGTGCAGGAGGCAGCTGATCGATGTTTCTGACTTTCTATCTCTCTCCCTTTCTCTCTATAAAAAAATCAATAAAATATATTTTTTTTAAATGTACATGATCTGCCCAACCAGCATGGCTCAGTGGTTGAGCATCAACCTAGGAATGGGGAGGTCATGGTTCAATTTCTGATCAGGGCACATGCCCTTGTTGCAGCCTCAAACCCCAATGGGGAACATGTAGGAGGCAGCTGATGGATGATTCTCTCTCATTGATGTTTCTATCTCTCTCTCCCTCTCCCTTCCTCTCTGAAATGAATAAAAATATATATTTTTTAAATGTACATTATCTAATTATTCAAATTGAGAGTTGAGTTTTAATGAATGTGCATTGTAAAATGCTTTTCTATTCTCTTTCCAAAAACACACAGATACAACAGAGAATACTATTCTAGCAAAGTCATGTGTCCATCTGCCCTACCTGTATGTTCAGTTACATCTTTAGAGCACTTATTACATAAAATATAGAGTTCGTGTATTATCTGCCTCTACCATCACCAGAATGTGACTTTTATGAAGGTAGTGCCCTTGTCTGTCTTATTCACAGACCTAGAGTGGCCTTTCGTGAATATTTGCTAAATGTAGGAAAAAATAAGTGTCTCCTATTTCTGGCTTGAAACACTTAAAGCCAAACTATCTAGTGATTGGTCATCTCTTATAAATGGCCTGGACCCCACCCAGTCCATGGCTGGTTAACCCTGAGCAGCAAAATGCCAAACCGATGAACATAAAGAGCTACAGAGCTTTGACACAAGGGATGGATGTTGAGTGAGTGAATGAATGAATGAATGAATGAAGTCAGCCCTCTCTCCTTAGTTCCTTTTTCTCTTTTTCTATGTCTCATCTCAATGTCTCTCTCATACCCCACCGTCTCCTCTTCATAAAATTTACTTTATTTGAGGGCATTTTTGTTTGGTAGATAGTCACTGAGGGCCATGAGCAAGGCTGCTGTGCTCACCCCAGGGATCCTCAGAGCAGTGGCTAGAACAGCACCAGGTCACACCCCATGGACAGCAGCTCCTCTGCGTGTTTTCTTGAGATTTCCAGCAAGTGGAGGGACACATCCTGGTGTGTTTCCAGTCTCCCCCGATGAAGTCACTGAGAAGGACAGACCTGTTTGCTGTTGTTTTGTGCTAATTATGTTTCTAGATCACAAGCCCAGAGGGGTTCAGAAAAGAGACAGAAATTTAGGACTGAAGAGTTTGGGGAAGCTTTTAAAGGAAGTGGGATTGAATGAGGTCTCTTAAAGGGTCCGGGAATAGGTGGAGTGGCAGGAGGGAAACAAAAATAGAAATACCCAGGCATGTGTGGCTGCTCGTGGAGAAATGGGACCTGATGGGATGGGACTGAGTTGGCGGAGGAGACCCTGTTGGAGAAAATAAAATAGTCTCCATGTGTGGACCTCTGAACATCATAATGAAGAGGTTACTATCCATCCTAAAGGAACAGACCCACAATTGTTTTAAAAATAATGTGGGGGTTTTGTGTTTGTTAGTTTGTTTGTTTAGAAAATGTAAAACTGAATGGGAAGAGTTCCAAAATGGGGATAGAAGCCCTGTGTTCTAGGCCATGGCTGTTGCTGACAAGTAGGCTGGGGAGTTGAGGACAGGAACTTAGTTTTCTTATGTAAATAAAAAGTGAAAGGGGAATCAAGTAACTGCAAAGATCAAAAAAATATTAAAAACCAAAACCTGTGGACTATTAAAAACCATGTTCCTTGTGGATTCTTCACATCATTTAAGGATATTTGAGAGAAAACACTTGTAAATTGCTCAAGTCAGTTCTGATGATGTTTCCTCAGGAGGGAAGGTCCCCATTGCAATGATCAGCTTCACTTGGTTCATAGCAAAGCCTTGAGAACATGCAGACTCTGACTTTTTCTCTTGTACTTTATACTAATCTGAGTCTCCGAGTCCCACGGGAAACAAAATAGCATTCCAGCTACATGCCCAGAGTTTGCGTGAAACAAAGAAGCACAGACAAACCTAGAATTAAAGCCCGTCTCCAGAAACACAATATGGCACCTGAAAGGTGGACGATGACAGGGCAGCAGTGACTTGGAAGTGGGCACCAGTGTCGGGTGGGAATGAGGACCAAGAGGAAGGGAGTACTGGGGCTTCACATCCTCTTTCATGCACAGGCAAGAGCAGACTCACCAGGAAAGTCTTTCTGAATCCACCACAATCCACCAAAGGCTAGTGATCAGTGTTTGATTAAACATGAGGAGACCCATGCTGAGGCAGCCCAGGATTTAAATCCACTCCTTTCTGTCTGACTCACTCCCATGGCCCCTGTTCCACTGTGTGCAGAATGAACCTAGAGTCCAGGGCAGCTGTCAGTCACCTTTGACACCTGGTGCAATGTTAGAAATACATTTCTGTCGGCAACAGCTTGGGAAGAAGAAGCTCTTATTAAATTATCTCCATGTGTGAAAATATCAGTGTGCCTTTCTTATGTAGAATGGTGGCTTACTAAACCCTCCCTGTGCCAACACGGTGGCAGAATTTTAAATGTTTTGAAAACACTCCTGAGAGCCACACAACAGTAATTAACAGCCTCACAAGTGCTGAGCAGCAAGCCGCTGATCATAACGCAGCCTAACGTCGGCAGAACACAATCAGTCACAGGGCTACACAGCACGTAAGGATTTAAACTCGGTTATTACAGCACACTGTGTGGCCCTGCTGTTCCTTCAGGTGTGAAGCTCGTCTTCCCCCCAAGCATCTGAGGAAAAGCAGAAGGATGGCTCTGAGAATGGGATTTCCTGATATGTTTACTCTCACCCCTTACGCCCCCTACTCCAGGAACAAAGGGGTCATGATGGTTTAGGAATGTGGTTGATCTTTGGCATTGTTCATGAGTGCTGGGAGGGCAGCAGGGTCTCTCCTCCTTATGGCAGTTCCCATCTGCTCTACTGCTCTAGGCTCCATGACACCTGCAGAGATGTCAGATTTACCGCCCAGTGAATTCTTAACCAGTACAGTGGTAGGTGCTGGCCACTCTGCAGAGCACTGCCAGAGAAGGTACATGTACTTGCCACACACAACTGATCAGAATCCCAACCTGTAGCCAAGAGTGTTTGGAAACAGAAGTGGTTGCTATCTCATGATGCACAGCTCGGCACAATTCAGTTTTTTTTCTACTGACAGGCTGACTACTGATAATTTGTTTTTAAAATATGATTTTAAATGAGTGTCATATTAAATGTAGTCTGGACTTGTCAGTTCCAGACATGTACCTCATAGAGAGGATAGGGTAAACGCAAACATTGACTAATTCATCCTCACCCAGAGGTCTATGCTGCAAGCATGTGTGGGAACTAGAAAAGTGACCACAGTTTATTGAAGGAGATGGATTTATATGGTAATTACATGTTAATATATGTTATATAAAATATGATAATGTAATATTAAAAACACAATATGATAAGGGCCAAGTAGAAGTGAGTACCAAGGGTAGGAGATGGTGGCTAGGGAGAGATGCGATGTGGCGGTAGAAAAAGAACAGCAGGGAAACCTGGACAGACTGGGTACTTGGGCTCAGACAGAATGCCTCTCAGCATGTTTCCAGGTCCTCTTATCTGTTGTGTTGAGGAGAAACATGACCAAAGAGATGACAGATTTCTAGAAAGTTGCATTTCAGATAGCTTTATTTTATTTAGTGTGGTAGAGGAAAAAGATAGAAGACACAATAGAAACCAGAGGACAAGGAAGGTGGTGATAGAGTGAGAAAGTCAGGAATGATCCTCATTCCTGTAGCTGGTGTGCATCTCCTAAATTCACCAGTACCTTTGCTACTTCATTTTCTATCACAAATGAACCAAACACATTAATTTCATGAGAAATTTAGAAATTGTAGATCGTATAGCCATGGCATCCTATGTGTGAATTAACTTCTATTTCATGTCTGCATAGCTTATGTTTTTATACTGTCATTAAGGGTTTATGTGAAGACTGAAATTTAAGTTTAAAGTTCAAGTTAGTGTGTTATACACTGGCCTATTCCCTTCAACCTCCAGCAAACATAAAAATGTAGAGAAATAGAAAATAACTAAGAAAGGCAATCAAAAGAAAGAAGGGCCAGGAATCTCTCTCTGTTACACAAACCAATCTTGAATGTGCAGATTGGTCCCACACTCGAAGTGGAATTGAGTGCATCATGATCACCAAAGTCTTTTTCGTGTCTCCAATTCTGTGACACAATCTTCCAGGATTCTAATCCTTAGTAACTTTGGCTCTAAAAGCCACCTCTGAATCAATAAATCAATCTGAAGCTTGTCAACCCCTTCTTGGGCATGTCGAGTTATTAAAATGTATAAGCTCAGCCCAAGTCCTTGAGAAGCTAGCAATTTACTTGAGGAGTTGATTGCAGGAAAAGTGGTGTGCCCAGTGGCATATGGATGCAGACATGGCACGGTGAGCTGTTCATGTGGGCCAGAAGACCAGATGCACTGAGCCTGGGTGTGAAGGGAGGCCAGTAGTTCATTAGGAAAGAAGGGAGAAGTTGAGGAGTAGGAGAGAACAGAAAGAGAATCCATTAGGAGGAGTCACAAGGTGTATTTTGATGAATGAGAATGGAGATAAAAAATTAGGGCAGACATTTGAATCTGGTTATACAAAAATATAAAATTGGAATAGTTCAGAATATATAGGTTACTTTGTGAATAATTTGTAATGGATCATAGGAATGACAGACATCTAAGAAGTCTCTGGCCACTCCACACCATCTTCCCTATTGCCCTGGCAAATCATTTAGGTCAATTTTCCCTGTAGAGCCCAGATGTGGCCTCAAAATACCATGAAAGACCAGCAGTCACTATACATTTTGAGTTTGAGTGAATTCTTCATATATGATGCCCAAAAACTTCTCTCTCTCTCCCTCTCTGGAGCCAGCCCCAGGCAGTGCAAAGAAGTGACAGGTAGAACGGATGGGTCAGGCAGGAGAAGGTCATAGGTGTTCAATGGAGGTCACTTCTGAAAGTCAAGGCAAACCAAAGACAACAGGTCAGGTGCAGAATTGTGTTGCAAATCCAATCGAGACTCGTATCTACATAGAGTGGGTAATGGGCAGTCAAGACAGAGAGAGGTCGATATGAGTAAGGAGACAAGTGAGAACATACAGGGGTGGCAGGGAATAGCCAGCCAGCTTTGCTGGGAGAGCAGTTGGCAGCAAGTGGACAAAGAGGAAGTCAGATGAACAGACAGGAGGTTGAGACAGGAGGCCTTTAAGACATTTAAGGAATTATAACTGGTCACATGGACCCAAACCACTGAAGGCCATCATCCTAGATCATGTCTGTTGTCTGATTGTCAATGGACTTTCTTCAGTCCTGTGTCTTGCCACCAGCTTAGCCTTGCTAAATGTCAATTTGATTATTTTCCAAAATTTTTCATGGCTCCCTGATTCTTAAAGAAGCAAGTGCAGACCCCCAATGTGAAATTTCATGACCCCACAATGGTAGCATAGTCTCAGACACAAGCCTAGCACTCTTGAGTCCTATTTCTGCCCCGAGCTCAGCCCGTTGCTGCCCATGGCTCTATCAACTCAACCATGGCCTGCCTTCCTGGTAGCTGGCCTCTCTGGCTCTGGCCCTAACTTGTCTAACACCCTTGTGATGAGTCATTTGGTCTGGAAATTCCCATTTTTCCTGAGAACTAAAAAAAAAATCTTCAGCTAAAACAACAATGGTGGGAAAAGTGCTAGAAACCTCTCTACATGTACATGAGTGGTCAGATTATTATGATCTCTGAATGCATAATAATCTGGCCACTCAGTGTGTGTGTGTGTGTGTGTGTGTGTGTGTGTGTGTGTGTGTGTGTATCTTAGAGGCTCAGTGCATGTATTCATGCATGGGTAGTGTCTGGCCAGCCTGTCCAGGGGGAAGGGATATGGGCAGTTGGCCAGCCTGCCTGCTGGTCAAATTCCTAGTTGAGGGGACAGTTTGAATATTAGCCTTTTATTATATCGGATATACACTGAATGGCCAAATTATTATGCATTCAGACAGCATAACAATCTGGCCTCTCATTGTATATTTTTGAAATTTCTTTTTATTGAGGTATGCATGTGTTTTAATGAGTCCTGTGCCTGTCCTTAAGTAAATATAGGATGACATCACCTGTAGTTTAACCTTTTGATTTTTTTTATTCCCAGTCAAGAAAAATTTCAAGCACTTACAAAAGTCATCTTCTCATCTGGTTTGCTTGCTTTTAAAGTGCATTTTACCTTTACAGACTCTGAGATGAAATTAGAAGCCATTTTGTTCCTGCCTGTTGGTAATGAATAATTATGCTGTCATGCAGTGACTAACTATTCATTACACAACTGCCTTTTTATTTCAAGGGGTTATTTAATAATTTTTTAATAAAGAGTTACATATGTCAGTCTCTTGAAAACATATCAATCAAGGTTATTTTCTGAGGTGGAGGACTATCATAACCTGGCGAGGATGCTCCTGGTCTGTGATTATAGACTTCACTGGGGTGCTTTCCTGCCTGGAGGACGTTGCAGTGTCTGGAAACATCACTCCCAGGCTGTCCTCGGCCTGTATTTGGTGACAGTAGGACAGGACAACATGATAATTCATATGATTGGTGTGATTCAAATCACCTGTTGAAAAGCTGCACTGCAGAAAAGCAGTGGTTCTCCTGGAAATAATAGGGAGTTTCTGAAATAGCCTTCAATGGTTTCAAAGGCAGGCTTGTCTGGGTTCTCATCCTGCATCCATTTGGTACTAACTGAGGTACGTTGGGCAAATCATTTTAGCCTGCAGTCCCTCCTTTGCAGCCTGCGTAAGAAGAGGAGAATAATAATGTAAACCTCCTAAACTGTGTGAGGAGTAGGTGCCATAGTTTCTCTCGCCTGCTCCACCTGTAATAACCAGTGTTAGGACAAGGCATCACTTTCATACTGGTACTCATGAGGTACAGGTTTATCCCTCAGTGTTGATGGGAATTTGTGCTGGCTCTAACTCTGCCTGTAGCCAAGTGTTTCCATTCCTTTTTGAGGAAATTCCTAGGTGTGGAATTACTGTGTCATATGGCAAATATATGTTTCTTTCAGACACTATCAAACTATTTCCCAAAGTAGCTGTGACATTTTAGATTCCCAACAGCACTCCCTGAGGATTCCAGATTCTTCAGATCCTACCATGCACTTGGTATTTTCTGTTTTTAAAGAGTTATTCTGGTGGGAGTACAGTTATATCTTAGTGTCCCTTAAAATCTTTTGATTTTTTTATTCCTAGTCAAGAAAAATTTCAAGCACTTACAAAAGCCATCTTCTCATCTCATGGCTAATGATGTTAAGCATCTTTTCATATTCTTTTTTGCAGGTATTATATCATCTTTGGTGGAATCACTACTTAAAGTTTTACTCATTTTTATTGGCTTTTTATCTTATTTTTGAGTTGTAATATTCTTTATATATTCTGGATAAAAGTCTTTTATCAGATATATAATTTGAATATATTTTCTCCCAGTGTGAGACTTATCCTTTCACTTCCATATTGATGTTTTTCGAAACTCAAACATTTCAAAATTTGAAGGAATCTAACTTATTTCCCATTCATAGATAGTGCTTCTTGTATTATATCTAAGAATTCTTAGCCAAATTCAAAATAATGAAGGTTTCCTCTTATATTTTACTTTAGAAACTTTAAGTTTTAAGGTCTGTAATTCATTTTAGTGTATATTTGTGTTTGATGTGAGGTAAAAGTCTCAATACATTTCTTTGAATGTGATTATACTAGTACAATTGTCCCAGAACCATCTGTTGAAGATATCCATTACCCATTGAATTGTCTTGGCACCTTTGTAGAAATCCATTTCTCATAAATGTAATAATTTATTTTTGAACTCTTGGTTCAGTTCAAACAGTCTGGATTACTCTGCCTTTATAGTAAGTTTTAAAATCAGATAGTGAAAGTTTTCCAAATTTGTTCTTATTTTGCCAAATGTTTTGCCTATCTAGGTTCTTTGTATTTCCATACACATTTCAGGATCAACTTATTATTTAAAAAATAAAATAAAATAAAAGTAGTTTTGCAGGGACAGCATTGAATCCATAGATTAGTTTGGGAAAAACAGCTATATTGACATTATTGAATCTTAATTTGCAAACATGGAATGTCTCTTTATTTATTTAGATCTTCTTTAAAATAGCTCAGTATGTTTGGTAGATTCCAGAATATGTCTTTCACTTGTTTTAACTTCCTTCCTAATAATTTTTGGATGCTCTTATGAATAAAAGTATTATCATTTCCAGATTATTTATTATTAATAGTACATGGTTGATGGGTTTATATTATCTTGCATTCTGCAATGTTGCTAAAATCACTTATTAGTTCTAATATATTTTCTATACATTCCATCAGGTTTTCCACGTACACAATAATGTTACCCAAAAATAAAACAGTTTTATTTCTTTCTTCTATGCTGCATGCCTTCATTCATTTGTTTGATTGGGGGTTTTATTGCATCATCACACTAGCTAGAACCAGCAATGTAATGTTATTTTGATATTAAACTGATGTGAAAGTAGATATTCTTTCCTTGTCCCTGAGCTTAGGAAAAAGTATTCTTTTATTAATGATTAAATATGACATTAGTTGTGGGTGTTTCACATATGCCCTTTTTGAAATTTAGAAAGTTGCCTTCTGCTTATAGTTGCTGAACGATTTTGTCATGAATGGAAATTGAATTTTTGTCAAATAGTTTTTTTCTGCATTTATGTGATGATCAGTTGTTGACCTTTATTTGAAAAATATGGTACAGTAGATTAATTAATTTTTATAAGTTAGGCCAAGTTTGCATTTCAGGCAAATATTACTTGGTCTGACATACACACTTTTACAATGTTGTTGGAATTGGTTTGCTAATGTTTTGTTTGTAGCTTTTGCACTTACAAGGGATATTGGTCTATATTTTTATTTTTGATCATATCTTTGTGTTTGGTATCAGTATAACATTGAAACGTGAATGAGGTGATAGTTGCTTCTCCCTCTTTTATTTTCTGAGTTTATGAAATATTACTATTATTTCTTCTTTCAATATTCAATAAACTCACCAGTAATACAACTTGGCCATAAGCTTTTCTTTGTGAAAAGTCATTAATTACTAATTTTTGTTACTTACTATTGGTCTATTCAGATTTTCTTTTTTATTTACTCACTTTTGGAAATGTGCACATTTCTAAGATCTTTCCCATCTTCTCTAAGTTTTCTCAATTTGACACATAAAAAATGTCCATAACATTCCCTTATGATCTTTTTAATTTCTGTAGGTTGGTGGTAATGTTCCTTCTTTCATTCTTGATTTTGGTAATTTGTGGCTTTTATTTTTTTGTCAGTATATCTAAAGTTTTGTCAAATTTTTTGGTTTTTGTTTATTTTCTATTTTATTTATTTCTGCTTTAATGTTTATTATGTCTTTCCTTTATTTTGCTCTGTGTTTCTACTTTCTTCAGCTAGAAGCTTAGGTTACTGATTTGGGACCTTTTTCTTTTCTAATAATGATGTTTAAAGCTATGAATTGCCCACTAGATACTGTCTTAGTTTCAATCCACAAATTCTGACATATGATAAATTTGCTCTTCTTCAATTCAAAATATTTCTAATGTCCCTTGTGCTCTCCTTATTGATTTTTGCATTATTTATAACTGCATTATTTAATTTCTAAATATTTGGGTATTTTCCAAATTTCTTTTCTTGTCAATTTTCCATTTAATTCTATTGTGGTCAGAAAATATAATTTTTATGATTTTAATTTTATTAAATTTATTTAAGTTTGCTTTAGATCCAAGCATATTGTCTACCTTATTTGTACTTGAAAATACCATGTACTCTGCAGTTATTACATAGAATGTCTTTATTTGTTGATTAGGCTGAACTGGTTTATGCCATTGTTAATTCTTCTATATACTTGCTAATTTCTCATCAAGTTGTTCAATTAATAATATAACAAACATAGCTTTCTTAGGGTTACTGTTTGTATGGTACATATTTTTTATTCTTTTTACTTTTAATTTATTTGACTCTATGGTATGTGTATATTGTATACAGCTTATAGTTAAATCTTTTTTATTTATCTATCTTATATCTCTGCCTTTTTAAATTTAGGTGTTAGACCATTTCTTTTTAATGCAATTATTGACATGGTTAGATTTACCTTTGTCATTTTGCTATTTGTCTTCTATTGGTCTCTTGCCATTTTTTGTTTCTCAGGTCTTTCTTTGAATGACTGAGTGTGATATTTAATTATTTTGTTAACTATTTCACATCATTCATTGCTCCAAATCAAATGAGGCACTAAGTATAGCCAAGAGGCTATAGATCCTCACAGCTAGTTCTAACCTGGCAGAACCTCCACCAGATGCAGGGGGCAGTTGCTTTTTGAGGAGAGGATTTGATTATTCCTTCAAATGGCCATTGCCAGAAGTCCTGCCTGCAACTTATTTTTAGTGGTTTTACGTTTCTGTCGTTGACCCTGCTGCAATGTGCTCTCTACCAAAACAGAGCTCTTATCCTATTTATTTAATTCATGGGGCAACTGATAATTACCAAGTTACAGATTTTAACTACCTCAATCTTGGTAGGTGATGATCTAATTTTAAAACTAGTGACATTGATACATGGAAAAAATAACTTGTTAGAAATAAATATTACTTTGAGAAATGATAGCAAGATTTACTATAGAATAGTTTTCAGGGTTGCTAGAATCTTCCAATTTCCTCTTTAATTTGTAACTATTAGAGGGCTTGTTTAAAAAATTGGTAAACCTAAATGTTATAATATCCAGCAAACAATTATAATTTTAGTTGTTGCATGAAATTAAAGAGATGATAGTGGCAAGAGAGGATATTTTTTAAATAAAGGTAGAATCCTACAGTCTTAAATGAGGAAAAGCTCACACAGAAGCCCCTTTTATTTTTTCAAATATGAGTAATTATATGATTGGCCTATAGGCACGTGTTTGAACAAAAGCTAGAACTTAGGGGTACCAGTCTGGGTAATAGATGTCATACCCAAAGGGATAAATAAGGAAATGTAATAAAAAGGCTGTTCTTAAAGGTGTTGATAATATTAGGGGAACTAAGGGGAAGGTAAAACACCCAGAACATATAATAGGTGGCAGCCACTGCTTCAGGGAAAGGGAGGGAGCTGCTATCTGAACTCAGGAAGAGCTGTCACAAAGGGAAATGAGCCATTCAAGAGATGTCCTGGTCTTAGGGGAAGGAATATACTCACTGCCCAACAGAGGCTGTCAGAAAAGCCCAGGTGTTCTCCTCCAATCCTCTGAAATAGACCAGCCAGTACCCATTGGCCAAAGCCAACAGAATCCAGAGGTGACAACCCTCAGAGGTCAGTGTGCCAAGATGCAGAGCAGAGCAAAGTCAAGAAGCTATCTGCACAGGCAGGTGATCAGCATCCAGCAATATTATTCCTTCTGGCCCTCTATCAGTGTTCTTTCTTTCTTTCCTTCTTTGTTTTTCTGGATGAAACATTCAAGTTTCCAATACAAGAGAAACACAAAGTTCCACTAGCAGAGATATTTTTGAATGATGATTTCACACTCCCTCTGGGATCCTCTATTGAGATGTAAGCCATCAACAGTACCTTTCCTACATATGGTGGCAAAAAAAATGGGGGGAAAGGTATAATTCATCAGCATAAAATGCAGCTGCCTCAGTCTTCACTTCGGAAGCAGATTACCAAGCCTAAATGTATAATTGTCACTTCCTTCTGCCACCAACTTTGTAAAATGTATTTTATGCTTTGCCAACCCCTTGCTGGTTAGACTTTTATTTTAACAGGTGGGATTTGCCCAAACCTTTATTCCAGCAGGCTTCCATCCTTGGTGGCATGTCCTGATGGGGTGGTCACCGTTTCCCAGTGACAAACTTGGTGGACTTCAGCGTGGTGGTAAATTTGTGTTCCCAGCATTAGTGTTCCACCCGCTTGGGTCAGAGCATTCAGGAGAATGACTTCTCCTCTGCCAATGGCTTAGGGACTGAGGAGGTGGAAATGCCCACCATGCTGTCTTAGCTTCCTGATTAAAGAAAGCTCAGCTGTTTACTCTGGTAGAAGTACACTTCCTGAGGTCAGCATCGCCTTCACTGCACCTCACTCAAGGTTGTAAGAATAGGAAAGAAACAACTTTTATGTGAGGTGTCACGGTGAGAGGGGCCATTGCTCACCTTCCCACCCTACCCCAGCTCCTAACCCTCTGCATTCTGACTCTGAGAACTCTGGCTTTGATGTGTCCACTTCATCCTGCTTCCAGGTCAAGTGCTGCTGGGCAGTGGCAGTGAGTCCCAGGGTCTGAGCTGGAGATGGCATTTCCTTCCCAGGAAAATGATTTCCACAGTTAGAGGGGAGGCAGGGGATGCTCGGGTGTTAGGTAGGGATCTTAAAGTCCATGCTTGCTGATGCTGGCAGAGCAGCCCCAGAAAGGAAAGCAAATCCTTAGGCGCCAGCTGCACGGGGTGCAAAGCAGCCACTGGACGGCGGGAAAGAGCAGAGAGCTGGCAGCACAGGGTGCCGACTCTGCCTTCTAGATCTCTCTTCTAACCATAGTTTCCCATTTTGATTTTGCATCATTTTTTAATAGCAAACAGCTTAAAATAATGAAATATTAGACCTCACAGGGAGAAAGGTACTCTTGTTGTTTTAAACCATTCTGCCACACACTCATCACAGTAGACAGAGGCATAAATGAGCCCACATCTCGGCTAAGTTGCAAGCCTGCTATGAGAGGAAAGAACTCATCCACCTTCGAGGTCTGGTTCTTTGTCTTATTTGTCTGCGCCCAAAAGTAAAAGGTCATTTCTGTAAAATCCTCCCATGAAATACTGAACTAGATACATTTCCTCCCTGTGAACACACACTGAGGGAACCTATTTCCTATCTACTCATGGGAACTAGACAACAAAATCCCAACATTTTCTCTCATTCCTTGTAATCCAAACAGCAACACTTCCAGTTTTTACTAACTTTCAAAAATTAATCCACCCTTTAAGAAAACTAAATCATTGCTTTTTTTGTATTCTATAATGTTCAAATTTAAAACTGGGGTGGTGTGCCCATATGTATTTGCTTCGCCTAGTTTAAAAGTCCCAAGTAGAAAACAATGTCTTAAGGAAAAAGTTTTTCTTTATTTTGCTTTTAAGGATGCAATAAGACCTCATTTTAATATTCTGATAATATAGTGTAGTCAACTCTTTTGCTTTACTTGTCCTAAAAGAATAGTTTTAAATTTCACCATTGAAAGTTGATGTCATCTGTACAGAAATATACATTCCCCTCCAGAAGATGGAAACGCTGAACTTCCCTCCTGAGCAGCTCAGGGTGTTTTCAGGCCTGAATTAACATGTCTGTCTGGGTGTTATATTGATGATGGACATTCAGACTTCCAGGTATAATTTCCAGTAAAGAAAAGCCATTTTATTTCCATCTGAATAAGCACTCTATCATACTAACCAAGTCAAACAAAGTTATTATCTGGCTTTTTGCCAAGGAATGAAAAATAGAAAGGTCATATTTTTAATAGCTTTGTACTCTATAGTAATCAAATTTGTAAGCCTGGAGAAATAAACTCCTTGAGTCTATCAGGGGCTGCTGAGCATGGTTAACCCCTAGCTGGCTGTTCTCCGACATAACACTGCTCACTGCTGTGGCTTATCTCGCTATTAGCTTCGCACACGAAAGCATCATGTTCTAATCATAAAACGACAGCAACCAACTAATAAGAAACATGTCTACTCAACTCCACATTTGAAGACTATACCAAAAGATAACTACCCATTGAATTTCAGCTCATGGATGAGCAAGATTACAGCATGGAGACCTGGATACAGTTACATGTAAATCAACATTAATTAAAAACACCTGCTTTAAAAGTCTCTATTGTTTGAGGTGGCTGCACTGTGTTCCTTGAAATTCTAAACAAATTACTTCCGACTGTTGCAGCAGTGACTTCCAAGTTTCACTTTGAAATTACAGGTGATCATTGGGTTCAAAGAACATCTTCATGAATATCACCATCAAAATAGTAATGATTAACTAGAACAAAAAAATTGTAACGAATCCTGTTGAAAAATCATACAATTTATATTTTTGCTTAAAACACTTTATGGAGTGCTTTTAATTAACTGCCCAACACACAGGACACATATTAAGTTATCATCAATACTTATTTTGCAGAAAGATTTCCAAGAACTAGGTTGTTGCCTTATTGTAATTGTAATTGTCTTTCCTTTCACATTTCTCCTTCCTCATATTTCTATCCTTGATATATTAGAATTATAGCAAAGTTATTCTTATCTCTGCCATACACATCCTGCTGAGTGGACTTTAGACCCTTTTAATTCTGAAGATCTATACATTTGCTGAGTCATTCAGTCAGTATGGGATGTGATTGATGAACTCCAGTATTCTAAAGTGAAATGCATGTTAAGGTGCTCACACCTCATTATCACTGGCTTTCACCCAAATTTCAGACACTCTCTAATTTAGACAAAATTTCAATACCAACTACTAATGCAACCCAATAATTTAAAAGATAGTGTGGCAAAGTCTTCCTCAAGGTCAGGTAGGAAGTAGTTTAGGCCTTAACAGGACAAGAGGCAAAATCAGGCTATTGTGTAGATAATAATTTAAAATGCAACCAGTTCAAAAATGTAAAAACCCATTGTTAGCCGGTTATAAAAGTAAAATAAATACATACATACACTGAGTGGCCAGATTATTATGATCTCTCTGAATGTATAATAATCTGGCCACTCAGTATAAATAAATATTAGAGGCCCAGTGCATGAATTCTTGCATGTGTAGGGTTCGGCTAGCCTGGCTAGGGGGAGGGGACATGGGCGGTTGGCCAGCCTGCCTGCTGGTCAGGCTCCTGGTTGAGGGGACAATTTGCATAATAGCCTTTTATTATATAGGATATACACTGACTGGCCATATTATTATGCACTCAGAGATCATAATCACCTGGCCACTCAGCATAAATAAAACACACACCAAAACAAACAAACAAAAAAATCAGGTGGCTGGTTGGATTCAGCACAAGGTTCCTAGTGTGCTATCACATCAGGGGACAGATGCTCTAACTGGTAGGTTAGCTTGCTGCTGGGGTCTGGCTGATTGAGACATGCCCTGGAACTCTTCTGCAGTCCCTCCCCAGCTGGCCAATCTCCCACATCTCTCCCCAGTTCCAATCATGCACCAGTGGGGTCCCTCACCCTGGCCTGTGTCCCAATCTGGGACCCCTCAGAGGATTTCAGAGAGCTGGTTTCGGCCCTATGGCAGAACACCAGTAGCTATGATGCACACTGATCACCAGGAGGCAGACACTCAATGTAGGAGCTGCCCCCTGGTGGTCAATTCACTCCCACAGGAGTACACTCAGCCAAAAACTGAGCTCATATCTGGTGAGAGTAGTGGCAGTGGCAGGAGTTCTCTCTCACCTCTGTGGCAGCACTAAGGATGTCTGACTCCCAACAGGGAGTGGGCCTAAGCCAGGAGTTGGACATCTTCCAAAGGCTCTCAGCCCCCCTCCCTCTCCCCCGCAAGTGAACAAATTTCATGCACCAGGCCTAATATACTACCTACCGAACTGTTCAACCATTCGACTGGTCACGATGCACACACTGACCACCAGGAGGCAGACACTCCAACAGGTAAATTAGTTTGCTGCTGGAGTCTGGCTGATCAGAACTGGGTGAGACTGGCTGAACACCCCTGAAGCCCTCCCTGGCCTCTAAAATATTTCTTCTAATTAATTTCCTTTCAATGTGTATAAATCCATGCACGAGGCCTCTAGTTTCTTATAAATGAAGATAATGAAAGTGGCTACCTTGGCATTGTGAAAATGAATGATATTAAGAGTGGATACTATCTACTGAACAACTGCTAGCATTGTTTTGAAGTCTTTGTTTCAAAAAAAATTAATAAGCACCTTCTACTTTGTTATGGAGTTTGGCCAATGATTATTTTGGAGGATGCTAAGGGTACGCCAACTGCCTAACAGGTGGGCAGCTGACAGCTCCCACTTGATGCTTTGCCCAAAGGTAGAGGAGGGTTTCGTGCAGAAGAAGGAAGACCTGCCTACTCACCTCAATCCAGGACACCACCAAAGGCTGCCCCGGCTCCCTTACTCCCTGTTGGGTGCACTGTCCACACTTCTGCTCCCTTTGTCCTCCCAGCAGGTGAACTTCAGAGCCTTCCTAAGATCCACCAGCAAGCAAATCTCAATTTCAGAACTAGCCTGCAGTAGGTGCTACAAATGATATGGCACAGAGACAAATAAACAGATGGAAATCCTGTAAGAGAAAGGCCCCCACTAGTCTTTAAGTAGGGACAGAATGATCAAATACTGAAAACACCCACTGCAATTTCTACTGGTTGGGTTGAGAAATCCCTGTAGCCCTTTGATACGTGGTTCTTCTTCGTTTCTTGTGCTATTGGAAACAAGCATTGCTCAGCACAGAGTGAAAACAGAAAAAGATGGGGAGGAGGTCCTCCTGGCCTGTGAGCCTGATAGAACCCACTCCCGGGGTGGTGGGAGGCCACGTGTTGCCAGAGCTCTAATTTATTTATTTACTCAGCACTACCAGGGCTTCTCCCAGAAGGGAGGGAATGAGTGGATGAAAGACACACACAACAGTCTCATTGCTGGGACAATATATCAAGTCACCTTGAGCTAAGGTTGTCTGGAATGAATTTTACACTTCTGGGCTGAAATTACACCAAAGGCAAATTTATATTTTTTTTCTTCCTTCCTTCAGCCTAATGTACATGTCATATTCCTGTCTTAAAAATGTCACGGGAGAACAGTCTTGTTTCCAAGGAGAAAGGGAGAGGACAGGGAGTGTGTTTAAGACAAGGGAGGAGAAGATAGGGAAGAATACAAAGTCCTCACCATTAAAGACCCTCTGTTTAATTGACATGCAAGTGAATGAGAAGTTCGAGGAATGTAGGTCTTGGTTAGTAAAGCTGCAAAAAGAAAAGAATCAATTATTTAGAGAGAAAATACCATCTTGATAGGCAATTTTCAAAGGAATAGGAGTGAAATCTCCACTTGGATCAAATATATGACTACTCTCGAGTGTCCTAAATAATTTTTTCTAAGAGTGAGTTGAATGAGGAACCAAGAGATGCAGATTTTAGCAGCAACAGGGAGCACATGCTGATTTATGGGCTTCCGGCACACTAAAGGTGCAAAGAGAAAAGAAAAGATCAGCTGCTTTTACCATGCAGTTGCTTTATCTGGGCCTGCAAAATGGACTCAGAGTCACCCATGTGTGATTTTTCTCAGCTGTTTAGGAGAAAAGCTGGTCCGTGGAGAAAGGTCCTTCCTATTCCTCCTGCTTCAGCTGTTTTCCTGGGAGCTTTAGAACTTTACAACTTAACAGGACAACAAAGGGTACAATTTTTTAAAAATATATTTTATTGATTTTTTTACCGAGAGGAAGGGAGAAGGATAGAGAGTTAGAAACATGGATGAGAGAGAAACATCGATCAGCTGTCTCCTGCAAACCCCCAACTGGGGATGTGCCCACAACCAAGATATATGCCCTTGACCAGAATCGAATCAGGGACCCTTCAGTCCATAGGCCAACCGCTCTATCCGCTGAGCCAAACTGGTCAGGGCTACAAATTATTTTTGACATATTAAAATCTGTTCATGTTTACTAGTAATATTTATAACTCCATAAGTTTGAGGACATATAGTCATATATGCCTATGAAACAATATAATTCTACTTCAGGATGTTTATCAGAGGAATTTAAGTCAATACCTCCAAGAGATACCTGTACCCCATAAAACTTAGCAGCATTATTCATAATAGCTAAGACCTGGAAACAATGCAAGTGCCCATGGGTGCATGAGTGAATGGTGTATACATAGGAACATTATTCAGCCACAAAGGAGACAGAAATCCTGACATTTGTGACAACATTGGACAGACCTCGAAGGCATTATGCTAAGTGAAATAAGTCAGAGAAAGAAAAATATGTCTGATCTTACTTATATGTGGAATCTAAAGTAGTCAAACTCTGAAGCAGAGAGAATAGTCAAAGCAGGGTTTGAGGGCAGGGGAAATAGAGAGATGATGGTCAGAGGTACAAGGTTTCTGTTATGCAGAATAAATAAATTCTGAGTCTCTGATGTACACCATGGTGATGATAGTTAATAGCACTGTATTGTGTACTTGAAATTTGCTAAGAGAGATCTTACCTTCCTCCAACAGAAAGAATTATGATGGTGATAGTAATAAAAGGGGCTGGTGATGATCTCATGTTGGAAGGATTTTTGCATGGCTTTTATTATAGTTTGTGTTTCATTGTTTTGGATCTCTATTATAATGTTGTAGGGAATATCTACAAATTCATGAGCATGCAGTATGTCCAATCCTCTTGTGAATCCTAAGACACAAATAAAAAGAGCTCTTGACCCTGAGGTGCTGGTAGACCAAAGGGGTCAGAAAGATGCAGAGGATGGTACATGACAGTGACGGTGAAGCACTGGCCCCTTAAGTAGTGGCAGCACCCATAACTGTCGAGAACCAAGAGCAACTCTGTCTCTACCCCAAGAAAACTTGTCCTCAAGGGAACATTTTGAGGTTTACAGACACCCTGGGTTCCTGACAGGGTTCTTCTTGTCAGCTTATTTTACCAGAAATGTAGCACCGATTGCTGAAAACAATCTTCCCTCCCTTCTTGGCAAAGACGTGTACTGACTGCCCATGAGAAACCTAGTACCACACTGAACATGAAGAATAGAAATGCCTGAATCACCTCCTTGCCATCCATCTCAGAGCCTCTCATTGTATGGGAAAAAGGGGGAAATGAATGAATGTATTATTGAGGAAGAGAGACATCTGATTCTCCATGAGCATTGTATGTACATAGAGAATAATGCTGGATTGAGTGGCACAGGGTGTGAGGTCCAGAGGAGCCTCAGGGAAACAATGAGTGAAAACTGGAAAGGAATCTTGAAAGACCAAGAAGAACTGGCCAACCTGAGGAGGGATGAAGGGACAGTGCATCTCATTCCCCCACTTCTCTCTCTATTCAAACCATCCCCAGACCCACACTCTCAGACCTGTCCCATAAGATGCCTTTTAATACATGCAGAAAGGTGACCCTTCTAACCAAAACCAAGTAAGAGGTTTGAAAAGGCAGAAAATACTGGTGAATTGATTCATTAATGTGTCTATTCCAGTTTGGGTGGCAGAAAGAATTGCCATTAAGCACCTCAAATTATGTCCTTCTGAACCAGAACTGAATGAAGGTCTTCCTGGTGCCAGGTGCTACTTCAGGTAGGACTCACAAAAGAAACCCTAAAGTAAGGTCCACCTTAAATGTTAAGGTTTACAAGGGAAAAAGGTTTCTGTTATGCAGAATGAATAGTAATAAAAGGGGCTGGTGATGATCTCATGTTGGAAGGATTTTTGTGTGGCTTTTATTATAGTTTGTGTTTCATTGTTTTTACCTTAAATGTTAAGGGACCTTACTTTAGGGTTTCTTTTGTGAATCCCACCTGATGTAACACCTGGCACCAGGAAGACCTTCATTCAGTTCTGGCTCAGAAGGACATGTGTGAAATCAGTATAACTTGAGGTGCTCATCCTGAAAGTGTGTCCCACCCCCACATCTGCCACCTGGCTACCTGAACGACCCACAGCCACAGGCAGCCGAGGATAAGTCTTGGTCTTTAATCGCTGCACTTTACAGTTTATCACTATGCAGTTTAGTGTCTCTAACCTCTTGGCTCCCTCCTAATAAAACAATCTTAAAAAGTAAAACAGGCGGCAATAATAATAATAATAATAATAATAATAATAATAATAAAATCAGCGATCCAATTCAGCTGGTGGCTGCCCAAGCTTGAAGGTCTCCGGGCACCTTTGCTTAAATAACTAAAAACAAAATTATAATAAACGGATGCGTTAGGCGCCAATCTGAAGGCACCCTGCTATAACCTCATAATGAAAAGGGCAGACTGAGGCTGCCAGCAGCCCTCCTAGTAATTACTTGCCTTTAAATGCTGGAGAAGTGTATTTAAGCCAGACACCTGGAGTGGCTGCTCGCTAATTGCACACATTGTAATGAGGAACACACTTGTTTCAGCTCCCCAATAGCCCATCATCCAGGCAAACCTAATACATTGATTTCTGCCACACCCATGTGCTCAATTTAGCATGTGAATAAAAATGAATATATCTAAATAAAGTTACCTTTTTAGGTTCTGTTGTTTGTTTGGTTTTTAATGATTACAGGCAAATTCCATAGATGTGTATTTTTTCTCACACTGTTCAGAAGGTATGCAAACCCAGCTTATTAAGTGTGAATATTGAGTTATTCTTTGTAAGCTAATGCTCTGGCTCAAGAGTCAAGATTTCTAGTAAAGAGAGAAATAATTTAGCAATTTCACGAGTACGAGAGAGGTGAGGCAGTGCAGAGCCCGATGTGCAAGCTTCCCAGACATAAGGAGGTAAGATGCACTACATTGTGGTGATGCCAGCACCAGGCAGCAAATGGTTAACCCCGAGACAAAACCCCTTGTGACCAGCGGGTCTCTTGCAATCATCAGTAGAACTAGCTATTATAGTCAATTTAATAGCTTGAAAATGAACTCATTAGTGGTCTTTTATCAGTGGAAAAAAGTCTATTAAATCCGGATGTGTGCAGCAGCAGCACAGAAGCTCATTTCCATCCCGCTTGTGACCTGAACAAATCTGAGACATGCGGTTCTGGAGGCCAGGGTCAGGGTCCCTAGCAAGGAGATAGTGAGATCTCTGATGCCTTCCCCCTAGCCTGCATCCCTCCTCAAGGTTTCCAAGATTCTTCAGGTTAATTTACAGTTTGGTTGGCTGCTTTTTGTCTTTCTTTCTCTACTCCTGTATTACTCATGTGCACCCTAACAATCTACAGGGGCAGCAAAAAGAAGGTGCCATCACTCAACTAGGATTTGAAAGTTATATGACAGTTTTGTCGGTCTCTGTCCGTGGTACTGAACAGGCTTAAGACAAAGCAGTTGAAATGTGTCGCAATATAGGGCTTTCGGTACTCTCTCCCTTTCTCCTTCCTCCTTTCTCTCTCCCTCTCCCCTATCTTTTTCCCTTCCCTCCTTCCTTGCCTCACTCTTCCTTCTTCTTCTCTTCTCTCTGCCCAGAATAACTGCAGAAAACCATTGCACATTCAATGTGTCCTGCTGGTGATTACAATGTAGGTTCTCTTGGATGAAGGGTGAAGCCTGAGCACAGACAAGCCGTCTCTTCATTAGCTCTGGGACTGGGACCCAATTAGCATAAATCTGTGAAATAAACTGTGGGGCAAATAGAGAAGTTTCTCCCAAAATATTCTTTTCCTTATCATGCCCCAGACTTCCAGGGCTATGCTCTTGCTTTTAAACTATATCCTTTTCATTGGCCCAGGTCTTGTCTCATGATTGAGATGATAAATGGTTTGATGGCAGAGGTTCTATTTTATTCTTTTATTTTTTAATATGTTTTTATTGATTTGAGAGAGAGAGAGAAACATCTGATGAGAGAGAAACATCGATTGGCTGCCTCCTGTACATTCCCTACTGGGGATCAAGCCTACAACCCTGGCATGTGTCCTGATCCAGAATTGAACCCATGACCTTCTGGTGCATGGGGTGATGTGCAACCAACTGAGCCACACTAGCAGGGCTATTTTATTCTTCTTTTAGAATCCCCACAACACCAATATCGGTTTTCAGTAAATACATGTGGATTGAACCCCAGTAGTGATAGCATTAGTTGCCTCAGGAGCTAATTGGATTATATTATACTGTTATTAGGCTGTGCTGGGTGTGACTGGTAAATAATGGTAGAATACAGTGTTTAGAATTACCAAGTGAGCTTTTGATATTAAAAACTACCATCACTTACCTATTAATCTTAAATCTTATCCTATCAACCTCTAAAGGTACATGTCATTAGCCCTGCATGAGGTCAGAGGTCAATTAGTAGAGGCTCGGAGGAGTCAAAATTCTTCCAAAACTTAGGAGGCTGGAACCTGATTTACACAATGAATTACTTAATTGGAGTATATAAATTAAAATTAGTGCTTGGTTGTCATTACATGTCTCATAGAGAAGATTGCTTGTTTTGTGTTGTGTTAAGTTTTTAACTTAAAAATCCTCACTTCTTTTTAGAAGGTATGTAAGTAGACTGTGGAATACTTCATTCTTTGTCAACAATCACTGATCCATTTGCCCCATATTTTGTCAGGTAGACAAAAATGATTTTTTTAAAAATACACTTCCTTCAGCTGAGATTATTTTAACCTCAGGTGTACTTTACCCAACAAGCATTTGTTTGGGCTTAACATGCCCACTTATTTCAGCCCCACTTTCCAAATAGAAGGCAATTTCTGCCTGGGTCTTCTTCCTCTCAATATCACGAAGCAATTCCAAGCATCCCAACACACCCTCTGCGGTATCCCTCCTATCATCTCTCAGCTATAGATTTGGAGTGAAAAAAAATTCCAACCCGAAAGGAAGTATGCTTCCTGGGTCACTCTGCTCTCTCATGGCAATGGCAGGACTCTCTGGCTTATCCATGATCTCTCTGATTTGGTGTGGGCTCAGACAGGGGCCAGTTTAGAAAGCCTCACTTTCTCACAAGCCACACACCTTTTCTCCCTCCCTTCCTGAGCCTATAATTCCCCTTGAGGGCCTCACCTGGTGCCCCCAATACCTGTAGGGTTGGCCAGCCCAGGGTTGCAGATCAAGGGAGGGGGCCGAGCTTTGCATTTAAAATTCAATTCCAGGAGACCCTTCAACACTGCCAGAGGGTGAAGACCTCTGCACCAAATAGCACTAACATCCTGGAGATTTTATTGGACCTGCTTTCTCAGGGAAGATGCTTACTTTGTCAAACCAGAATCAGAGATTTACAGGACAGAAAGGGTACCCAAGTGACATCTGAACCACCTTCACCCCCACACCCATAAGTGTCTCTAATACAAGGGAGAATGACATAATTAAAATAGGAGCTGCATTTAATCAGAAAAACTTGATTAAATTAGTGGCCAGCAAACCTCTGAAGAGCCCCTCTAAATCACTATCTGATAGGATGAGGCTCACAGGGACCTCCAGGTCATAGAGACAAAACTAGATTTGCCAGACAGAAGAGAAGAATCTCAAGAACGCATGTTTTTTACCCTTGAAATCTGTTTTAAAACTGCTTATTCAGCCTGGTTTTATATAGATGAGATTTCTACAATCTCTAAGTTATTTTCCCAGTAGAAAAATTTAACATACTATTTATTGACATAACTCCATTATATAAATGAGCTTACTCTACTATTATAATAATAATTGCATGGAAAAAAAAATGCCTTCTGAATTTTATGACCATACTATTTTGTCCTTTTTCTTATCTTAGTCCTCTGAGTTTTAGCTACAATATTGGAGGCATGGCAGAATGAACAGATAAAAAATGCCATGCTTCTTCAGCATAGCACAAATGATAAAAGTTGAAGGAAATTGTAGTTTCATTTAGAGCCTAATGCACACAAACTTTCTCACCAAATTTATTATTATAAGTAGTTGGGCAACCTTTGAATTTAGAACCAAGTAAAATATACCATATGCTATAATATAGTTGGTGCCTTAGTTTATATTTTAGTCTTCTTATTAAAGAAGAGTAGGCTCAAAAGAACTAACAAGAGGTAAGAATAAATTTATAGATAATAGGTTTATGTGGGTTTTTTTCTACCTGATGTTAACAAAAAAGAGACTATACTATGATTTTCATGTGAAAAAAAAATAGTTTCAGTAACCAAATGCTTACAGTTAATATTTCTTTTTTTGATATATTTTTACTGATTTCAGAGAGGAAGAGAGAGGGGAAGAGAAATAGAAGCATCAATGATAAGAGAATCATCACACACACACACACACACACACACACACAAACACACATTTCTTTAACATTTCAGGTCAAAAGTTAATTTTATAGTGGCAACTAAAATCATTTTAAGGATCACCTACAATTAATACAATTAATATTTCTTGCCACAAGTTTTCACATGCCATCACAAAGCTGTTTCAGAAAGGATATTAGCTATAAGCTGCTCATACAGATGCAGACTTACCCATGGCCAACCTTATTTTTTCCCTTTTTCACATGCTTCCCTTAGGTGATCCTTAATATGATTTTAGTTGCCAATATAAAATTAACTTTTGACCTGAAATGTTAAAGAAATGTGTGTGTGTGTGTGTGTGTGTGTGTGTGTGTGTACTACTTTGTGTGTTTTGTAGGGAAGTGGAAAAATATTTTCCTTCTATCCATGTTCTCAGCATCTTGTAATTTTTTAATCTTTTTTTTTTCTTACAGGACCCTAAGTTCTCAGCTAGGGTCCTACAAAGGAAAAAAAAAACAGATTAAAAAATTACAAAAATTAACTTGCTTATTTCATATATACATGAAACTGGGAAGAGTAACTGAAAGAAGTGGCTAGAACTTGGGCTTCTATGCTGCCTTCAGCTAAAACAGAGGAAGAAGAAGGGGGGTGAGCTAGTTATGGAAGGTGACCAGGAAAAGCACAATAAATGGGACTAAGTTTTGTTATAAGTGGTGCCTTCTAAAACTAATGAGAGTCTCCTTATCTAGAGCCATTCTTCTCCTGGTACAGAGAGATAGACAGGCGTACAGATGGAGATTTCTTTTATAAATGTAAGTTTCTTTACAAAAGGGTGACTACTATTCTGTTTCTAGACCCCCTGTGTGTCTATTCTTTCTCAAAATAATCCTCATCCCAGGAAGGCACTTTTTGAGGCAGCATATCCTAGTGTCCTATAGTAAGTATGTTCATATATACACAATGTATACATGTCTATGCACATATGTGTATATATATATATACAAACCTATGTATGTCTATTTGATTCCAGCAATAATACTGTCTGACATTGTTTTAAAGTGAAGCATTGTAGTTCTTCCTTGCTGCAAAAGCTAGAGATAGCATTTGGCATAGGGCCTTTCCCCTCAGTTTTTAGCCCCCTGTTTCCCCTATGAAACAAGATGCCCAGAAGTTAGAGAGGTCACTGGGAAATACTGTCACACACATACACACACACACACACACACACACACACACACACACACACACATTACAGAATCATTCAACCTGCTACATTTGCATGTAAAATCCTTCTACAGAGGCCACCAGGTAACTTCACAGTGTAATGCTGGTTATAAACAATTCAGCATTATCTGAAGTCCCATTTTTGTGTTGCAAATGTTTTTCTCACCTTGCTGGCAATGTTAAACTTCTATGAGGGAGGATGGTTGCTGGGCACCATCTACCAGCAGGTGCTGAGCCCCTCACCTCTTATTTAACATGGACAGGCCAAGACAGGCACAAAACATATTGCCCACTGTAAAGAAACTATCCTGAATTCACTTGTATGAGGTAGTGAGGTGTCCTGTGCAAACTGAGCATTTAAAACATCATTAATCTGATCAGATTTTTGAAAGCTATAAAACAACTTTAGAAGGGTTTGTCACACTGCTGTCCATATTTCAAATAACTCTACCTGCCCTTTTGTTATCAAAATATCCCCCAGACCTCCACTAATATGCCACTTCGTTGAGGACCTGACTTACTGGGAAGGTTTTAAGAGGCCAAGAACATCCAATCCAGATTAGCTGTAGACTGTCATGACATCTCAGTATTTCAACTTCCAAGACTATCTGATGAGCTGTGTAAATATCAATTAAAGGAACAATTTCTAAATGTGATTTTGCCTTTAAATTATTGTGACATCTGCCCTGGCCAGGTTGTGGGGCCATCTTCAACTTAACCAGTCAGGGTGCATACAAGAGGCAAGAAATTAATGGTTCTCTCTCACATCAATGTCTCTCTCTCTCTCTCTCTCTCTCTCTCTCTCTCTCTCTCTCTCTCTCCCCCTCTTTCTCTCTTCCTCTCACTACAATAAATAAAAAACATATCCTCAGGTGAGGATTAAAAGTAAATAAAGAAATAAAGAAATGATTGTAACTTCTTTAAAAAAAATGTAGCAGTAATGGCTGAAAACCACTTGTTATGAGTACATCTATACTAATAATAAAGGAATATGCAAATTGTCCACAACACTGACAGTAACAGTAACAACAAGCAGAGCTGCCTGGGGCAACCAGGCCAGCATGGGGCTTAGTGAGGGATGACAAAAAGACTGAACAGCAGGTTGTGTGGGCAACCAGAGCAGTGTGGGGAGAGGGGGCAGTTAGGGGTACCTAGACCAGCAGAGGGGGACAGTTGGGGGTGACTAGGCCTGCAGGGGGGTGGCAATTGGGGCACCCAGGCCAGCAGGGAGGGCAGTAAGGGGCAACCAGGCTGTCTGGGGGGTAGTTAGGGGCGATCAGGCAGGCTGGCAGGTGAGCAATTAGGAGCCAGAGGTCCCAGATTGTGAGAGAGATGTTGGATTGGAGAGGGTGCAGGCTGGGCTAAGGGGACTGTCCTCCCTCCACCCCCCTGTACACCAATTTGGTGTACCAGGCCTCTAGTTAAAACATAAGGTTTGATTTGATTCTCACCATACTGTGAAGATGGTAAGCTGGACACTCACTCCTACCTGACAGAGAAGAAATTGAGTCTTACAGAAGACTGTGACTGTCCCAAAATTGTAGCACTAATATACAGGATTCAGGACACTAGGAAACCTGTATTTCTGTGTTTTGACTCCTAAATTGTGCTGTTTTTAATTCTAGTCTATAAATGATTATGATGGTTTGACTTACAATTTTTTTACTTTATGATGGTGCAAGAGCAATATGCATTTAGCCAAAATTTTGAATTATGGTCTTTTCCTGGGCTAGCAATATGCAGTACGACACTATCTCATGAACTGGGCAGTGACATCAAGATGGTTTTTTCCACCTGTAGGCTAATGTGAGTGCTGAGCACGTTTAAGGTAGGTGAAGCTAAGCTTAGTTCAAAAAGTAAGGTGTATTAAATGCATCTTTGACTTAACAATCTTTTCAATTTACATTAAGATTATGTCCTGATAAACACTATCAGAAATCCATCACAAGTTGAGAAACATCTGTAGAAATTGTGGCAGAGACAACACAATAACACGTAGCCCAGCATAATTCTCCATCAACTCCATTTCCCTTGTTGATAAAGTGCTGACACCATGGGCTTTTTAAGGTCAAATCTTGACACCAGCTATTGTCCTGGAGCCCACAGAAAAGTAATTTAAATCTTTAACATCCAGTCAACTTTGAAGAATTCTTGAAAGGATTAAAATGATATAATACAAATAATGCCTAAGGGTGTATACTAACTAGAGAAACTACTAATTTTGCTGCTGTTTTATGAAGCAAGTTCCTTAGGAGTGGGAATGGAATTTATCTGGGTCCTACAGTAGCTGACACAATGGTATTTATCTGGAAAGTTCAGAATAAATGTTGACAGATGGGTGGTTGTTTCATACCACAGTTTGTCATTAAGCTAATTACTGAAATTTTGGGGCTCAGTTTGTTACTATGTAATTTGAAAATGCTAGAATAACTGATCATAACTCTAAAATTTTATGCAATAACAATATTTACCACTATACAGTATATCCCCTATAATGAATATGTGTGTGAATTACATTATAAACTACAGAAATTTTGTGACAGTATAAGTAACACATCTGCCTGACACTTGGAAACTGATGGTGTCCTACTTAGTGAGTCTCAAATTTGCCTTAGAAGCCAAGGAAACCATCCTAATTAGAGTAATATCAGAAGAAATTAGAGGACTTTCTTTACACAAACAGAAATGTTCAGATCTATAACCCGCATTTAATGGGAAACCTACAAGTCTGTCCCAGCTTGGGTGTAAGATTTGGAAGCAAGTAAAGTTGAGCCATGAACTGACTGCATGTTGTATCCCCAAATTCATAGGTTGACACCAAACCCTCAATGTGATGACATTAGGAGGTGGGGCCTTTGGGGGGTGATTAGGTCATGAAGGAGGAGCCCTCAGGGTGAGATTAGGGTCCCAGAGCCCTTGGCCCCTTCCACCACGTGAGGACCCAGTGAAAAGACTGTCTCTGAACCAGGAGGGAAGCTTTCACCAGACACTGAATCTTGACCATGGATTTGCAGCCTCCAGACTGTGAGAAATGAATGCCTGTTGCTTATAAACCACCCGGTCTATGGTGGTTGTGTTATAGGAGCCCAAACAAACCAGGACACACTCAGGAGAGGCTGCATCTGACTTGGTGATCTCTTCAGCCCCTGACTGAGTTTAGCACCAAACATCTGGCCCATTGAGCCAGAAAAATGTTGCTCATTTTGTCCCTGATGCTGCCCTACTCCTTAGAATCTGACTTCTTCACCCTGGCCTCAGCCTGGGTTGTTTTTATTGTGCAGACAGCGACTCTCAGGGACATTCTTAAAGCAATAACAGGGCAGCTGCATGCATTGTGGTGGAGTCAGTGCCCTCAGCCAGCCCAAGGGTGATGGATCTTAACATTCAGTGACAAAAGAGCCTTGACACCTCCTCATTCATCACTGGAGGGAAAATCAGCATGCCAAGAGATGAGGCCAAGAGGAGAAGAAAAACCACAGCTTCTCCTCCCAATCTCCCCAGGGTCTTCCCTGGGAGTGGCCCTCCCTCAGAAGAGTTTTGGGAGGAATAGCTAATTTAGGGAAGAAGCACTGAGAAAATGAAAGTGAGGCAGAGATAAGATGGAGGACAGAATAAACTTGATTTCGAGTGACACAAGGTATAATACTAATAACCCTGGGAATGAACCTCTGGTGGAGTGAAGTGCATGCCTGCGGTAAAGTACCTCCGGGTCCCAGGAGTGTGAGCCCTACTCCCCTCCAAACAGCAGAAGGAGGTGGGTAGACCACCCAGGCTCTCACAGTCCTGTGCTGCATCTTCCCTGAGATCTTTCCAGTCCTCAGTTTGTATATGGGACCAATGAACACTGATTCCTCTGAGCAGTCCCTCCTGCAGCTCCTGAACCCTCCTCAAAAGGAGAGTTTGTCTGAGGCCTGTGCACTCAAAGACACCCATGTTTTCTCTAAGGCCTGGGTTTCTAGGAAAGAATGAGACCTCCTGGTAATTGTTCTTTTCTTGTCCTTAGCTCCAATTTCTTGCTGACTGCGATTTATGAGGATTGCATTAACAACCATTTCTAAAGATGTCTTTGGAAGATATCTGGATGCTCCCCTAAACACAGGCAGCACCTATTGATGCTGGCATTCGGGGTAGGGTCCTCATGAGCTGCCAGAGTCCCTGGTACCAGCCAGGCTCTGGCCCTGTGAGTCACTGACTAACTCAGCGCCAGTGTGCAGGGCTGACCCAGGCCCAGCTTTGTGAAGTCACAGTCCTTGGTCCCATGCTCAGGAGGCTGAAGGTGTGTGGGAGACCAGAACTAACACTGAAAGGGCTGAGAGGCTTCAGTAAAACACCCCAGGCCTCTTGACAGTCCTATGTGATGAAGAACACAGCAGTCCCTAAATCATAAGAAAACTAAGATCTAAAATAACAGGAAAATCCAAAGTTACTCAGTGAACATAGGGGAGCCAGGGGGAAGCCAGAGTACATGCCCATGGAATTTAATTCTAAGTCCATGGTTTTAAATTATGATGCAAAGTAAAATTATATAATATAATTACTATGATGCAAAGTATTTATATTATACTAGAGGCCCATTGCATGAAATTTGTGCACGAGTGGGGGGTGTCACTCCCCCAGTCTGGGAAATTTGGGAGATGTCCGACTGCCAGTTTAGGCCAGAGGATCAGGCCTAAACCGGCAGTTGGACATCTCTCTCACAATCCAGGACCGCTGGCTAGTAACCGCTCAACTGCCTATCTGCCTGATTGCCCCTCGCCATTTCTTTCTGCCAGCCAGATTGCCTTCTAACCACTCCCCTGACAACTTGATTGATGCTTAACTGCTCCCCTGCTGGCCTAATTGCCCCTACCTGCCCTTGCCTGCCAGCCTGATGATCCCAAACGGCCCTCCCCTACCAGCCTGATCACCCCCTACTGCCCTCCCCTGATGGCCTGATGGCTCTTAACTGCCCTCCCCTGCTACAACATACCTCCCCAACCAGGTCCCACCTCTGCTGTGCACAATGGCCATCTTGTGATGACGTTAGAGTGTGATGCATGAGGACATGATGATCACCTAGGCTATTATTAGTATAGATAATCTTATATATAAAAGCCTAATATGCTAAGTGTCATACCATTCATTTGACTGTCAACAAGTCATTGTGATGCACACTGACCACCAAGGGGCAGACACTTTGACTGGTAGGTTAGCTTACTGCTGGGGTCTGGCCTATCGGGACTGGGCAAGACAGGCTGGACATGCTCTGGAGCCCTCCTGAAGTCCCTTCACAGCCCAAATCATGCACCAGTGTGAGGGACACTACCAGAGCACGAATCTATGCACCAGGCCTCTAGTGTCATATATTACATAATGTTATATATTATATAATTCTATATAATAAAAGGCTAATATGCAAATTTACTGAACAGTGGAATGATGGGGAGAGAAGGGGGAGCACCGGGCTCATGGCTGGTGAGCACAGCAGTGGTGTCAGGAACCTCTCCCATATCTGAAGCAGCACTAAGGATATCTGATTGCTGGCTTAGACCCACTCCCTCTGAGGATCGGGCCTAAACCTACAATTGAACAATCCCTCTCATAAGCTTCAGCTGTCATTCAGACATCCCCCAAGGGCTCCTGGACTGCGAGAGGGCACAGGCCAAGCTGAGAGACCCCCCTTAAGTGCATGAATTTTGTGCACCAGGTCTCTAGTGTTATATAATGTAAAATGTCATCAGGCATAACATAAATATAAATATTATAAGTACTTATGTATATGCAATAACATTAAATATAAACTATATTATAAATACTAGAGGCCAGATACACAAAGTTCATGCAAGAGTAGGCCTTTATTCTCCCAGCTGCTGGGCACAGGCTTCCTTCTGGCACTCAGGATCTAGGCTTCCCTCTAGTTACCAGAGGCATCCAGGACCTGGGCTTCCCTTGCTGGAAGGATATCAGGTCTAATTAGCATATTATACTTTTATTATTGTAGATATTAGAGGCCCGGTGCACTCTGGGGTGTCCCTCAACCCAGCCTGTGCCCTCTCACTGTGGCTGAGCAGAGAGCTCCACCTGTGGGAGCATACTGACCACCAGGGGACAGCTCCTGCACTGAGTGTCTGACCCCTGGTGGTCAGTGTATGTCACCAGTCATTCCACTGTTAGGGTTAATTTGCATATTATCCTTTTATTATATAGGATAGCTTAAATATATATAAGATAAACAAAATATAAAACATAAAATAGCAATAGAGAAGTTAGATGCTGTGAGGTTTTCAGAAGCAGAGAATATCCCTTCCATACTGCAGAGAGGGCAGACTGAAAGAAGTATTTACGAAGGAAGTAGTCTTTAAATCATATTGCTTCAAAAGTAAATAGCACTTGGTAAGGCTGAGATGGGGAGATTCATTCAGGGCTTAGGGGACAGTGAATGAGACCATATTGCAGAAGATGTGCATGGTGGGAGAGAAGTAGACAAAAAGTAAGCTTAGAATCAGATCACAAAGGAACAAACTTCTGACTTCAGTTTTGTTCAGATGGTCACACATTCATAGCCATCTGTACCCACCTGTTATCCATCTGACACCACCTTACATGTCCCTGATATACACCTGATAGTTACCTGATCCTCACCTGGTACCAGACAATTCCACCTGTTACCCACCTGATACCCACCTGTTACCTACTTGGCACCCACCTAATATTTACCTGATATTTACTTGATGCTCATCCAATACCTAATACCCACCTGATACCCACCAGATAGCCACATGATACCTACATAATATCTATCTGGCACCCAGCTGGTGATACCCACCTGTTATATGACAACATTCTCCATTTGGTCATCGATGCCGTAGGCACAGGTGGCCCTGCCTCACATTCAGAACCATGTCTAGAACTCTCTGTGAAGTTGGAAATCACACAAGGAATTTCAAGAAGGAATGAAATAGTCAAATATGTTTCTGGTTTCCCAGTCAGTCTGCAGGCCATGGAAACCTGTCTGATTTGCTTCTGAGTATTTCAGGTGCCTCACACCTAGATATTACTTCTCCAATAAAGCATATTTAATATCAGTCCTCTCTGACTAAATAGGATCCTGGCATTGCTGCTCAGATTAATGTATTATCACTCCTCTTACCGTGTTGACGCCAGGACTTGGAACCAGCCTGGTTGGAAGCTGTGTAATTCAAACTGATTGTTGTGGAGTCTTCACAAGTACCTGTGATAGAAGCACTGTGAATATCTTGGTATTGTAAATAAGGAACCCAAAGTGCAGAAAAATCATGAACTTTCCCAAGACATGCCATCATTAGGTAGAAGTGGGGAATAAACCTCATTCAAGCCAGGATACCTGTCAGCTTGCAGTTAAGTATTTGCTCCCTGCTTGAATCATAATGTCTATTGTATGTTAGGTGTCTGTAGTAACACTGGCATACAACAGGACTTCATCAGTCCTGAGATGTTGGCCGTGCCAGTCCTATAAAGCATTGCTATTGAGTGAGCAACCAACATAAAACCAACTGCTAATAGGCATGTTCTCAAAGTGTAGCACCTGTCCATGGACAGATGCATTTCTTGTGACTCCTGATCTCAGCTGCTTTGTCACATGTGACATGCCAGCAGGTGGACAGGACTTCCCTGTCTAGTCTGCATAACAGTGCCCTGCCCTTTCCTCACCTGACTTCACTAGGTCATCAGCTCCAAAGGGTCAGAGTCCACACAACTCCCTATGTAGGCTTGTGAACATCTACTGATACACACAGATGTGGACACAATTGGTGATAGAATAAATAAATTCTACAATGTAAATTTATAGGATAGCATCTGTTCAGGTACTTAAAATATTAACCAGAAATTGGGGCATGAGCTGTCCCAAATCTAGCATTCTTCTCAGTGATGGGCTCGGTAAGAGCTGCTGTTCCTGCCACCAGTGGTGTGATCCACCCCACCTGGTGGGAGAAAGTGTGGTATTAAATTAACTCATTGCTACTGTTATTATTATCAAGTATGTATAACTTGACAAGACAGTTCATGAGTCAGCCATCTCTCTGCTTGGATTTTATGGTAAATTGGTGTGATTTTTAGGGAGGGCCACATCTTTCAAGAACAGATGTTTGTTATGGGACCATGATAGTGTGTTAAAATATTAATTAAAGTCACCTCAGAAGCACACCTATCCCAAACGTACATCATCCAATATCTTCTACATCAACAACTATGTCTGGTGCACATGCATGCATTATATATAGGATTGTGAGTGAGGTCATAGTGGTAGTGATAATAATAATGACAATAATAACCATATTTAATACCTAGCACTAGTTATTGTGTCCTCATTGGTCATCCAATGCACTAATCATTTTATTTTTTTTCTCACTTAATCTTCACAATAGCCACGTAAATTTGGACTTATTATCATCTTCATTTTACAGATCAGGAAACTGAGGCACATAAATGAAACCCTAGTGATGGCATAGTAAGCTTATCAATGGCTTTTTGATGTCAGTTCACCATGAATACCTAAATCCTGAGACACTTACTCAAGCAAGTCAAGGTTGGTGGAAGATTATCAGGACCAAGTCAAAAACGGAGCAGTTAGGATTTCATGTTTAAGATGTACTATTAACTCACAAAACAAATTTTCCAATACAATTTTTTTAACCCCTCAGTTATCCCACATAAGTTATATTCTTCAACTGCAGAGCAAAAGAATAAAGTGTGTTCAACCAGTAGGTCATGGTTCCCAATGGTCACATGCCCTTCATTCTCTCCAAGCCACCACCCGCCACACCCCCAGCCCAGTTATGCCTGCACATCCTCTCTTCATTCACCACAGCCAGCCTGAGAACACTGGGCTTTGTGTGACCAGCCTCCTGGCATCTGACTCCCTGACAGGGCTCCCCATTCCCTCCAGGCTCCAGGCTGTCCATGCATCTGGGTGACCCCTTCTGTTTTCCCTTCCAGGTGAACTACCTCCTAACCCAAGTGTAATCTCTGCTCCAGACCCACCCTCTGGGAGAAGCTCCTTCCCTAGTGATCACTTACTAGTTTTGATCCTTGTAAGCACGTGACCTCAAAGTGACCAGTATGCTCCAGGGCTCTTGGTGTGTGTCCATGTCCTGCCAAATCCTCACTGCCCAGGGAAGCTTCTACTCTGCTCAGAGTTTGCTACAGGCTCACAGAGAAGTGAGACCTTGTGGATTTGAGTGTAACTCAGCTTTGCAATTCAGAAAACTTATCCAGTTTGCCACTCACATCTTGATAGGCTCCTTGTCTACTGGTGGGCTATGAGCAAGATGGGGTGGTGAAGAATTGTTTCAAAGACTTTTTATCACAGTCACCTAAACATCTGCTTTATTTTTGCTACATACACATATCAAAAAAAGAAAAAAGAAAAAAAAACCAGAGGGCTTGATTTGAAAGGCTTTATTTTCATTTCATTTCATTACTCTCATTTGCAGAATTTTAATGAATGCCACAACCTTCGCAGTGGGGTCAGGATCTGAAGGAGGGCCGAGACACAAATGAAAATGCTATACAAGAAATATGAATTTATAAGGCATGGGGGTCCAGATAGAGACCTCTTTCTTGAAGAGGCACCCCTGAGATTGGGTCCAATACGCTTTTTATTCAGTTTTAGATATACATCTTACCCTCTAGCAATGCATACAGGCATATCAAGGGTAAAGTTTGGTAAACAGTAAAAGGATTATCAGGTTAGGGCAGTGGTCAGCAAACCACAGCTCGTGAGTCACATGTGGTTCTTTGGCCCCTTTAGTGTAGCTCTTCCATAAAATACCACGTGTGGGCTTGCACGTACAGTGCAATTGAAAGAGTACCGTAATTAAGTTAATAACAATGTACCTACCTATATAGTTTAAGTTTAAAAAATTTGGCTCTCAAAAGAAATTTCAATAATTGTACTGTTGATATTTGGCTCTGTTGAGTTTGCCGACCACTGGGTTAGGGAATTGCCTTGAGCCACCACTATCTCAATAATCGGTGCTTAGCAGCAACCCTGCTAATGCCCAAGGTCCATTGGCCTTCTGTGTTCCTTGGTGCACTGGTGGCTTCTCACAAATTAAGGCTTATAATTCTTCAGAAGAAAGACATTGTCAGCATAAGGTATAATTGTATGTGCTCTGTGCTCATATAACCACACTTTCTTAACACAGTAATCAGTGGTCCCAGTGAAATTGCTTGGCTCTCACAGGTCTTGGGCAGAGGCTTTTTACCTTTAGGAGGAGAGACCCTACCATAGAGATGATTATGTCCATTCACATAGCCTAGGAGGATTCTGTTGGTGCCAAAGATGACAAGTTCAATAAAGAAAGGCTGAGGTCTCTGACTATCAGGAAATCAATCCATGTTCCCAGGCTTCCTCCTGCCCTTTAACCATTCTCTCTGTTCTCTGAACAATGGAGCATCTCAGCCCTATTACAGGATCTGACAAGCCTTCCCAATGAGTCCTCTGGCCAGTTGTGCTGTTCTTGGGAGCTGGCCAACCCTCTTCCTGTCGCCTCAGTGCAGGTTTTCCCATCACCGGTCACCTGGTGGTCATCATTGGCCATCTCCTGGGCCACTGCAGGCCCAGAGGGTTGACCTGAATGAGTCTCTGTAGGGCAGGTGCTCATCCTGCCAAAAAACATCACCTTTCTCCTGAGGCTTCTGTACGTGCTAAGAACTGTACTGATGTTATAATTATTGATACTAAGTCACTTATAGAGTAATAATACTTGCAGGAAGGTAAAAAGAATCCTTCTTTATATGTAGTTAATTTCTCTTTATACCTGAGTTATTTTATCCCGAAACAAGATATATTTGTTGTGTTTTTAACTTTTTTCAAGGACATATGATATTAGAAACACAATTGTGATGTTGGAATCATTGGCAGTTACTTTTATTTCTTATCTGAGAATGTCATTGTCATTGAGTAGCATCTCAGCATGTTATTGTAATTTATGAATTCTTAGGAGACAAATTCTAAAAATATGTACAACTCAGCAGTCCACAAAAATGAATAATCTAAACTACCATATGTCTGGCAGTATCACTGAGTTAAGCACTGTTTCTCGAACAAATCTTAAAGGGATACCAGGGAAGATACAACTGCCTACACAGATAGACTACAAAGCATAAATAGGAAAGGCTGTATGGCACCACTAAGTGTTAGAGACTTCAAAGAATGTTAACAAAGGCAACAGTTTAGGGAATAGAGTGAAACATTCATGGAGGATTCTCCTTCTAAGCTGAGTGTCCCCCAAAAGTACATTCTAAAGCCTTCAGAATACAGAGGTGCTCTGATCTCTAAGGAGATCTCCAGTAACCAACTTAATGTCCATTACTCTGAGTGCCTAAATGTTAACATGCTGCACTTGGCCTAATGTTGTCTTCTTGACTGGACTGTGAACCTTGGGAGGACAGGTGGCAACCTGTGTACATCTTCTACCTTCCCACGGGAATCTTCACAGAACCATCATATAACTTGAATTGTGGGGGAAAGAGCGTTAGCCTGAGAACAAAGGTCTGACATACAGCCCTTATTCACATAGGACAGCTGCCTTTAGAACCTCTGTCTCCCACCCTCATTATAGTAATGGCTTCCGGCCGGGCCATCTCACCCCATCTCTCCCTGCTAAGCCCAGAGTATTGTCTATTAAAATCTGATTAATTCAATTTCTCCCAAACATTCTTAAACAATTTGAAGTTTGAGCCCAGTCCAGAGCCTCTCCTTTTGCCCCAAGCTTTGCCTGCGGCTTTGCTGGACTCCTCCTCACTCTCTTCCTACTCCAGGACCCTCCCGTCTCACCATCATGGATCAGTTGTGAACAGGCCCCTCTCAAACACATTTCTTGACTTCAAATAGAATCCTCCTGTAAGTTCAATGCCATTCTTCTCCACCTTGCACACTTCTATTCATTTTCCAAAAGGCAGCTCAAAGATTATCTTCCCTGGGAACCTCCCATACTTGACAAAGCTATCACTATTTCAGGCCTTAGCTCTTCTTTGGTATACAGACCCCAGTTGGAACCCTGTGCTTTTTTTGTTGGGTGTGTGTGAGTGTGAACGACTTAGCACAACTACCAACTCCCTGAGAAAAGACTGTTTCTTATACATCTTTAGATTCTGCCCCACAACCTGATCCCAGGAGACATTGAGCAGATGGTGGGTGTCCCATTAATACTTGTTGAGTGAGTGAGTGAGTGAGTGAGTGAGTTAGTGAGTGAATAAATTAACAAACCAGCCTAATCACAGGCAACTCACACTTTGGGATGTTGGTTTCACTCCATACAATGAAGGAGTTCAGTGATGTGAACATTCATTTTAATATTCTGTGAGCATGGTTTTTAAGATCTAAACTCATACAACTGGCTATAAAATATCTGAGGCTTTTTAAACATTTTTCAACACTCTCATTTGGTCTTGCTCCAGTGGCTTAAGTTTGCTTAAAATGTTAATTTTGAAACAAGAGTTATTTACAAAGATATATGCACCCCTATATTCAGTGCAGAATTATTCACGGTGGCCAAGACATGGAAAAAACAGTGTCCTTTGATAGATGATTGGATAATGAAGATGCAATACACACACACACACACACACACACACACACACACACATTTTACAATGGAATATTACTCAGCCACAAGAAAATATGAAATACTACCATTTGCAACAATAGGGATGGACCTTGAAAATACTGTGCTAAACAAAATGAAAGTCAGTAAAAGATAAGAACCATATGATTTCATTCATCCTATCTAAAAAAGAAGAGATATGCTAATTGACCCTCATGCTATCACAAAGATGGAGACTCCCACAGCCAATAAGGAGGGAATATGCTAATTGATTGACATGCCTTCAAAGATGGCAGCTCCCACAGTCACAAGATGGCAGTGCCTAGTCCCCTCAGCCCCATAAGAGTGGCAGGCATGCAGCAAGTCCAAGGCTGTCCCCAAGTGGGTCTGGCTGCTCCATGCACCTGCCACTAAAGTCTCCCAGTCCCCTCAGCTTCCCAGCCACCCAGGGCTGGCCAAAGGCACAGGCAAACCTCAGATGGCGGCTGCCCCACCACCCAGGGCTGGCCTGAGGAGCAGGCAAGCCTTGGATGGTGGCTGCCCAGCCACCCAGGGCTACCCAAAGCTCAGGTAACCAGTGCTGGCTGAGGCTTGCATTGCCAGCAGTGGCAGCAGCAGAGATGTGAAGGGGCAATGCCAGGTCACCTCCTGCCCCTGATGGCTCTCAAATGGTGAGAGGGCGCAGGCCAGGCTGAGGGACTCCCCCATTCTAGTGCATGAATTTTCATGCACCAGGCCTCTAGTGTGAGATATAAAACTGAAATTCATAGTCACAATTAACAGTATTACCAGAGAGAAAGGGGGAAGGGCGTAGTAAAGTGTAAAGGTAATCAAATATATGATGACAGGAGATTATTTGACTGGGGGTAGTGAACACACAATATCATATACTAGTCATGTATCATTGACATGTACATTTAAAATCATTTTACCTTATTAACCAATGTCATCCTAATAAATTTAATTTAAAAAATAATTTAAAAAGAAAAAGAGTCTTCTGGTCTACCAAGATGAGTGAAGGTTTCCACTAGCATTGAAGGTATTATTAACTTTTTGTCAGTGCCCTGGTGCTGGCACACTGGGGTGTTGACAAGTGTTTGGAGCCTCCACTGTGTACTGTTCAGCCTACTCGGGGAGTTTGGGCCATTCAATGAGTAATTAGCAGCATCAGCTCCTGGAAGACATTTGTGCCAAAATCTCTTCCAACTAAATGTAGTGGAAAGCTCCAGCTCTTGGAAGCTGAGGGCTCTGGTGGAAAAGCAAAAGGAAGAACACCATGGCTGTGTAAACAGAAGCATCACACATAGGCCTAGAGAGCATCCTAATAAAAATGTGCATATGAAGCAGCAGGTAAGTGATACTAACTGTGCAGTGAATAGGTCAACATCCATGCTCAAGCCCACTGCATATGATTCTATGTCCTACACTTTCTCCACCTCATCAAGTTGGAGTTTTTTTAGGATGTGTTTAAGAAAGCACTTTGAACGTTGTGACAATATATTCTCAGGTAAGGGTAATTATGAATTTTGCCCAAACTACTCCACCAAGCACTATACTAAGGAAAAAAGAGGGAGAGAGGTGGATGTAAAACAAATATGGAAAATACTCATTCACATTTGCATGTTGACATTTCTAAGAAACCCAGCAGTATTAAGTAAACAGATAATCAATTAATTGAAAGAGGACTTTTTCAAACTCTTAAAAATATAGAACCCTCTCCCTTTTAAGTTCTCACTTGATAATATTTCACAGAAATAGTATACAGTGAACATGCATGAGAAAATATTAAATTCTTTATTTTTGTCACTATTTTTATACCTAATTGCAAGTTACCTAAAGGATGTTTAAGGTAAATTAAATACATTTGAGACTCTCGTACACATAGTATGCCCAACCCTGTGTTGAACCAGAAGAGGGAAATGGCAAAGCAGAGAAGGGAGCAGGAGCTATGTGGTGAGACAGAAAGATTATGAAGACTGGCTTGGCAGGGTGGTTCACCTGTAATAGAACCAAGGGGATTCTGAGAGTGTGGCTACTGTCAGGAGGACTATATCCTCCCTCCCTCACCTTCCCGCTGCTGTCTGACACTCTCAGCATCTTCTCCTGAGCCTTCCTAAACAGGATCTCAAATTCACTGCAAGTGAACCCACTACAACAGGAGAATCTGGGGAAGGCAAGAGGCTGTGAAGTGCTCACATACAGGGTTAGACAGAGACAGAAGACCCCTTCCCAAGGGGCTTTGAGCGCCCCTCTCTCTCTCATGAGTACTCATGAACAAGGGGGGCAATATGTTGGGTGAAAGAATTTGATCTTGCATTCTCCAAGACTAACTCGAGAGCAGATTTTCTTTCATTATACATTGTCACTTACAAGATACCAGAGCCACACAGAATAGCTGAATAATAGATGAAATTATGCTAAACTATGTTTTTGCCCTAAGGAGTTTTCCATGTAGAGGCAGACATGGGATCATGTTGGACAATATAGCATTGTCTCATCAAACAAGGTGGGTGGAGTTCCCAGTGATAGTGTGTATATGGCAGAAAGAAATGGAGACAGAGATTGGAGGTTCATTTAGTGTTAATGAGAAAATGGAAAAACAGAGAGCATGCCCTGTTGATTGGTCAGACATTAAAGGTATGAAGAGAGCAGAGATAACCTGCCAAGGCCTGTAATGATCCCAGAAGACTCCAGGAATGAACCCTGCACCAAAACACAACCCTATTGCCTGGGAGCCCTGAGTACCTGTGTACCAGGTATTCACCAATACAGCACCAGTGCAGGGATGAAGAGGCATTTTTAGATGGGAAGAAAAAGAATGCCATTGTTGCCATTCCCTGGGTGTTTAAAAGCAGCTTTGGACACATGATCACAAAGGTAGAAGTTTGAGGTCACATATGCACACAGCTTGTCTCTGGGACTCAGGAAAATGCCTCTACCCCACCACACTCACCCCTCCTGGGCTCAACCCACCCCATCAAGGCTCAATCTGCATCCATAGGGCCTTCTGGACAAGTTTCCTTCAACCCAGGCAGGAGGTTGATGAATTGTCTAAAACAAGGTTGGGGGACAGACAAGAGAATGAGGATTCAGGTGGGAAAACTTTCAATTCAAGGGCAGCTGGTCAACCAATGTGGATAGAAGAACTGGAGGCCACTGGGATTTGAAGCCAAGGAAGGAAGAGTCTAGAGCCGTGGTTCTCAACCTTTCTAATGCCATGACCCTTTAATACAGTTCCCCATGTTGTGGTCACCCCAACCATAAAATTATTTTTGTTGCTACTTCATAACTATAATTTTACTAGTGTTAATGAATCATAATGTAAATATCTGTGTCTTCTGATGGTCTTAGGCAATCCACAGGTTGAGAATCACTGCTATAGAGCCTGAGACCATCGGAAAACACAGATATTTACATTACGATTCATTAACAGTAGCAAAATTATAGTTATGAAGTAATAACAAAAATAATTTTATGGTTGGGGGTCACCACAACATGAGGAACTGTATTAAAGAGTAGCAGCATTAGAAAGATTGAGAACCACTGGTCTAGAAGGAACCAAATACCCTGGCTGCTGGTGCGATTTGGATCTTCAATTACACATTTCATAGGCCTTATTCCCCTTATTTGATGTGGATGGTTGGATGGATGGTCACTAGGTTCTGGTGAGGCAAAACCAGTCATCTACCATCCCTGCTCTGAAGTGTTTCTGAATTCAGAACTCAGTGGAATTTCAAATTTGAAAGAAAAGTAAACAGTGTAGAGCTTATAGAACCATATTAATAATTTGTGCATTAGAACCTATGACTATTCAGGCTACCTGGAACAAATGATAAAGAGAAATAGCTTTGCATCATTTCAGCTCCAGTTTGACAATCAAAAGAATTACATAAGACACAGATGAGTGTGACATTACCTGCCAAAAGAATTTAGTTTGGGGCTGATAACTTTTTCAGTTGCTTACTCTACTAATAAGCTCTTTCCTCCAAAAGTGATATTATCTCCCCCACTAACCCTTCAGGGCTCCTTGGGCCCTGGGAAGGAGCACACCCACACTGACCAGAGGGCTGACCATGACAGGAAAAGCCACCCATAACCTTCAATCTTAGGTGTCCTCCATAAATCTCAGGGCAGAGGACTCACCAGCCCAGTTCTACATAGGGTCCCATCACTTCAGGGGTTCTGAACAATGACACATAGCACAAACACCTGGACCGTCCTTAGCCTGGAGAGGTCTGGGCATCATTAGTCTATCTGCAGTTCTCAGACCCCATCCCAGATTAAATGAATCAGAACTGGAGGTGGGGATCATACAGGAGTCTGTGCTTTAGCACAAGCCCCCTGAAGCTAATCAGGACAAAGCAAATAGGTCTCACATGGTTCCCATATGGGCTCCATCAAGAAGCCTGAGGTTGGCTCCCCTCCAAACAGAGCACTGCCCACTGGTCCACATTGATCTTATCATCTGCTGAACGCTCAAAACCCTTTATCCTCAAACTTTCATCAACCAGTTCACCCACATGCAATATCTTCAATTGAATTTGAGCCCAAATGCAGACGTTCATGTTCATTCAGTTTAGTTCTGGGTTTTTTGCTTTTGTCCTTTTATTCCCCAACTGTCACACTCACATTGTTCTTATTACTTCAGACATTCATTGTACTGTTTGCCTCTTCTATCATGGCCTCAGGTATAGGAGATCTTTTTTAACTTCATCCAGTGACATTTTTACTGCAAAGCCCTTTTGAGGTATGCCAAACCCTTGACTAACAGCGTGCATTTGGTCAATCATAAAACACTACAATTCACCATATGTCCCTCCATCTCACCGAGTCGGACTTTGTAGGACAGCCCATACATGTATACTCATTGATTGACTATAAGGTTTCTGGTATGAATTTCTGACTCCCCAGAAAGACCACAAAAAAGACTTGGTGATCAAAGGAAGCTGAGTTTATCTGACCTACTGCTGAATAGAAGACATGGTGTCTGGAGGGTCTTGAAATGGGAAAATTCGAGTGTTTTAGGACTTTAGGACCTGGGCTGCCTGACTGAAAGTTAGGTCCTACAAGCCGCCACGCAGACAAGATCGGGTAGAGTGTATGACTGAAGAGTTTAGATACAGTTGGCATACCAGGCAAGAGCCCTGAAATGAGCCTTGATGAGCCAGTGCCGCCTTCATAAGTAGCTACTGTCCTTGGCTCAGTCTTTCATTCTGAAGCAAGTATTTCCTGGAGCTAGGTTAATTTCTCCTTGTCCTAATAGTGTACAGCACAAAAAAAAGGATATGCTTGATTTCAAATTCTTCAGCTGAGGCACAAGAAAGATATTGGTGCCAGTTTTCATGTATTTGCCCCAAGCCCATGCTCCTCTGCATTGCTATGTGAGGACCCAGGATCAGGTAAAGAGCAAAGACAACCAGAAGGTGCACCAAACCTGTAATCACATTCACAGAGAGCCATCTTCACTTTTTCTTCTGGCTGAAGCCTTAACTATGTAAAGATCATCAGCCCTGTGGATCCAGTGATTTCCAAATATATTTTTTTATTTTTTTCAGGGTAAGCAAGGAAGTCATATATTTAAAACAAATAAAATTGAGCTCTTCTGTTCGCTGAGTGAGGGGTGAAGCTCCAGCACTTCATTCTTCTGCCAAAAAGCACCCTAAGGGTCCAAGGAACTTGGCTAATCCTCACCCACCTTCATGCCAGAAACCATTAAATTTTTTTGTGGTCAAAACCATTGCTTAGTCCCTAGCTGGTTTGGAGTAAGGGTTCCATGCACAATAGGGGGCGTGCAGGAGGCAGCCAAGCAAGGATTCTCTCTCATCATTGATGTTTCTATCTCTCCACCCTTCCTCTCTGAAATCAATAAAAATATATTTAAAAAAAACATTGCTTAGGGGAATGCCAACTTTACAGCCAAATTATGTGTAACAAGAAAGGAGGTGAGAACCCTTTCTTGATAGGGGGAAAGAGTATACAAATAGTTACAATAATTTCAACCAGAATTTAAAACAAAATCTTTTGAGTGCCACAAGCAGAAAATTTGCAATCCTCCAGTGTAATTGAGTGTACTTTATAGAGTTCATTTTGTTTTAGAAATTAATTCTTCCACAAAGGAGATATGCTGGTTAATTTAAGTTATAATTAAAAATATGCCAGCTTACGTATTGATTTCATTACATTGTATTTCATTTCTGTTTATTGTTTCCCATTTTAACGAGTTAATAAAGGAGCCGTTTTATGAATTCTTTTATACAACTCACAAACCCAAACTACTTTTTTTAATAGAAATCACATTGGGGCAATCCATTTATTCCTTCCACTCTAATAATAATGATGTTGGTTAATGGACATTAAATAATCGAGAAGTTTGGAATCCATTATTTGTTTAAGAGCGAGTCTGTTCTCCTAGTTTGTCCAGGGAAAGTCAGTTCCAGATTTCACTTGAAAGACTAAGGTCCCCAGGAAGTTCTCAGTCACCACCTGACCGAGGAGGTGAGTGACTTAATTCCCAGGGACCAGCAGGGAATCAGGAAAGTGCCCCGTTGGAAACACACTTGTAAATACGGACTCGTATTGATCCTCACATGTAAACGGTCTCAGTCCTTTTGGAAGCAAAGTGAGTTCAAGTGCATCAGAGAACACGCGTTGGGCCCTTCCTGACTGTCCCACCAACTTGTCTGAGTTCCTGAAGCCCCAGACTCCATGGTTGTCCAGCCACGTGGCTGAACTCACTCCCTGTATTCCCAGCAACACCTGAGTCCCCTCACCCTGGGAGTCTTGGCTGTCTCCTCTTTCTTGTGGTGGGTGCAGAAATGGAGACTCACAGCCTGGGGGGCAGGAGAGCTGGCTTTTTAAGACTCCATTCTTGATCATTTATTTCCTTACGCCAGCATATTCTCATCTAATACATGCTGCCCTGGACAGTCATAAAGACGAATAATAGATCGCATTGGAAAGCCCTTTGTGACACGCAAAGCTCTGTACATGCTTCAGATCATGTCCGCATTGTTAGAAGCCCTGTCATGTACTGAATCTATCAGCCTTGTAACACGGTGACCCCTGGCACCATCTCACAGTGCGGCATTTTTCACTCCCCTCCTGGGAGGCTAACTTTTTGGAGCATTTAATGCTGAAATGTGACCTCTCTGGAAGTAGGCTTGGTCAGTGGTGACCTAAAGCATGAAGCCACCATTGTATAATTCTAATGAATCACCTATCTTTTTATTAAAATGCAACCAGCAATTACTTCATGATGATAGACAGGATCCGACAGCTGCCAAAAGAAAGAGTGATAAGATTCAGAAAAGCACAGAGTGGTGTCTCTGGGCAACAGGGAAGTAACAGGTCTGGTTGGGACACTGAGGCATGCTTTCAAAGGGGCCACAGCTGGTCATTCACAACCCTAACAAGTTCAGCGGAGCTGGGAAAGTATTACAGTTTGCAGATCTGACCAGAGATGTGTTAATGATGAAGATACTGTCCCATGTGCCTGGGGGTCAGGGGCAGGGTTGTGGGGTCCAGCTGAGCTTCAATGCAGGCGTGACAGTCCATTTAGTAATTGCTACCATCCGTGTTCTCAGGTAAAGATGAAAACTGCATCAGAGAGAGAGAAAATGCATGTTTTAAATTTAATGACCTTTTGTGATTCCTGGGGACGGGATGTAGTTACATGTTCGAAGGTTGCTGGTTCCCCTCAAAGAGCCACTGTATCCAGGAGCAAGGCAGTCAGGACAACCAGGGTGGGGAGGCCCGTTTCCATCCTGCTGCATAATACATGGTGGGACATCACTGTGCACATCCATATAACAGAGACAGATAGGTATAAATTATCTAGCCGTACAAATATAAAGACACGTGTATGCACTACATGTGTACAGGGATGTGCAAAAGTAGGTTTACCATGCTATTGTAATGTTCTTTTGAGTCAATAATTATAATCTGCATGTATTTTTCCAAATGAACAACTGTAAAGCTACTTTTGCTCACCCCTATCTATATGTCTCTTCATCTATGCATACGTATATACTCAAATTATATAGGTGTATGTATATCCATATCTACATAGATGTAGAAATATATACATATATATATGTACCTATAGATACACACACACTCACTTAATGCTCTAAAAGGTAACTCCTAACTTCAATGTCCAACAGTTCTGAGTCACAGTTTCAATGTCAAACAGTTTCTTATGGGTACATGTCAGCAATGATATCTAGATGGTGGACAAATGGTGGCAATGCAGATCCGACCCTCTCTGGTTTGGTCCTAAGCATTTTTTGTTCTTATAGGTTTGTTTCTAGTCTGCAGAGGCAAGATTTTTTAAAGAAAAGAATTGAGTTGGGGGGGGCGGGGAATAGATACAGAGGCAAAGGAGCATTGAACAGACTGTCATACTACAGCGGGAAGGCAGGGGAGGTAGGTGGGGCACTGTAAGAGATCAACCAAAGGACTTGTATGCAGGTATATAAAAATAACCAATGGATGCAAGACACTAGGGGGTGGGGATAGGTAAGGGCCTGTACTGGAGGGTAGGGGAGGCTGGGGAGAGGTCAATTGGGGGGAGGGGGAGACGTATGTACTACTATTTGTAATACTTTAAACAATAATTTTAAAAAGAATAAAAAAGGTAACTCCTGCAGCACTATTTAAATTCCGAGAACAACCCCATGTGTGGCAGGTGCTATTGCTCCGTTGTTAGAGTTGCGCTGATGCTGTAACCCACGTGCAGTCACAGCAGGTAAGTGGAGCCACACTAGAAACTCACCAGGTGCACTCGGGGTGAAGGCAACATGGGCGCCCACACTCCCTATCCTCGGGGAGATGGTAGATATCCCTCGAGGCGTGAAGATAGAAGCCTGGAAATATGGCTTTAAGGGATATGTCTGTACCTTCCTCTCTATTTGGCTGTGAACTTAAATTTCCTCTAAAAAAATAATTTTTTTTAAGTTTTAAGACAAATTTCCTCATCTCATAAATGATAACCCATGAAGAGATAGCAATACCAGACAAAGATATATCTACTATTTTGGAAATATGACATACAGTTTGGATAATTAGAGTGCATTGCTCCCTAGTAGATGGTTTGCTTGTAGGTCTCATCTTCCAAAGTGTAAATCTTTTGAGGTGGAGACAGTGTTTTATAAACAGGGATAATGAAGGTCCGTTGGGTCATCAGAGAAAGTTTCAAAGGGGAGGAGGCTGCCACAGAGGCCAGAACAGGATTAGAGGTTTCAGAAAGAAATGTCCCATGAGACAGACTGGCCACACTGTACAGGGCTGTTTGGGGAACTCGGAGGTCAGATTCAATGTAGCAGAGGGTTCAGGATGACTCTGTCTTCCTGTTCCGTGATTCTAGATTCCACTGGCCTAGTTCATCAGCCTCAGCCAGGCTCACAAATGTCCTTTTCCACAAAGTCCCTGACCTTGGGTCTAACGCTGCCTTTTCTTAGTGACTGCCCAGAGAGTGTGCATGCATGAGTGCTGTGTGGTCACAATTTCTGGGCACCAGAGAAATTTAGCACAGGACCTGGGAAGTCAGCTGCCCCAGTGCACACCCAGCAATCCCAGAGATACTTTCCCTGATATCCCATGGGGAAAACCTCGTGGTTATACATGTGACTCAATGCAAACTTTTTTAAAAAATAATTCTTTATTGTTGCAAGTATTACATATGTCCCTTTTTTCCCCCATTGACTCTCACAGCCCACCCCCAGCTCTCTGCCCCAGGCCTTCAGCACCCCAGTAACGTTTCAACTTCAAAGTTGCCATAAAGATAACATACTTCATGTAGTTTTCAAAGTAGCTATTGGTAATGAACTGAAACTATGTCCATATTTTTTTTATTTAAAAATATCACCATTGCCTGGCCAGTGGAGCTCATGGTTCGATTCCTGGTCAGGGCACATGCCTAGGTTGCAGGCTGGATTCCTCAGTAGAAAGCTGAGGCAGTCAATCAATGATTCTCTCTCATTAATGTTTCTGTCTCTCTCTCCCTCTTGTTTTCTCTCTCTGAAATCAATGAAAACATATTTTAAAAAATGTTGACTGAAGAAAAATGTTTAAGTTTTAATAATAGATATTTTTTAAATACTTACTTTAAACTGGGCTAAAACTCTACATAAAGCCTTGTAACTGGCTTTTTGCTTTTTAACTCACACAGCCTAGGATTGAGTCCCCATCTGGCCCTTACTCTCTGTACCTTTGAGAAATATTGGACAACCTTCCTAAGCTTCATCTTCACATTTACAGTGGGTGTGATATTTCCCACCCCACAGAGTTGTGGTGAGAAGGACAATCTGAGACATAAATACACTAAAATTTATCTGTCATTTACATGAAATTCATTCATTTCAAACATGTATCCTGCATTGTCATTTAAGTCTGGAACCCAGCACTGGGGCACTTGGCCATGTTGTGGGGCCTCTGTGCTAACTCGCTATTATTCTAATAGCTTTTTTGGGAGAAGCTTTGTCAACTCCAAGGTGGAGAACTTTAGGGGTCCTGAGGCAGCATGTCCCTCACAGGCACTATGATTACTAATTCTGTAAGACCTGCTTGTGCTGGGCACTGGGCTAGGCCCCCATTTATGCCATTATTTAACTCTCATATTCCGATGGAAACCCTCTCACTGTCTCCATGTCCCAGAGGCAGAAACTGTCCCTCAGCACCTACTAACATTCCAGGGGGCCATATCCGAGAAAGGCCTCGTCTTGATAAAATCCCACAAGTCATTTCCAGAAGCTTCTGGCATTGCCCCATGCGGTGCAGTTCCCAGTGTGTCTGGACCTGGGTTTGATCAGCTCCAGGGAAGGGGGCAAAAGCAACTTCTGCACACAGTGACCCCACCCTGCTCCCTTGGGACGCATGTGATGGACAGGGCACAGGGAGGGCTCAAAGCTTCCCTGTTTGCACTGCCTCCCCCCCAGTGGCACTGAGAGACTGGGTCCTCTTCTTGCTGTTAGAAATGGAACCTAGAACGGAAGAGGGTAAAAGGAAGGTGGGAGCTATCCTGCCTGCTCCCAGTGTTATTGTCCCACCTTCAGCCCCTTGGATCTCCAGGGTCCTGGTCTAGAAATCCAGCCCCTGTTAGACCCCCCAGTAACCATAGCTGACCTTTTCCGCTCCAGGCCATGACCTGGCCCAATGACACTACCAGGTGAGAGGCTCTATGGAGACCCGTGGGCAGGTGGGGAGGAGCCTGGGGCAATGAGGCACACACAGACTAATGTGGGATGCAGAACCCAAGAGATGATGCCCAGATTCCTGCATTTACAGTATGACTGTTTTGAGGGCGAGTGGATAGGACAGTTTAAAAGCAGGGTGTTTTCTAAAAGGCCGGGCTTCTCTGGTCCTGCAAGGACTCATCTGAAACCCTACTTGCAGTTGGTGTCAAGCCTCGCTCTGCATATTTCTCTGCTGTGAAATGCGCAGTCCTGGCGTCTTTAGGACCCATTATTCCCCATGATTCCCACCTGTGAGTTGGCACCGAGTCACACACTCTCCCTCCCACAGACATAATCAGCAGGGAGCACACAGAATCAAGCTGCTACCTTTTTAATGAGCCACGCAGCCTGGCCATTCATTTATAGCAGTTACTCAAGCAGTCAGGGGAATATATTCCTTTCTTTCTTTTTTTTTTAAGAAAAAAAAAAACAGCAGAATTGCTCTGCTCATAAAATCCAATCCCAGGCAAGCTGCACCATGAGGGGGGAAATAATTAACACTGCTTGTTAGAGTGTTACTGCTATTGACTCATTCTGCTCTATCAATAATCTTAATTCATCCACAAAACCAATTCAGCTTAATCACTTATAAAGAAAAGTTAGAAAACCTCATTGCCTATTAAATTAGGACTTCCCAGAGTTCCCCTACGTGGGTCCTGTTCTCCTGTCGGTGCAGTCTCCAATCTCCGACTTAGCATTGCTGCACACCCCAGAAACATCCCTCGAGTTCACTGTCCTGTCCATGCTGCCTGCTAGGTCCACCTGCCTCAGCTCAGTAACAGTACAACCTGTCTTGGGCTGTCCTACGGCCTGAATTCATAGGCAGCGTCCTAATCCCCGGGACCTCAGAATGGGACTGTCTTTGGAGATATGATCTTAAAAGAGGTAATGAAGGTAAAATGAAGTCACCAGAGTGGGCCTTAGTTCCATATGACTGGTGTTCATATAAAAAGAGGAGACTGGGACACAGACACATGCAGAGGGACCACCATGTGAGGCTGCAGAGAGAAGAGCCATCTGTCTGTCTACAGGCCCAGGAGAGAGGCCTCAGGAGGAACCAGCCTGCCCACGCCCTCATCTCTCACCCACTCTGACACCTCAGCACCCGCCCCTTCAAGGCAGGCCCTCTTGTGGTTCCAGGTGGGCAAGTCCCCTGTTTCCCCAGATCCATGACCCATGCTTCCTGAACTCCTCAACCCGTGTTTACTTACCCCTCTGGAGTGTGTCTGGATTTCTAACCAGTGTGACTCGAGTGTGCATGCCATCTACCAGGTCCTGCTGGGGGACCAGTGTCCTGGCAGGGACGAGTCTGGCCCCCCGGGCCAGGAAGCCCAAAGCCTCTCAATGGCTCAAATGAGCTTCCTGTCCAGGGGTGGCTGCCTCAGGGGACACCTGAGGAAGAGGTTTGCCTACAAGAGAACACCACCTGGCCGATTGTCAACACAATCAAGGTGGCAGCGGGATGAGCTCCCTCTGAAGAAAGAGGTTCCATCTCCTTTGAAAACGAAGCAGTCCCGTTAATGACAATGGCTGAACATTACATTTCATTTCCTTTCAAGAGCTCTTTCAAACATAAAACATTCTGAGTCTAAAAAGAAAAAAGGAAGAACAGACAGGGAGTCCATCGGGCAGGAGGTGGTCTTGTATCATTAGCATTGTTTGAGAGGAAGGAACAGAAGCCCCAAAGATTAGGCAAGAGGGTGTGCAACACGGGAGGCTGGCACCAAGCATCTGCCTTCCTTGTCTAAGGGCCCTTCTGTGGTATTTTGCTAACCTTTGTCCCTGTTAGCAGGAGCCTACCTCTGAGGGACTCAGCAGGTAGCAGGGCCAGCAGTGGCTGCCTTCCCAACAAACACTGCGCACACCAAAACGCAGGCTCGCAGTCCCTCTGGCATCGGTGTCATGCGGGGTGTTACAGCCTGGTTGGCTCAACTGTACCCAAGACGATATGTAAAAAGCCCTGGATCTTTTCCTTTCTCTACAGTGTGTTTACAAGGCTGTCCCAGGTGCTCCGTGCCTGGGAGGAACAGGGGACTCGGGGGGAGGGGGAGAAAGAAAGAAATCCACAGTGAGAGCACACAGGGAGATGGCACCTGGCGATGTGGGTGTGGACATGAGCGTGGCCATGGGCAGGGAGGCTCACCATCATCAAGACCCCTTGTATTACCCAGAGGGACTGGCTACACGTGGTGGTTGTCATCTTGCTTAGGAAATGGACTTGGACGGAATGGGAGTGATGCCGGTGTGGAGCAGGGCTGAGTCCTCACTGCGGGGCGTCCTCACTGGGGAACATCCTGGCTGCCTGGCGATGGCCCGCATAGGGACCACCCCAGTCTCTCATTAGGTCCCTGGATCGTTTCCCTGCACACAGTTCAGTGTCAGGCTCTGCTTTTGCTTGGGTGGTGGGGTCTCAGGGTTGCTTGGACTAAGACAATGTTTCCCTACCGCACCACTACTCAGGGCAGTTGGGGCATAGCAGGCACAGGCCTGACTTATCGTGAGACCCCCTCCCTGGGTTTCCCAGGACCCTAGTAGCACCATCACGTCAGGAGCCAGAGACTGTGGAAAGTCCTGTCTCTGCTGACTGCATTCGCTTCCTACATAAGAAAGAGAATGAAACAGAATAGAACACCTTAAATGTACTGTACAATGTGCATCGAAGGCTCAGTACCTCTGAGGGGCTCACTAGGTGAGGGTGCCGCCACAGGACCCACGCAGACGGCTTTTCCAAGCAACAGCCAGAGGCTTTGGGGCTGGAGTTGGTCACCCCAAAATGGGCCCTTGCCCTGTCAGCAACTGAAGGGAGGGAAATGGAGGGCATTGATTAGCAAGTTCTGACATCCCTGGCTCTGTGACTTCTCAGTAGATGTGCTCAGGCCAAAACACCCACTATCCCTGCTGATCTCTGGCAAGAACCCTCCAAACCCCAGTGGCCATGTGGCTCTGGACAGCAGCACGTGTTTCTGTTTCACTTCCTAAATTTATAAAGAGAAAATACGTGAAAAAGAACCACAGTTGTAATAAATTGTGAGCAAGTACTCTGCAAATGTCTTCCTGAAGCTGCAAATAAAATCTGTTGTACGGGCTTTTTAAAAAACAGACCAGAGTTGCACTTCTCAAAGTTCCCTATTTTAAGTAAAGGCTCATTATAGCCACCATGCTGTGCCAGACAAGGACCGATGCCCAAGACAGGACCCTTGAAGAAGAAATTTCAGGACACACTCTTTCTTTTCAGTGTACCTTAATTGGAGGGCATATTTGAAGTTCTTGGAAGCACCGATTCTTTCACATCATTCGGTATTTACTTACTGGAATAAATAAATGGAATTGATTTAATTCTGTTAAACCAAGAAGAGCTAATAATCTGTTTCAACTGGGAGGTAGATTGCCACCCAAACTCAGTGGATATTTGCTCTGAGTTATGGGCCCAGAGTCATCTTTTTTTTTTTTTAATTATACAATCAAAGCAGCAGCATTCTCCATTTGTCAGTAACATCATGTAGCTATCATTTCTGGAATAGGAGCACCCAGATCCTACTGGAAGTACCAAGAGGGTGACGTCATCTATATTGTCCCCACCCCCCAGGTCAACACCCCACACCTTTGTCCCCACCTTTGTCTTCAGATCTGCCTTCTCTGTGGCCATTCTCTTCCGAGAGTAACCAATTCGTGTGCGAAATACTGGGTCTAAGAAATAATACCAGTGTCACCATTATCCAAGGTGGTAAGTTTGTGCTCAACAGAGATCATTAGGAAGAGACAAGCTAACACCACACACATCCACCAGAGGGGGCACACCTTGGAGAAGGCTGGCCAGAACCTTTGTCACTGAAATGACACTGAGAACCTAGGATGTGCTGGTTACCATTCTGGTAGTGGAGACTCACAGGTGGAGAGCCATGGTTAATCAGGCCCAAATGTAATAGTCTAAGGAAGAGAGAATTAGCAACCAAGTGCTTTAGTACATCTTCCAAAAGGTCAGTCTTTACCCGTATCCCAATCTAAGACCACTATACCTGCAACTTCTTCAAATAATGGTGCATGCAATGTCGAAAAATACCACCAAAAAACAAAGCCACACAAATGATTAGAGCATAACAGGGCGTGTCTAAAAGCATGGAAGTTATACTAGAGTTTCATAGTCATTTTAAGGTATGTATGTATATATATAGGAGACAAAGAAGGTTGATCTTGCTGCTGAAAATCAGTACCTGTTCACACACAGAATGAACTGTTACCTTACTTCCAAAATGAGGTTCTCACTAGGGACTTTGTAATTTATTCAAGGAAGGATACAATGACGAATAATGTACATTATTCTTTGTTTCTTTTTTTTATTTAAATAATAATTGCCAATATCTCAAGGCAGTATGGATATCTACACTAATAAAATAGTAAGATGCAAATGGACCATACCGTCATGGCACCCTCCAGCCAATCAGGAATGAGTATGCAAATTAACCCAACAAATTTGATGGGTTAATTTGCATGCATAGGCACCTTGTGGCTGGGTGGCAACGCAGGTATTTTGCACTGCCCCAGCCACTGTAGGCCTCTGGGCAGTGTGGAAAGGCAGAAATGTAGCTCCGGTCCAGAGCAAAGGCAGTGCTGGCAGTCAGGGGAAGGAAGGCTCATTCTTGCATGAATCTTTATGCATCAGGCCTCTGGAAGAATAAAAAAACAAGCAGCTCCCAATCCTGTCACTCTTCTAGGAAGTCATTTACAAGAAAGTCTTGAGCATCATCTTATAAAGTCAGCAGTGGTGTGTTTTCCTGGGGAAAAGTGATATTTTTAGATGTCAATTCATCTAAAACACTAAGATAAAGGTAATAAGATTTAAAGGCAATTGAACCCTTAACTGATTTAAAGAAATGGCAAATGGATAAATCTGATTTCTGGGGTTTTTTATTTTTATTAAATGTATTGGGGTGACATTGGTCAATAAGATCATATAGGTTTCAAGTGTACAGTTCCATGATGCATGATCTGTATATTGCACTGTGTGCCCACCACCCAAAGTCAAATCTTCTGTCACTATATATTTGGCACCCTTTCCTCTTTACCCCCTTCTCTCTGATAACCACCATACTGTTATATTTCACATATGAGTGAAATAATATGGTTCTTAGCTTTTTCTGACTGATTTATTTCTCTTAGCATGATTTTCTCAAAGTCCATTCATGTTCTAGGAAGGAGACAGGAGCTAAGGTAAAATACTCATTTCCTAAAGCATCCTCCTCTGCAGCTCATCAGAATGGAGGCGAAGAACAAAATTAGAAACTGAAAAGCAGGCTGCATGGGAACCAGGAGGCAACCCTTGTGCTTCACAGGTTGGGCACCAGCCCTGCTCCCATGGGAACTGGAAAGATGACTGTTCCCAGTGGGCACAGCCACCCACTCCCATGCCCCCTCCACACTCTGCAACACAGGCTTCTTCAGAGGAGGAACAATGGAGAGACTATCGCTGCTGAGCCTCAGACAAGGCAGAAAGTGAATCCAGCATGAGTGTATCTCTCTCTGTCTCCCTGTCTCTCTGTCTCTGTCTTTGTCTTTATCTCTGTACCTTTGTCTCCATCTCTGTCCTCCCTCCCTCTCTGTCTCTTTCTATGTGTCTTTATCTTTTTGTCTGTCTCTCTGTCTCTGCCTCTCTTTCTATCTCTGTCTCTCTCTATCTCTATCTCTGTATCTCTCTTTGTCTCCCTCTCCATCTGTTTCTATATCTCTCTACCTGTCTCCATCTCTATCTCTGTCTCCTCTATCTCTATGTCTCTATTTCTATATCTCTATCTCTCTCTGCCTATCTGTCTCTCTGTGTATCTCTGTTTCTCTCAGTCTCTGTCTCTATTTGTGCACTGACAAGAACAAGGATCTGTCTAATGTAAAGTCACCCCATTGAATTAGTGATCTTTCATTCATTCAACAAACATTCATTAACTACCTCTTACAATTTAAGCAGCCAAAGGAGTTAACAAGATGATTAAGTTGGGCTACTATCATCAAAAGCTCATCATCTAATGTGGGAGACGGGATGTGGGCCCCTCACCACACCAACAGAAGGTCCAAACAGCTTCCTCCAGTCCTCAACGCCCTTGCACGAGGAGGTATCGTTGCCCTCCTTGTCCTAATGAGGAAATGGAGGCAGAGTCTTTAGATCACCGCTACACTAGCACACTGTAACCAGCTTATTACTTTTTATTAATTGTCTCTCCCTTTTTTACCTCCTAATTTCATTTCCTGCCTGAAAATGAAAAGGTCTGTCAGATCTATAGAGAGTCCTATGAGCTTTCTTAAACTTTCTAAAAGCATCCACAACAGTCAACTGATGGCAAAACTGTGGCATCGCTGGCTGTGTCTTTTGTTCTCCTGGCCTCGTTTCTATGCCTTTCCTCCCCCATCACTACCTCTGGCTGTCCTGCCCATCTTCTGTCAAAATCTCCACTAGAGTCGCTTACTCAGCTTTTATGCTCCCACCTACTGTCAGTATCACTACACGCACTTGCCATATCCCAAAGGGAATGTGTATCCTGAGACAGGCCAGCCTCAGAGTGAGCGTCCTCTGATTTGGGGGTCTTATGCTCCCCTGCCCAGTGGCCTCCACCTCCGTGGGTCCCATGCAGTCACAGGACCTCAGCCACTTGCAGAATCTTAGGAAGTGTGTGAGCTCATGATGCTCATCTCAGGAGAAGGCAACCTGGCCCATGATTGGGAACAACTTCCAGAAATGCAGTGGCTAAAACTTGTATCAGTCCTGTGGCATTATTTATTCAGCCTTGTCCCTCTGCAGCACCATCTGCATTTCTATAAAGAGCAAGGGAGCACTTGTTGGGAAGAGTGGATACTTTATGCTTACATTTGAACCCCTTATCTTTCTCTTATACACTTTGATGTGTTATTACTGCATATTTTATTTTATTTCTTACAACCACTTCATTGAGGCATTATTGACATCTAAAAAGGCATGTCTATATAATGTATATATCTCAATGATTTTGAGATACCTATACTCCCATGGCACCTTCAGGACACAGACATACCCATCACCTCCCAAGTCCCTGCACCCTCTTATTATTATTACTAGAGGTCCAGTGATGAATTCATGCACCGGTAGAGTCCAGCCAGTCTGCCCTGATGGGGTAGATGGGGCTGGATGTGGGGAGGGGCTGTGGGCAGTGGGCTAGCTGGCCCCACCCCCTGGTCCAACTCCCAATGAAATTCCTGGTTGAGGGAACAATTTGCATATTAGCCTTTTATTATATAGGATTACTTTGAGATGAAAACACGTCACATAAGATCTTTCCTCTTAGCAAATATCACATGTGCAATGCAGTATCATTAGCTCTGGGCACTGTGCTGCACAGTAGATCTGCAGAGCTCATTTATCTCGTGTCAGCATGGTAAAGCCTTACATCAACATGGGCCCATCAAGATCTCAGAGGTGGGCATGCTGTCAAGAGTCACCTTGCTTTTTCCAACCCTCAAGACACCACCATAAGTCTAGCACTGATCAAGTACATATGTGCCAGGCATGGAGGTCAAGCGGGAACAAAATAGCAAAGTAGTGCTTTTCATTGGACTTAAATGTTAGTGGGATATGACAGGTAATAAGTGTGTGATACATTAGGAGATGATGAAGGCTGGGGAAAAAAAATAAGGCAAGATGCAGGGTACCCATTGGTCTAGGCGAGGTTCCGGTGTCAGTTTCAAAGGGGCTCTGGAGGAACCTCTCTGATGAGATGGTGTTTGAGCACAAACCTGGATAGAGAAAAAGATGGAACCCTGAGGGTTTCTGGAGAAAGAGCTTCCTGGCAGCTTCTCTCTTCTCTTGGATGAGTGGAGGGCTGGAGTCAGCGGAAGGCTGGCTCAGAGCCATCTCTCAGGCTTATCCTGGCTGAAGCTGAGGCCTGAAGCTCTCTCAGCCAGACAAGTCCATGTGGCCTGGGCTTTCTCATACTATGACAGGTGGTTTTCAGGGTTCATCGGGGAGAGATGGAGAGGCAGACGGAGACCACAGTGCCTCTGGTGACACAGCCTGTGTCCTGCAGCCCACTTCTGCTGCAGTAGGTATAGAGAAAGGGACAAAATCCCACTGTGTTCACCAAGAGGGGAGATGGGTCTGCCTTTTGATGGGACACAGCAGGGATCTGGAGGAGATGGGGGGGCTGGAAATACCACTCTGCCACAATAACTACTGCAGTCGCCCAGAAAGACTAAAGTGGCATCTCAGATTCAGTAGTAGGCCTAGAGCTAACTCCAGGGCTGGGTTTTCCAATTGAGCATGACAGAGGAACAGAGCCGCCAGGGAGCCAGGGGCCTAGGGTGGATCTGGATTCTGACCTGGAGGCCAGGAGAGAGGTGTTGGCAGAAGAAAGATGGTGGGAACAGCAGATTGAAAATGTGGTTGCAAGGAATTTCTGGTACTGAAGGCATGGGGAGGAAAGAGCTGGCATTTGAAGAATAGAATAAAACTGAGGTTTCAATGGAGGTGCAGGTTTGGGCAATAACTGTAGGAATTGATTAGAAAAGTGAGACGAAGGACAAGATTTATGGAACTAGAAATCTCATGAAATTAAAGACCAGATATCATCTTCATGGACAGTGAGGTCACCAAAAATCATGACAGAAACAGAGGTGAAAAGAGGCAATGTACCAGATGCTAAAATCATTCATCAGTGTGAGGGGAAGAAAGGATGCAGAAAACCTACAATGGAGAGGGGGGTCTGGGGGCCCTTGCTTCAGGGGAGCAGAGATGTGCTCCAAACTCACAGTCCACTCATCACCTGGGAACCTGGTAGAAATGCAGATCCCAGCCCCACACAGACTACTAAATGGACATCTTTAACAAGATTCCTTACTTTAACGACAGTGAGCATTTTTTTTGTGTGTATCTGTTGGCCATCCATAGGTATTCCTTGGAAAAGGTGTCTGTTCAGGTCTTTTCACCATTTTTTTAAATAGGGTTGTTTGTTGGTTTGTTTTGAGTATTCAGCTGTTTAAGTTCTTTATATATTTTGAATATTAGTCTATCATAGGAAGCATCATTTGCAAATATCCTCTGCATTTAGGTTTGTTTCTCTTTTGTTTTGTTGCCGGTTTCTATTGCTATGCAGAAGCTTTTTAGCTTGGTGTGGTCCCCTTCATTTATTTTTGCTTTTACTTCCCTTGTCTTTGGGCTCAAGTTCATAGCAACTCCTCTGAGGCTGAGGTCCATAAATTTAGTGCCTGTTTTCTTCTGTGCATTTTACTGTTCCAGGTCTTATTTATATTATGTTATTAATCAATGTTGCCCCCTACTTAATTTAATGGTAAGAAAAAGGTTCCAGATGACTCAAATGTGCATTGAAGTTGGGGAAGTACCACAGAGAATGCAGGTAAAGAGAATATTACGAGGAAATGTGGACAATACGCTGATAGCATGGGGTTCAGGGAATACCCAGACAGGACTGCAGGAGTCAGCAGCAGGATGAGGAGGGTTGGGGCCAGGCTATCATCATTAATGAAAGTGGAAACACAAATCCAAGATCTGAATGATGCATGTGTCCCCTCCCCCTTTTAAAACTATCTCAGGGATGGGGGAGGGAATGGAGGAATAAGGACGCATATGCAACACCGTAATCAATAAAGAAATTTTAAAAAATCTATCTCAAGGAAAAGGATATGTTTTTCATTACAAAAATATTAAGGAAAACGGAGGAGATGGTTCTTTGTTTCTTTGTTTGTGGGTGGTCTTGGATGATGAAAGGAGGACCAGTCCTTTGCCCCAGAAATCTTCCTGTTTGTGTCGCATGTTGAAAGGTGACCATGATTCATGTGTCTCTTATCCTGGGAATTTTGTCATTTGACATCATATTAAATGCTGTGTAAAGAACTGAGGAATTCTGGACCCTAATTCCTAAGAGCTGATAACATATGGAGTACATAATACACAGATAAGGAAAAGTTTTGTGTTATTGTTTTTAAATGTTATCATTTTGTCATCAACATGCATGACATAGGAGCTTCCATAACACTGTAGGTCCACCTTGCAGTCCTGACATTCATGACACGGAGACGTGGCTACCTCGGGCCCATTCTCTATTTCTGCAGAGAGTGCATGTGCTTCCTCCAGGCAGACATCTCTCTCTCCTCCTCACTGCAGAAATAACAGAGGTTGTGCTCCCCGCATGTTATTAGCCCCTACTCCTCTTCAGAAGGACAGCTGCACTACGAACTATATTTAAGAAGTATGCCTTTTTAGCAGTGTAACCCAAAAGTGCTCCCAGAAATGAAAGTGAAGGCAAACCGTGCAATGTGTTTCTGACATTTGAAAGGACCTAATGAATGAGAAGAAGGGGGGTGGGGGTGAGGGGTGGGTAGAGGTGCGGACTTGGAACAGCTGGGCTGACAATTCCCGATTGACATGGAGTGAGTGAACAGGTGAGGAGCTGAGGCTGTGAGCCTCAGCCTCGGAGCCAGGAGTCAGTAATGACAGTTCAGTCTCCAGTGTAGAACTGGAAAAAGAGCTTAGATGACTCTTTTCAGAGTCCCAACAAGAGAACAAAAGCCACCTCCAGTATTTAAATAAATTTAAAGAAGGAATTTGAAAGAAGGGGGTTGGTGCCACAGACAAGGTATAAGAGCTGAGAAGCCAAAAGAGAAACTGAGCCAGCCAGAAAGCCCACTGCGGGAGGGGAATAGAACCCCAGAGCCCAGGCCACTCTGCAGGAACAGATCAGGGGTCCTTCCTGCAAGACAAGAGAGAAAGAGGAAAGGAGAGGAGGCCCAGGGAGGGACCCAACCTTCCCATTCTCTGCCAGTGTCCCTCCTTCTGGAGCCTGGATGAGGCCACAAACCTAGGGCTCCTGACCCAGCACACAGGCCTGTGAGGAGGGCTGAGCTCACACAACCCTCCAGGTTGTGTGGGAAGGTTGCAGGTAAGCAGGATGCCGGCCTCCTCTGCCCATCACCTGTAAGCTTCCCAAAGTTCTACTCACCTAAGTGAGCATGGATTCCATTTGCACGTGAGCTGGTGGGACCCTGTCGGGGCGGGGGGCATGTACTTCTCCTGCACACGCGTGGACCTGGAAGCTCATTATTCCTGTGATCATCTCTGTGCTTAGAAGGAAAGTGTGAGATTTTCAGCCGCACTCCAAATGTCTTCTTTATTCTTAACCTGCCAGTGCAGTGCTGTGCTCTCAAACACGGTATTTTTAGGCTTCTGGGTAGAAAGGAGTGTGGGTTCCTCTAGGAAAAGCCTGTTTGAAATCAAACAGAGGAAGCCAGGGTGTTTTTGAACAATGCAGACACCTCGAGAAGGTCTGGAGCCCATTAGAAAGGCTTTCCCTTTGATTTCCATTGTCGTGGGGGAGGGGGGCTGTGGAAAGTGGAGGGGAGACTACGGCTCCTGTAAGACAGGCTGGAATCAGCACTCTGATTAAAGGTATTCTTCCTCCTTCCTGAATCCTTTCTCCCTCGATCTGGCCAATGCTTTTGTGAGGGAGCAGGTTCCTCTCACAGCTGAACGTTGGAATCCAGTGTATGCATGACTGCCTGCCAGTGCTCAGAAGCCTCCACATGCCAGAGAGGTCTGAACTGCGGCCAAGACTCAAGTGAGCACCGTGCAGCTTGGGGAAAATGCAGCAATTAAAAGCAGCTAAAACTAAGCAATTTATGACTTACAGATGTCAATTTATGACAGAAATCACTGCATATATTGTACCAGCAAAGTGACGTTTATTTGATAATTAATGATGAAAACAGTAATTTCCATGTTACCAGCCACCTGGTGTCTGGTGGTGGTGAGAGAAGGCGTGCTCCTCAGGGCCGGAGGGATCGTGCTCCCTCTCAATGTGCAGGGGACCGCAGAACGGGGACTCGGAGATCTGGGCTCCTTGTTCCCCACCTCTGCCAAGACTGTCCCAGAGAAAATGGGCACAGACCATGAGGTTTATGTGCAGTTTCTGCCTCAAAAATCCTTACAAATATTTGCTGAATGAATGAATGAAGAGTTGCATTTCTTGGGGAGCAAAGTGCCAAACAAACAAAATGCAGACCAATGAAAGTGCCTGCAAGACCACACGGATTCCTTCTATTTCCCCTGGGCCAGGTCCAACTAAAAGGCATCCACGACCAGAGTCTGACATCTTTCTGTGCTTCTTCCTCTTTGCTTTCTTCGTAGATTTAGTGACTGATGTAAGAAAGATGTTTTCTGATCCTTACCTTAGGGGCCCCCATCCAAGCTCTGAACAGACTGGGTACACATGGCCCCAGAGTCCGCTGTGAGTGCACTTACCTGCCTTCCTCACCCCTCTCAGCAGGGAACCCGGGGTGGATCTGCTGGCATCTCCACATCCCCATTCCCTCCTGGAAGGGACCCCACCTACTGAGATCAGAGGGAGAGTGCAGGAGGTGGGCCCTGCCCAGGGCCTGCTTTAGAGTTACCATCCAGCTCTGACTCAGCACCACTGGCTTGTTTCCTAATGGGTCAAGCGGGAAGTGTTCTGGTCACCAGGACCCAGGTGATCAAGGACCATCAGGCCCTGGAGGAAACCCCCCAGACCTTGTCCACCACCCTCACCAAACTCGGCCTCCCTTGCAAAGAGGACATTCTGTCAGCTCAGGACTCCTGCTGTGAGGGTGGTGTCTGCTCCCACTAGCCATTCAGAAACTTCTTTTTCTGCTTTGCAATGTTGCTTTTCACACCCTCCCTACCCAACAACCCCAGCTCAGCTCAGCGCTAGTTTCCTGTAGCCCATCTGGTCACACCTTGTTTTCCTGCAACAGCAGCGGCATCCTTGTCTGACTTACCCCATTCTCTGGACTTCAGTCCAGCTCTGACCCAGGGCGCTGAAGGAAGATATGGAAGATCAGATTCCCTGGGCTTTGGGAACCCCACTGCTCATTGAAAGACTTCTTGCTTTAAAAGTAATAGTAATAAAAGTTTAACTAATTCCAGAGCCCGTGGTTGGTGGAAGTTGCAGACCCAATACTGCCTGATGTATTGAGACTGCCCAGCGGCCAGGAGCTCTATGAGGACTCAGTGGGCACATCACAGGGTCCAGAACAGAGAGAGGAGGAGAGAGCGAGGTGGGAGAGTGGAGGATGGACATGTGCTCCTTAATTTCCTGAGTGACCCTGACCATCAGCATCCTCATTTTTCTAATGACAGGCAATGAGGAATTATTTTCAGCTTTTTTGTTATTGTTTAATAGGATACTTGGCTTTATTTAACTTCATTACTAACGAGAAACTATGTGATACACACTTGGCTGAATTTCCTTGAAAAGGCCTGGTCAAGGACTACTTCTACTAACACCTCTAATTAAGAAGGAAGGAGGCTGTTTGCTTAAGCTAGCTGTCCTTCCTTTAACAATGCATGGAAGAGTGAAATGCATTTATTCCTGTTCTTTTCTCTTGGTCAGAAGGGATCAGTGTTAAAACCCCAGGCAGCTTGCTTCCTGCAGCTGCCAGGTTCTGAGGCTGATGCCCTGGGAAGCGATTGTGTGAGAATTCTGTCACTTTTCACTTTGTATCTGGGAAGTTCTGAGAATCCTGTGATTTGCAAATAGGCTGTGAAGGGTGGAGCCCTGAGGGCCCCGTTTCATATTCTGTAAACAAGCTTCCTTTTAGCTTCAGGTCCTGTGATCCTCTGCTGTGGAAGAGAGATACCCATTACTTAACACAATTAATGGTTGACAGGTAACTCGCCCTGAAATCCTTGGCAAACAGCATCTTCCAAACAGATTAGTTAGTATGTCTTGAAACTAGCCACCCCTTTCAGAATCAAGAAGAGCATTCCTTCTGCTGACTCAGTCAATGAGAGGAAGAGTATACCATCCAGATACCTAACCATCCCATTTTTGTTTCTCAAAATTCAGCTAGTGAAAGGAAGCCAATTAGTGGGGAACAGAGAAAGGGGCCACCAAAAAGGAAAAGGGTGAAGCACCTTCATGGCTGAGCAGTTTCCTGGCTGAATCTGCCTGCCTTCCCATCTCCTGAGTTGCTGGGAAATAATCTGGTTGAGAGGTTCCCACCCCTGGGGCTTAATTCAGGTAACATTTCTGTCTTTTCAAAGCCAATGGAGCATATGTGGTGGGACCTGGATTAGTCTGCTCAGGCACCATGACACATATCCCACGATGATTTCCCTTAAACAACAGACATTTACTATCTCATATCCTGGAGGCTGGAAGACCAAGACCAAGGTGTGGGCAGGGCTAGTGTCTCCTGAGGCCTCTCTCCTTAGCATGTAGACTATCTTCCCCTGTGTCTTCAAATGGTTGTCTCTGTGTGTGTCTGTGTCCCAATCTCCTCTTCCAGTCAGATTGGATGAGGGCTCACCTCAATGACCTAACTTAATTACATCTTTAAAGACACCCCCAAATACAGATCTCCAAATACAGTCACATTCTGAGATCCTGAAGTCACCATGTAAATTTGGGGGACACAACTTAGTCCATAATAGGCCCTCTCCCAGTCTCCTATATATTCAGAAGCACACTGGGATCTCTGAATTCTGTGTCACTTTATCTGGCTGTGACCCACAGCAAGTTGAGATGAAGATTAGAGTCCCAGATCTGTCATCTATCAGACAAATGATTAACCCTTTGGTTCCCCAGCTTTTTCATCTGTGAAATTCGGGTTCCTACAAGATGTTCTCCAAAGTCTCCACAGGTCTCAGGACTTAGTAAGGGAGCGCCATAATCAGACCACTGAGATGAAGCCATACAATGACCTCTGGTGTGTTACATTAAAATTATTCCCGAGGGAGCCTGTGTGACAATGACAGCCATGGGGAGAGGGGGCAGGGAGGGGCTGAGACTTGTGCCTTTTATGTCTCAGCAGTAAATAGAGGTGTATTTGCCCATTTGAGACCTTTGGTTTCAATCTGCTAAAGGGCCACAAAAACATTTTATGGTATTTTTCTTGGTTTTCAAAGAGTTACAAGGCAGCAGTTTCCAGAGCCAGTAAAGTCGGTATCATCACCTTGAAACTCTCAAAAGAATGAGATTTCTTGGGGAAAAAAAGCTGCTTCTCCCCATTGTGAGACCAGAGGGAGAGTGAGATGAGCACTTCCAGGAAATTCAGCGAGAACAAAGCAACAAAGAAAGGTGCTCAAACCTCAGTCAGAAGAGGGAAATGCATGTCCTTGTGTGTGTTTGCCTGGCGAAGATCAAAAGAGCTCCTTGGTCAGTTGGGCTCCCAAGAAGAAGGGCTGCAAGGAATGGGGGGAGGGGCGGTGCAAGGGGCCATTCTCAGAGCCACTAGGAGAGACAGAGAAAAGCCTCTTAGGTACTGCTGGGTGTGTGGGGTTCTGTTTGTTTGTGTGTGTATGCACCGGAAAGTCCCTTCCAGCCTCTTACAAAAAATGTTGGGTTTTAGGGGAGTAGACTCTCTCTATTGAAGCTCATATTATCTGGCAAAGTTTGAGCTCAGTTGATGCACAGAAAGAGCAAAGGACAAACTCAAAGACACGCCTGCTGCTCTAAGTGCCTCCAACCTCTCCGCCTGCATGAGAGGCTGGGGGAAGGCGATCCTTTCTCCAATTTTGTCTCCAACCCTTCATCCATGCGTTTTGGTTGGGAATAAACCCACCAGATAGAAGGAAAAGAAATACTGAGGTGACTCTGCACCTCGAGTCACCCACATTTACCACGGTTCAGGTTTATGTTTATGAAGCGTTAGAATTTTGTTGTTGTTGTTCAGTCCTGCAGGTGTGGCTCAGTGGATGAGTGCCAACCTATGAATTAGGAGGTGAAGGTTAGATTCCAGTCAGGGAATATGCCTGGATTGCCAGCTCAACCCCCAGTAGGGGGCATGCAGGAGACAGCCAATCAATGTTTCCCTCTCATCGTTGATGTTTCTTTATCCCTCTCCCTTCCTCTCTAAAATCAATAAAAACATATTTTTAAATATATGATACTTCTTTTATCATTAAAAAATAATATTTTTGTTCAAAATATTATTTTACTTTTTTAAAATGCGTCTTTGTTATTGAAAGTAGTACAGATGTCCCTTTTTTCCCCATTGGCCCCCTCCACCCCACCTCTGTCCTCGAAGCCCCCAGGCCCATCACACTATTGTCTTTTTAAAAGAAGCAAAGGCCTAGCATTCCAGAGGCCAGAGATCACTTCCTAGAAACTGTCCCAGTGCCTTGCTGAGGACAGGTTGTCTCTGGGAGCAACACAGGCCCGGCTGAATTTACCTTTTCTGTTCAGAGGCCATCACATTTACACAAACAGAAACCCAGAATCATTCTTTACTTGCTTTTTTTCCCTAGTCCCCCACATCGAATCACTAGTGCAGGTGCCTCTCCACTATCCGATGAGCAGCCCCTGCTCTCCCCAGGGTCACAGCTGGGCCACACCAGCAGAACCAACACATCTCATCTTCATGTCCTGTTCTGCCCTTGCTCCACCACTCCTGCTCCCTTTGCCTGCCCACCGCCTGTGTGCCTCATCCATCCCCCAACCCAGGAGACACCCTCTAGAGCTCCATCCCTTCCTGATACGTGACACTTCCCAAGTGGCTCTATTTTTCCCAAACACTGATTTTTTGCACGTAACAAAACCCTGCCTCGCGCAATGGCCACATGAGACCTCCTGCAGAGCATGGGGTGATGGACATGCAGGGCTTATCCGGCTTTCCAGGAGTAATCTATCAGTACCCTCCACTGTGATGGTTATTAGCAGATCTGTAATGGGCAGCTCACCTCTCCGACCTCCCCAGCACAGAGTGTGCCCTGCACGGGCTGCAACCTTCTGAAAGCCATTACTTTCCCTGGCTGAAAGGGGCCTCTCTGTGGAGATTCCATTGTCCCCCTTAATGGGCAGAAAGACCTCTTGTCTTAGAGGTGAGATCTGTGGAACCAGGGCTGCATTTTCTCCAATGAAGTGGGCGGTGAATTGGAGGGCCATGTTCTCAAACCCTGACTCTGTCCCTCCCCTCTGCTCTGCTGAAGAACAGGAGGCAGGCACAAGCTTTCAATCCTGAGGTGCAGGTGGCAATGTTAGAGCTGGGAAGGGAGCTGATCCCTCTTCCCCATGAAAGAATCAGCACCCCTCCCTCCCTCTGGGATTAGACTGGGGGTGGGAGGGAGAAGAAGAGGAAGGAGCAAGGCCAGAATTGTCCTAGGGTCTGAGTGCCAGTCAGAGGTCCAATTGTTTTCCCTAAGTGGAGTCTGAGTTACTAGTATAAATTTGTGAATCCATGCCTGGCCCACCTAAACAACTGTTCGTGGATTAATGACCCAAGCCCTGGAGTGCTTCAGGGAGCTGCCCAGACGTGTCATTAACTTCGGACACTTTGGGACTCCATTGAAGCTCAGTTTGGGGGCAAGGGGCTGCACTTCAAGTGACATCTGAGCTTTTGTTGTTGTTTTTACCCCCTCATCGCCTCCCCAACACCCACAAGGAGGTAACTTCTTCTGGCTGCTATGGCAATAGAAGGTCCATGGATGGGAGCCAACCCTCCCTGGCCAAAAGCAGACTTCTTCCTAAAGGGGAAAGAGAGGAGCCGGAGAAAACGTCAGCCCGAGGGAACTGAATTTACCCAGAACATCATGTTTCTACCAGTTTCCTTCACTCATTGAAATTGGCCCACAAAGAAACCCACCCTCCATTTTTGTTCTATTGATTTCAACCTTATTTTCTTTATATTGCATCCCAGAGAATATGTTGCTTATCTCAAGGGAGTTGAAAATGTCCAAATTTAATTGATTTAAATCATTAGGAAATATTTTTAAATCTATGAAAGCTAGAGCATGGAAGTGGGATACAATATGTCTATAGACTGGGAGAGGAAGTGATCAGTGTTGAGCAGAGTAAGCACATTTGGTTCAGAAAGTGTCCCTCTAGTGTCTGTCACTAATGCTCCTTATAAGGGCAAGGAGTGGTGGTCACACCGTCTTACACAGTCTTCAGATTGGAGACCATCAATATACCAATACACAGACTTGAGGCCAATACTGAGATGATTTGACATAAAAGGGCTGATTTTTTTTTTCAACCCCTGTAATTGAGGCTTTTATAAAGGTGGACTTACTGAGCCTCCTGAACTTCCTAGGGACCAGTCAGATTCCTGCTCTAATCTGTGTGTGTGTGTGTGTGTGTGTGTGTGTGTGTGTGTGTGTTTAATATATACACTGAGTGGCCAGATTATTATGATCTCTGAATGCATAATAATCTGGCCATTCAGAATAGATAGATAGATAGATAGATGATAGATGATATAGATATAGATATAGATATAGATATAGACATAGACATAGACATAGACATAGACATAGACATAGACATAGACATAGATATATAGAGAGATATAGATATATAGATATATAGATATATAGATATATAGATATATAGA
>JAAGEH010002534.1:17007609-17044208 GCA_011751065.1 Lasiurus cinereus | reverse complement strand
TATAGATATATAGATATATAGATATATAGATATATAGATATATAGATGATATATAGATATATAGATATATAGATATATAGATATATAGATAGATAGATAGATAGATAGATAGATAGACATATAGACATATAGATATATAGATATATAGATATATAGATATATAGATATATAGATATATAGATATATAGATATATAGATATATAGATATATAGATATATAGACATATAGATAATAGATATTAGAGGCCTAGTGCATGAATTCATGCATGGGTGAAGTCTAGCCAACCTGGCCAGGGTGGAGAACATGGGCTGTTGGCCAGCCTACCTGCTGGTCGAACTCCTGGTCAAGGGGACAATTTGCATATTAGCCTTTTATTATATAGGATTTACACTGAGTGGCCAGATTATTATGTGTTCAGAGATCATAATAATCTCGCCACTAAGAGTATGTGTGTGTGTGTGTGTGTGTGTGTGTGTGTGTGTGTAAACACCTCATGTAATATAGACTTTATATGTTACATGAACTCTACATGTTGTACAGCCCCTGTGTGTTACACAGATTCTGTGTGTTATACACCCTTTATATGTACATATGTTAGATGAGCATTTATATGTGTATATACTTATCCAGGCCTGGTATTACCACTCCGAATGGCAGGCAGCATGGCACCAGCACAGTCCTGTCCACTCCACCTGCCGACCTCACCCCTCCCTGCCCAAGGGCTCTGGGAGTGGGTCCTGGAGCCAGTACCAGCAGGCCCTGCAGCTGAGTGTCTGGTCTTCCCTGTTCATGCTCCCTGTGGCCATCGTTGGCAATGAAAGGCTCCATCGCTGTGAAGTAGTTTCCCCAGATGCTGTTCATGAGATTCCTGGACCTGCACTGGGCGTGCGGTGGGAACTGGCTGAATAAGATAGCCAAACTCTCCATGCTGCACTTGGAGGGCTGCATGCTGCTGGCACATCCTGGGAGGCCAGGGTCACAGGCATCCTCTGCTGAAGGGCAGGCCCCAGATCCCCAGGTCTCCAGGCTGAGCTCACCCTTCTTATACAGGAAGGCCAGCTCTAATAAAGCACGGGCAAGTGTAGGTTTACCATTGTGAGTACGCAAAACACAGAGCTTCTTCTGGTACTATTACTTATTCTTGGATTATTATTTATTCCTGTATACCTATTTGTTCTGCCCCTGTATTCCTGTAAAGCCAACTCCTGGGTGGGAAGTCCTGAGTATGTGCCACCAACAGTGTGATGTACCGTCTTCCACCCCAGACAGGACAGCTCTACTCTGCGTGGAACCTCCACAGCCCCCACCTTGAGTCCCAGGGTCATCAACGTTGTGCTCTTTCCTTAGCCGCAATCTTGCACTCAATAAGAGCTGTTGGCGTGCTCCTCAGAAACACTTCGAAGCCCCATTCTGCAAGAGATGTTTCTGAAGTAAAGACAGAATCTACTTGATTCTGACAACCTAAGTTTTTTGCTGAAAATGTAACACTTCTACTGTGAGCACTGACATGGCACCCAGCACCCCTCTTTACAAAGGACAGATAATGAATGCAAGTTCCTGGTTGTTCAGGAAACCAGAGGCACAAATATTCCCATCACATCATTTGTCAAAGGTACTTTTGTTTCAAAATCTCCCTTCATCCGTTGCAGGATAAAGTTGGTGGCAATTTATCTTGCCTCTGATGCTAGCATTACTTTTCCGGTGCAAAAGCTGCCCATGTGCAGAGGGTTCACAGGAGCCAGGAACGTTCCATGTGGAATGATGGCCAGCATCATCCGTGTGCCGCGGGGATGTCTAAATTGTCCTTCAATTAACTTCGAGAAGTTTGGGAGTGCTTTAATTGATCTCTTTTTATGTACAAAGAGCTATCAGAAAGGAATACTAAATAACAGGCTCTTTTGTCTGCGTGTGCTATTAAAGGAGTGGGGAGCTATCTTAAAAGGTGTTTCCAGAACATTGATTGCGAAAGCAGAGCCTGTGTTCACTCTGCAGATCCTTCTTGAGGACGTCTTCCCGGGCATCGTTCCTTTAGAGCCGGAGGGACCTGAGGAGCCGCCCCCCAAAATGGGGGCTGGAAGGAAGAGAGAGGGGACAGGTTTCAGATGTCAGGGTCCACATCCCACTCAGGTTTTCCTGGCTACGAATGCCATCATTTGATAAGATGATGGGTCCAGAGGCAGGAACCTGTATCCATGAATGTTTATGCATGGAATCCCGTGCATCTGGCAGGACAGGGGCCTCACTGCTCTCAACATCACTGAGGCTACAACAGCACAGCCACCAAATGCCAAGTTTAAAAGCAAAGCACACACACACACACATAGGGTGGTAATAGCAGATCTAAACTGTGTTCCAGGCAGGGAGTCGGGGACGTTTCGGTAAGACCCACAGGGGAGTGCCCTATCCTGCCAGGAACTGTAAGAAGGCCGCCAAAGGAGAGGCTCCGGTGCTGTTTCCCCAAGCTCCCCACAGCAGAAATCAACAGTATTTACATTATATTTCTGATCACTTTGGCTACTGAGGACTTCTCATTGTCTCCCATAGAACTAGAGCACACAAATTAGAGCCCACAGGTCTTCCTTTAGGGACAGGAAAAGATGTGCTGGCCAGCAATGAGAAATCAGAAACGCAATTCTGCCTCCTTCTTTTATTGTTGTTGGGAATGGGGGCCTGGATTTCATTCTCAGCTTAAAAAAAAAAGTCAGAGCTGCCACCGTTCAGATAAAATTCAAACTGTCTGCGACACCTCTAATTATCAGTCTGCCTCTGGGTGAAATGGTACAATTCAATTATTGGTTTTTGTTCACTTGTCAGCTACCAAAAAAATTATCACTGCTTTCAAACCAGCTAAAAGAACAGAAATTCTGCAAATTGCTTTCTCACTGCAGTTACTTCAGACCTAATGCCTCTCTGGCGAGTGTCAGAAATCACCTTACGTGTGCTGCCTGCAGGTCGGATTTGGTGTGGCTGCTTTAATGACTTATTTTACATTATGTAATTTTACAGACATGATTTCTTTTGTCACCCTTTATGTAGCTCATTGTGACACTTCTTACTGAGCCTGCAAAATATACATTTGATGCAGCCCCTGTAAATGAAGGCAAAACTGTCAAACAGAAGTGAGGATCCTCTGTGAGGATCCCATACACCCGTGGGCTCCCCCAGGCCTGGCTCACTCTCCGCTCTTCACCTGGGTGCGTTCCCTCGGTTTTAGAAAAACGGAGCCAGGATAGTTAGCATCCTCCCAGAGACATCGCACGCAGGGCTCTCGGGGGCCAGGCCGACTGTCTGCCTTCTCGGGTCCCCTGGTACGCAGGCCTGGGCAGCTGTGACCCAGGCGAGCCCATTCCTGGGCTCTCCCTGTGAGGAGAACCACCTGGACGGATATCACTCTCAGTATCGTTTTTCCTCAAAGCACACGTGTGAAATGAGTAAGGGAACTATTGCACTACTGGACCAAAACACAAAAAAGGAAGAGTTCGGAGAACTTTTCATCACGTGCTCAGGTCACAGAGCAGCCATCGACTGAAGCCCAGTCTTACCACTGGGGTTCCTTTTGCTAACATTGTCATCTCTTCGCTGTGATTGTGTGAGATGCTGGCCTCGGAATGCAAAGGCCTGTGTCTCCCCGGCCTCAGTGCTGGGTGGTCAGAGCGGGTCCCTCCAGACCACGTGGCCCAATGCTTGCAGCCAGCCGGCAGCCAGAATCAGTGCTGGCTATCAAGGCTGCCCACCATGGTTTATTTCTTCAGTTTCTCCATTAGGCCTCACCCCCATTCTCACCCCCATGGTTGAAGCAGGAGTACATCCCAGGGGTCGTGGGGTTTGAAGATGTTTCTGGGGTAAATTCTCACTGCTGTCCTCAAAGCTGTCTACCTGTCTGTCTCCCCACAAGACCCTTGGGGAGTTTGTCTTTTGTTTATTCATCTCCTAAGTCTGGCACAACCTGTGAGTGTGTAGATGAATGGACAGGACTTGTCCAGTTTGTGTCTGAAATGGTCTTTGATGTCTGATCCCATTTCAAACCAAGCCAGTCTCGGCCCCTTTGTCTGAGATGCCTGTCATTCCCACATCTGACAGCCACAACACAGAGGTCGGGAGGATTCCCACGCAGCTTTGTCCAGGGGCAAATGCTCTTGGCCTTGTTGTCAATAGTATTTCATTATTGTGGCCTCCCTGTTGCCTTGAGGGGTGTGGGGGCCCTCCCGTGTAGCATGTTCAGTGCTTCTGTGCATCACCTGCATGGGTGGGAGAAGTGTTCAGATCTGACGGTGAGTTGTCAGCAGTTCTGAACCTATTTCCAGAGAACGCCTCCCAGCAGTGAGTAGAGTTTAACATCAAACTCAACTCGTGCGTCTCTCCCCATATAGCCATATTAGTTGAGCATCATAGTTGAGTTAAAAAAAAAAAGAACAGTTTCAATCTCATTTTGCTCAGGTTAATTGAAGGAAAAAGAGCTTTTATTACCTGGTCTTTAAAGTAAGTCAGAGTCTTGATCCCCATGATTTTAGTTGTTTATGAAATAGATACACAAGATGGCTTTTACAGTTGGGGCTGACCCAGGAGCTGCGTAGGGTCCACGCCCAGGAGTGAGGTGTTTGGGAGGTAGGGGGAGGTGTCCTTAGCAGACTGGTTTCCAGTGGGTTCTGCCAGCTGCAGTGTGGCCTGACCTGAGGATGATGCCGAGCGGGGAGGCAGCCCAGCGGCTGCCCCAGGACAGCCCCGACTGGGGCTTAGCACACCTCTCGCTCAGGTTCCAGAAAGTGGGAGTCTGAGATCTCCGGGACAGCACTGGTAGAAAGTCAGAGAGAAAACCCTCTTCCCGGCGTGTGGACGGCTGCCATCTCCCTGCATCCTCATCTGGTGGAGAGCGAAAGTTCAGTGCCAACTCCACTGTGGAGGCCCCATGCCCCAGCCTCACCTAGCCCCAATTACCTCCCAAGGGTCTCACCTCATGGGGGATAGAGCAGGCCACTCACCCACCACAGGTCCTGGCTGGTGTACCCCGGTTTCTCCATTTACTTTCTCCAAAAGGCCAAGATTCTGAGCTGCCCAGAAAACTAGGCAGAGTGGACAGTTGCTTCTGTTCCCACTGCGTGACAAAAGATGGGGGAGGAAAGCCTGTGTCCCACTGCGGGTCTGCCTGGCCCTCTAGCTGGGGTCCCATGCTGTCCCCCACGTGACAGACCCGGGTGTGACTGCTCCTGACTGGTAGGGGCTGAGTTCTGAGACCAGCAGATTCATCCCTCCATCCTGCCCAGAGGGGAAGTCACACCTCATTAGGGGGTGCAGGTAAGCAGGCTTGGAACGCTGTGTGGAGGTGCGCTGACAGCTTGAATTATGTGGCCAGGCTCCCCTCAGAGGGAAAGCAGGTGTCATGCCAGGGAGAGGAGACATGTGTCTCTGTCACCTCTGCACAGGACAAATGGATGGCCGAGCATCTTGCCATCAGCGACATGGCTGTCTGGGGAGAGACGCAAGAGTTGAGTTTGATGTTATAAATCACCATAATTTGTTACGATTTCCAAAGACAAATATGACAGGCTGGAATTACTTTGCGGCGCTGAGGCAGTCATTTGCAGAAACATAAAGTGCCAGGATGAATCTGGGGACGAGATAGATGTAATCGGAGGAAACGTAGCTCCGTCTCCGCTCGGTCTGGTGTGTTTGCCCAGAACTTAGACGCACTGGTCCTAAAGAATTGCCAAACGCTCATTTCATCTCATCCCGCAAATCCTGCGATTCTTGAGGGAAATTTTACTCACTGCTGGGAGGCGTTCTCCTCGCTGCTTCACATTTGCTCCATCGGTCAGAGAGGAAGACGCCCTACCGTCTGACACCCACGGCTCCCCCGGACGCGTGAATCCACAGAGGCCTAGGGAGCAGGAAGGATGAGTGTCCTGTCGCACCAGAATCCTACATCACGCGTCCTCACTGGTTGATGAAAAGTGACCCTGGTTCATCTGTCCACGCCCCTACCAGCCAGGAACAGTAACACCTGGATCTGTCACATGGGGACAGCATGGGACCCCAGCCAGAGGGCCAGGCTGGCCTGTGGTGGGACACAGAGTCAGGTGTTCAGCTGTCCACATGGTCCTCCCAGCGCTATCGCCCCTCCCTCCAGCTGCCATCACATGGCTGCCCTGTCAGTGAGGGTAATAATTCCTGAACAGGGGAGAAGTACTGGCTGAAGTAGGTCCTGCACTGGGCATGATCACTTCTGTACATGAATGTGGGCGCTTCTACCTTAGGCAGCAATGTCAACCTTTATCATCTCACAAAAACTGATTTCCAAAATTCTGCAGCACACCAAAAATACACATTTTTTTGGCCTACCTGACCACATAAATGGCATAATTTTGATTCGTTCACACTGGACTACTCTTACTGTGTTGGCTGCTTTCATTTTTTTTTTTTGACAATCTAAGGGAAAAGGGGTCAGTGCCCCTGCGTCAATATTGGTCAGTGCTCCTGAGTCAGTATTGCATGTTTTAAAAATTCTTGCAGCATGCCAGTTGAAAAATTGCTGCCCTAAGAGAAGATTTCAGGCACATGGAGGAATGAAGCAATAATGAAACAAAGCAGTATGGTCTGGCTCCTCCTAGAAACTCTAACTGCCTGATGTTTTGAAGGGGCCGTGTCAGGTTCCTGGTGCCTCGAACCCCTGGCTGACCCTGCCCATGCGAATCATCCCTGCCCCATCTCTCTCTGGTTGTGCTGTCAGATAGGCACAGAGAGAACAGACCCACAAGGCTATGCGCCTGTTCTCTCTCAGGGCAGAGGAAGTTATTTTTAAAATGGAGAAAACGGTTGCACGTCACGCTTTCCCCCAACAGCAGGAGTCTGCAAAGTCAAAGGAGTTGTGAAAGTAGAGAAGAAACACAGCTGAGCTGGAGTGCTTTGCAGAACATCAGGATATTAAGGAGCTTGCAAAATATAGGGTGTTCAAGGCACCCTGTGTCTCCTAGGTGTCATAGGAGGAGCAGCTTAGACACCTGCTGAAACATACAGGCCTTGTCTTGTCCGCGGTCCCAAGCCCACTCTGACACCAGACACTTCGGTGGGCATGGAATGCACCCCTCGGTCTTCAAGTAACTCAGGGGAGAGCTCGGGAGCTTAGTGGAAGCCTTGATGCCCTCAGCACCTCCAAGAACCCTGGGGTGCTCAGTTCAAGAGTAAATCAAAGAGATCAAACATCATCATTCCATTCATAATTGGGAAGTGCTCTCTGGTGACCTGTAAAATAGCCATCGCCAAATTTTCAGAGGCTCTTTCCTATATGAGATCATAAAAAAAATGTTAGGAAGTGCAGCACGCCTGGTTCACTGCGCACACAGACCATTTGCAGAGCTGGTGCGGCACTTGGTGGCCCCACTCAGGTCTCACCACCAAGTGCCGCTTTAAGTGCTGACACCCACATGTTTATTCCCGTTCCCCAATTAGGCTGTGACCCTACAAGGGCAAGCTGTGTATCTATCATATGTGCTTGATTTTTCTCCCTGTGTCTAATACATTGCTGGGTCCTTAACAGCAGTTAAAAAACAAGTAGGTGATTGCTTGTAGAGAGGCATAAGCTACAAGGTGGAACAAGAATGAGGATGAAAGTCTCCAGGGAGAAAGGGGTAGAGATCCGCACCAGCCTGGGTGGCAGGAGATCTGATCAGCAGGGAGACAGAAGGGGAAGCATGTGCATGCCCTCCCGTGAGGTCAGGCCCATGCCACCACTCCCACCTCCCTCACTGCCCACAGTCTTGACTTCAAAGGCAATACCAGGAAGGGGCCATGGCATGAGCTGCCGAGGGTAGGAAGTGGGTGTGCTCTTACAGGCTCAGGGACCTACAACTATTTTCACTTCCAAGAGATTCCCCTGAAGATTCCATCCATCCATCCATTCATGTGTCCTGCTCCACCCAGGTCCCTCTATTCTGGGCCCCTCCCCCTGCTCATTAAAGAGTTTTCTCCTTTGGGGTTGGGGGCTTCCTGCTGCTTCCTTGGGTACTATATCTTTAATTGCCAGCTTTAGGCAAGGAATTCTTAACCCATGTGTGCTGGGGGCTACTCTGAACCATGGGGACCTGCCTCACTATGACCCTGTGCCCCAAGGTCCCCAACACATGCCATGGATGCCTGTCTTTCAAGACTCCCTCTGCCTGCTGCACACAGAGGCTGGGACAGTGGGTGCTCTTTTTTTCTCGGGGTTCCATTCAGAGGATTAGGTGAACCGACCTCCTGAGGTCGTCCCACTTGTGCTAAGAACCCCATCACCCTTGCCACCAGGAGCCATGGACAAGCTCCCACCACCCCACCTTACCTCCTGGTCCCCTCCCCCCATGGCCTCTCTTTCTGCTGAGGTCTATGTCATCTTTCAAGCATCTGCTCCAATGAACATGTTAACCCACATCCATCCTGGTGGGTCTAGTGACATATACAGGGCTGGCTGCTTCCTTGAACGTGAGACTAGTTTTCTGGTAAATATGACAAAATAACAGATTAATTAGTAGAATGGTCCCTGCAAGGAAGGTCTGTGCTGGATTCTGATGCCGTCACTTACTAAATGTCAAATTGTGAGCACTGTGTGTTTGACTTCTAGCACCCAAGTTAATAAAGGTGGTATCTCCTGTGACCTTTCAAGTGACCTTGAGTGGCTTTCTTACCCCTCAAATCCATCAATCCAGAGAAATCTAACCAAACATTTATTGGACCATGCCACTGTCCTGCTTAAAATCCTCTTCATGAAGCCCATGCCACCATCACCTGACCCACATTTAGCCCTTCAGACTCACTGCCCACCTTTCCCACAATGCCATCTCTCTCCGCTGAGACCCAGCTCATAGTCTGCAGTTCCCACGGCACCCACCTGCCCCTGAGACTTGTGCACGCAGCCCCAGTGCCCTTGCTGTGTTTCATGGGCCTAGAAACCCTGTCCTCTCTACCAACCAGGGTGACTCCTACCTGCCAGGTTGAAAGGCTCAGCCGAGCTGCCATCACCACCAGGAAGCTTTGCCTTGTGCTTCTAGGACGTGAGGTCTGTGGTTCTCTCAGACCCTGTACCAAAGCACACACCCCAGGGAGGATCTGCTCATCTCCTCACTGCCACAGGCTTGCCAGTGCCTGGGACCCTTTCTCATGTCTCTGCACCTCAGTTCCTCTACTCTCATCCCTAATCTGTCAATCCTCAAAAAGGCCACGAAGCCAGGCCCCTTCTGCTGACCAGTGGACAGAGAAAGGGCAGGGATGCTTACAAGGGGACATTTGATGCCATAAGAAAAGAGGAGAGAATTTCAGTCTTTAAGGGAAAGACATCTGTACGTGATGTTTGTGTATGTATAGTCAGGGCTCTCCTGAGAAACAAACCTGAGGAGATAGATATGTAGATGTTACATATCTCATACATAGATTAGATATAGAGACAGTAGACATGGGTCAGATACAGACGTAGACAGAGATTAGATTTGAATATGGATATGGATGTAAATGCACTTAACCCACCACGCGTGTCTGTGAGTGTGACCTCGAGGGGGCTGGGCTGTGGATCCTGAGCTGCTAGCCGGGCCTCACATTCCACTGCAGGCCCAAGCGTGTGCTTCAGATTCACAGCTGTCAGAATGACCTGTCCTCCTCACTCAGATGGGAGTGGGCATCAGGAGCATAAAGACAGTCTAAGGCCTTTCAAGTCATCTCTGCCTTTAAATTCCAGCAAAAGAATGTGTTCTCTGCTCTTCCACACTTGGTATTTGTCCCTTAAGAAACTTTTTATCTCTGTTTCTCCCTCTCTGTGTGTTTCTCTCTTTATGGTTCTCTCTCTGTCTGTCTCCCTCCCTCTCCTTTCTCTCTCTCTCTCTCTCTCTCTCTCTCTCTCTCTCTCTCTCTCTCTTTCCCCGCCCCCTCCTGAACACCATCAAAATCCAACTTTTTAATCCTGGATATTCATAGAATATTTAAAATCCTGTCATTGTGGTTTTAATATTCAGAAAGATACAAAACACTACTCACAAATGATTGCATTAAAAACCCGGTTCTCAAAGGCATTAGCCCTAGGATGCTAATTGGTCTTACGTGATAAAAGGGGACATAATGTTCAAAGAACATTAGGGAGCAGAAGATGAAATGATTTCTCTTTTTCTGTCAAACTTATCTGGATGTTTAAATGCTGATATTATGTCCAAGGAGGAGATGAACTATATTTCAAATCTTTCCTGAACTGCCTTTTCAGCCTCTCACTGCTCTGCATTTTTTCGGACACAGTTTGGGGACACTGTGCTGGGGCACGTGGTCCTGGTGTTTGGCTAGAGCACTCTACTTTTTGGCAACAGCAACAATGCACCACTCGCTGTGGGAAGGTGTTTCAGAATCAGGAAGGACAAAGGTGCCAAGCCCTAAGCTTCCCCTGTGTCACTGTCTCTGTGTGGCCTCCTAAGTAGCTGTGGGTTCCTGGGAAGGTGGAGGTGGAACAGTCAGGGTGATGTGGGATCACATCGCTCTCAGGAATGGAAGGATGACATGCATACAGTAAGAGGATGCTCAGGGCAAAGCAGGAAAGTGCAATCAGTTTGGGTCCACGGAGATGGGATGCACAGGCCCAGGGCAATAAAACTATTTCTGCCCTCTTCCCGTAAAGTCTCGTGATGGTTGCAGCCCAGACATGGGAAGCTTTGTGCAGGTCTTTGGGGCAAGTTGGTGGTGCGCGGTGCACCTGATCATCAGGACTCTGTTCTCCACTTGAACACACACCTGTACCTGCGGGTACTGCCTGCTGCCCTTCTGCCTGCCCACTCCAAGGAAGGCAGCGGTGACCAGCTGGACAATTGGCCTGAAGCCACTGACCAGCCAGACCTTTCTTTCTTCCTAAAGAGATGTTTTGGCTTCCAATCCTCAGGTCTGATGTTGAGTGTACTAGACACCCATGGTGGCCTCGTGGGGTTATCCCAGGGGCCTGGCTCTCCCATGCAGCCCATGGCTGAGGGATGGTGTGCTGACAGCCCACCCAGGAGGCTTTGACACATCCCTATGATCTGGGTTTCAGAAGAAGTGAAAGCTTTATTTAGATGTGACCCCTCATTACCCTATCAGGAAGGCAATGATGTTGATTGCTTGGCCTCTGGGAACTTGTAGATTTAGGTGCCCAGGAGGTCCTTGCCCCCCAGACTCACCCCTGCAGGGCACAGGCCCAGATTCATGACCCCAACCATGACCCCGCCCCCTCTGCTCCATGCCCATGAGAACTGCCATTAAGTGCACTGAGAGGGAGGAGACATCACCTCCCGGTTTTATTGCGCCGCATTAAAAGGTTTCAGCAGAATAATCCATACAAGCCCATTCTTATAGAGGAAGGTCGCTGTCTGGTCTGCCCAGCAGGCTGGTCCCAGTGGGGGTCCCCATCAACAGACTGTCCGGAGCCAGATCTCCCAGCTGAGCACAGCCAGCTCCTCACCGGCCTAGTCCCACGACATGGCCCCACTCCCTGTGGGTGTGCCCCCTTCATTTAGATGAGCTCCTGCATCCTCTCTCAGGACAGGGGTGTGCTGGCAGGTGACTGAGGGCTGCAGCTTGAGAAGGGAGCAGCTGAGGAAATGGGACCCTCTGTGTTCTGACATGGGGAGTAGCCTGGAGTCTCGGAGGCCCCGGGAGGATCTGTGTCCATGCGTTACCAAGGGAATCTACATGAAATACCAAAATAACCACAGAGCCAGGAAGATGCCACCCAGCCCTCAGGGCTCAGAGCAGATTTGGAATTCAGACACCTTTTGTTTCCAGGGAGAGGGCTGTAATTTGAGGGAGAAGATAAATGCAGTGTTTCAAGGAAGCACAGATGTGCTTGCTCTCACTCTCCTGACCTGCGGGCACATCCCTGCCTTTACTTCTCTCCCAGCTCCTCCTGAGAAGCGCTACTCACTGCTGAGACAGTCAAGCCACTGGGGTCCCCAGGCCAGAAGGTGCCCCTAAGGGATGGGCTGCTGTTGATGGTGTGCTGTGACCCCCAAAAGCATTTCCTCCCCAGCCTGGCTGGGAGGCACAGACCACTGTCAGCCCAGGTCCCCCCAAACAACCTCAGCACCCAAACTTCTCTTTCTAAACAATCAGCCCCAGCAGGCATGAGGACTCAAGGTTTGATTGCTGCTTCTCCTGCTTGTGGGTGAGAAAGTTAGGCCACCTCCAAGCCTGGCAGGTTGGCATGAATGTCCATGAGAGGCAGAGGGACCCAACTCTGAGTGGAATCAGACAACTGGCCTTCTGGGCTTCTGGCAGACTCATGACAGACCTTGGATGTCTCAGTCTCCACAATCACGTGAGCCAATTCCTTAAGCAGCAGCATCCACAAAGCAAAGCCTGGCCAGCGTGTTAGGAAGGAGAGAGCTGCATTGCAGGGCACTTCCTGGGCCCATTCCCCCAAAGGCCATCATGAAGGGGACACTGCAAGGGACAGGCCTTGAGGCTCCACAGGAGAGACCACAGTGAGCCACATGTCACCATCGCCTTATAAAGACTGCGGCCACTCCTTTCATGGGGCTTAGGGAACTGTTGACCATCCAAGATCAGACAGCAAATGGTGTGGAGAGCCCTACCCTGTGCGCTAGGGTTATAAGGTGAAGAGCTGCTCATGATGCTGGGTTTGTTGGTGTTTTTAGAAAAAGGAAAACAGAACAAGGATTAGAGATCGGCATAGCACCGCATGGAGGGAGGCAAACGCATCCACAGTCCACACACATTCAAAGGATGCTGTGTCTTCAGGGTCAGATGCACGGTGATATGAGAAACTGCCTGCAGAAAGTGCACAGTGGGAACCTTCATAATTAACTCTTTGGGGACAGTTCCCAGTGATATTTTGCTCTGATTCCAATTGCACATTACATAGCATCTGATGTCAGTTTGCAGCATCAGATGCTATGTAATGTGTTTTGAAACCATACGCAGAAAACACAGACAGAGCCGGAAAGAATTTGAAATGAAATCCAATGTGAATTTGTACAATATTTTTTCTTTTAGGAAAAAGAAAAAAACCTTGGATTTGAAAAGTGCTTTTACCACTTGACCATAATAACAGTCAGTCAACAAATTTATCATCTCCATGAATAAAATTCTAAATTGAGTTGCAATCAGTGTGGGGTAGTATAAACCTGTGGTCCATTTTAGAGCTGGACATAGGAGTTTCCGGCAGGAAACTGTAGACGGCCAGTTTTCTGGAACACTTCGGTGACTCCGAGACAGTGGGACACACCTGTCACCGAAGGGACCCTGGCAGGAAGCATGGGTGGTATACAGCCACCTCCTGTTAGTGTCCTGTAGGACAGGTGTGTGAAATGACCCATGTTCTCTGAAGAAGACATGCCAGTTCACCTGTCACTCACTGATGTGTGACCCGGGTAATAGGGCTCAGATCTGGGCAGTATACCTTCCCACAGCCTCCGACTCAGTGGGGGTGCATGTCCTAGGCAGCCCATCGCTGTGGATTCGGCAGAGGCCAAATCTGTTACTCATGGTGGCTGTGGAGAGAGATGAGTCCATAAAGTGAGGGGCTGTAATCAATGGCGGCATGATTATGTGGCTCTCACAGCAGAGATCTATCAGCCTGGCACTTCCTACTGACTCTGGGATTTTTATAAGGCACAGTTCAATGGCATTCTTGCTTAGTGAGTAATTTTAATTTGTACATCTGGAATGATAGATTTTGGGGTGTTCGCGGCAGCAAAGAACCATCACTCATTCACTTCCCGCTACTGTGCCATCGCGCTGTCTGCTCTGTCATCCGTCTGCTGCATCCGCCAATAAGACTTTAAATATCTCAAGCTGGAAGATCTTCCCGCTCTTTTTAATAAAATGTGTGATCAAACGGAAGGAAAATTATTCCAATAAAATATCTCCCTCCCATTGGAACAAATCAAGTCACATCACCCAACATTGTATTTTTAACTTGGAATCACCCACAGTGGAAAGGGTGCCCTGCTGACCTGGCCTGCGAACGGCATTGAGCTGGGCTTTGTTTTGGTTGATTTTTTTTCTTTAATTGAATTAAAATGAACATCAATTATGAAGAAGTTTTCAAATACCCCCCAAAAGTGTTAAGTTGCTATTTCTTGTACCTTTGGCATCCTTTCTTCTTACAGATGCTGTGAGCATGTCAAATGCATTATCAACTGTCCTTGTAAAAGCACTTTTTGCTCCCACAGGGGAGATCCGTGTCTTTCAGGTACTTTTCTTTCCAAGGTACTGCCTGACATTTATTTTAATGAGCTGATTGGGATTTGCTAAGAGTCACAACTTAAGTAACAGTTTGGAGATATTTGAAACATCTCCATGGGCTTTCATTTTAAATCATTCTCACTAACATAATCAATAAACCCCAAACCCACCTGCCTTGCATCCTGGATTAAATAGTTGCATGGTGACCATCTCTTTCAATGATCCCTAGGTTGACATTATCCCCAAATGATGAAGGTTCTGAAAACCTGAGCAGGGTTTGATTTGGAAGTGATAATTCTGCAAAGAAGCCATTTCTGTGTTTCACATAATTATTAACAAAAGCAGATGGAAATGCTCTGGAAGCTCCCTTTCCAGGACTCGTGCTGCTGGGGGTAGGTGCTCAGACAGGGCAAACAGCAAAGCAGCCATCTGCACTTGCTCATGGCACCTCTGTTCCACGTGGCCAAACATGCGTGTTGGGGAGATGTCATGAGACAAAAGGAAATCACAAAGTAGCTGCTTATTCCTGGCTGCAGCCAAGCAGGAGGACTGTGAGCAGCTCTTACCTTCCTCCATAAATGAGGCAGAGGGAGAGAGGTCAATTCATGTTCCTGCCCATTCTACTTACTACAGGCCACACATCTCACTTCTTCTCATCCATTTCCCTTCAAAGCGAAGAAGCACCCTCTCCAGACTTTGTCCTGCTCCCCTGTAGCCTAACATTTCCCCACGAGGCCAGCACCTAGAACATGCACCCACAGAAGGGAAGGCCAGCTACCTGGGTCAGCTATGTCGGGTTGTTTGATTCGTTTCAACTTGGAAGTTCCTCCCTCTGTGGAATTGCTCCATTCAGATAAACTGTGCAAAACAGATAAAAATGTTTCAGAAGAATCAAGGAAAAATTTAGAGAGGCTTTCAGAGTAAAAGTAATGGTAGTAAGTGAAATAAATGTTTTCAGACTTAAGGTTTTCTCTCCCAGATGATCTCTGAAAAAAAAAATTATGACAGTATTTGATAATTTTATACTTCAGCTTTAATTATGATTATTTCATAATTAACAAGTTATGTAAAAAATGAATGTTTGTAACTTGACATGTGCACATGACAAGTAGAACCTGAAATTCCTTCTCCCCAAAAAATACCCACGAGAGAGAAATTCTTCAAGTCCTGTCCCTGCCTTTCTCAAGCTATTAGCACATTAAGTGTTTCCTGTGATGTGAAAGTCAGGATTTATAAGATCTAGTCCTTATTGTGAAGCTAGTATTATTTTATTGCTATCGCTCATCACTAACGCAGGGCGCTTACTCAAATAGTCAGTTAGCTGTGAAAATGAAAAGGCAAAGAGAAAGCCTTCTGTATTTGTGGCTATAAATTACCTTTAAATCTTCAGGCTCAAACATAGATTGACTGTTCTATATTTTTGTATATTTCATCTCAGCCAGACCACAAGTTTTGAGTCTGGAAATATTATTTAAGCATAGAATCAGAGACTTTAATGTTGCCTCTCACATCCATAGCTGGTGGTTCCTAGAGCCCCATAGCTCATTTGCACATCACATGTGAACACACATATGTGTACATACACACAAGCATATGCACACCCACCCACATTCTGGCCCATTCCCACCACTTGCCTCTGAACATCTATCCCACTGCACCATTCTCTTAATTCCAGGCGAGAACAGAAATGTCTGCCTGCAGCAAATACTCACGGAAATAGATTCCCATGAAAACCAAACAAAAGGGCAATAGAAAGGGAAAGTGGGAGATATTACATTTTTCATTAGAGCCATTGCTCCAAAGCTTTCATGCTTTGGGTTTAGGGGTAGAGCTTTCTTGCTGACCTATAATTATCTCATCTGAGGAACTTGGCAAAAATTCAAAATCATGATGCCTATGGATTTGAAAAACTATCCAAAGGACCAAGAACATGGATGCGTGTATGTAATGGGAAAAGCAATGATTAAGAAGCCCTAATAGTGTTTATTATTTTATATCCTTGCTCCTGAATTTTAGGAATGAATGTATATTATCTTAGTGATCTTGTATTCAGTGATTCTTAGCATGAAAACATCCACCAGGTTTGAGTGCATAGTAATCATAAAGCCTCGGTCTTGTTTTTGCTCTATTAGAACAAATACATCTATTGATTTCAAGACTTTCTTAGCTCTAGATTTTCCTATAAAATTTTGTGTGCCATAATAATAGTGACTATTAGTTATCTATCTGCCCTTTATCTACTTACCTGTCCATCATTTATCTGTCTTTTATCATCTTTTCTTTTCATGTTCTTAGAAACAACTTTCTACAAGTGTTTATACACTTTATTATTATTGAAATATATTTAACATGAGACACTGTGTAAATTTAAGTTATACAACATGTTGATTTGATATATTTGTATATTGTAATATTAATGCCATTATGGCAACAGTTAGCACCTCTATTACATTACATAATTATCATTTCTTTTTTGTGGTGGGAATTAAGATCTCCTATCTTAGCAAGTTTGATGATTGTAATACATAATTGTTGTCTATCAATAATCTATCACCTATCTTTCATCTATCTCTTTGTTTATTATCTACCTGTCTATCTATCTACATATTCCTCAGAGAGTGCCTGAGGAATAGTGAGTGCTGAATAAGTTAATTAAAGGCTTAATAAAAATGAATGAATGATTGAATAGGTGATAAGTAAAATAAAATAAACTAGATTTACTAGAATAAACACAGAATAGCAGATTTTAATATACAGACTGAAAGTAGAAATATTCAGGATTTTGGCTGACATGTGGTGAGACCAGGATGTGGAAGATCTTACTTAGGTTTCAGAGGAGATTGAATCCTAGAGTGGAGACTTCTGACCATATTCCTGTGGTAATTACATCACTGGCTGTTTTTGAAAAGGAAGGATCCCCTGGCAATTTGAGAAGTACAAGATTGGAGTAAAGTTACTAAAACTTATCTGTATATTAGAACTGGATTGTGGTCAAAATGCTGGACCTTGTACCAGAGACTGATGCACCAGACAAAGCCTAAAGCAAGTCCTGAAACACACTGAACAGCAGGAGGTGATCTAGCTCAGGAAGTTCCAAGACCCTCTCCCTTCACTCACCCACACCCAGCTGTGTGACCTACTTCAGTGAATGGTGCTGGCATTTAACCTTAGGGATCTGTAACATAGAATATTACAACTGCATCATCTTTCAGTTGACATACCTAAAATGTATGGTTCTATTTAAAAGTTCTTATGATAAAATATTATTTTTTTTCAAAGTTTTTTATTTTTTAAATTTTTTATTGTTTAAAATATTACTTATGTATCCTTTTCCCCCAGTTGACCTCACCACAGCCACGCCCACCCCCCAAGGACAAGCCCCGACTGCCACAATGTTTGTGTCCATTGTTTATGCTAATATATAGGCATACAGGTCCTTTGGTTGATCTCTAACCTCCTCCCCTCTCCTGCCTTCTCTCTGAGGTTGGACGGTCTGTTCAATGCTACCTTGTTTCTGGATCCATTTTTGTTCATCAGTTTATGTAGATCATTATATCCCACATATGAGTAAAATGGTGTGATATTTATCTTTTTCCAACAGGTTTATTTCGCTTAGCATAATGCTCTCCAGTTCCATCCATGCTATTGCAAATAGTAAAAGTTTCTTATTTTAATAGCATCATAGTATTCCATTGTGTAGATTTACCACAGTTTTTTTAATCTACTCATCTGCTGATGGGCACTTAGGCTGTTTCCAGATCTTAGCTATGAATATATAAGTGCATATATCCTTTCTGATTGGTCTTTCTGGTTTCTTGGAATATATGCCTACAAGTGGGATTACTGGGTCAAATGGGAGCTCCATTTTTAACTTTTTGAGAAAACTCCATACTATTTTCCATAGTGGCTGCATTCCCACCAGCAGTGCACAAAAGTTCCTTTTTCTCTACATCTTTGCAAGCACTTGTCCTTTGTTGATTTGTTGATGATAGCCATTCTGACAGGTGTGAGATGGTACCCCATTGTCGTTTTGATTTGCATCTCTCAGATGATTAGTGACTTTGAGCATGTTTTATATGTCTCTCTGCCTTCTGTATGTCCTCTTTCAAAAAGTGTCTGTCTAGGTCCTTTGTCCATTTTCTGATTGGATTGTTTATCTTCCTTTTGTTAAGTTGTATGAGTTCCCTGTAAATTTTGGAGACTAAACCCTTATCTGAAATAGCATTGGCAAATATGTTCTCCCATGTGGTGAGCTTTCTTGTTTTGTTGATGGTTTCTTTTGCTGGGCAGAAGCTTTTTATTTTGATGTAGTTCCATTTGTTTATTTTCTCCTTAATTTAGGAGCTGTATCAGTAAAAAATATTGCTACAATATATGTTTGATATTTTGCTGACTATAGAGTCTTCTAAGATTTTTATGGTTTCCCATCTTACATTTAAGTCCTTTAAACATTTTGAGTTTGTTTTTGTGTGTGGTATAAGTTGGTAATCTACCTTTAATTTTTTTTTGCATGTATCTGACCAAATTTCCCAGCACTGTTTATTGAAGTGATTGTCTTGACTCCATTGTATGCTCTTGACTCCTTTCTCAAGTATTAATTGAACATAATGGCTTACATCTATTTCTGGGTTCTCTCTTCTGTTCCATTGGTCTTTATGTCTGTCCTTGTGCCAATACCAGACAGTTTTGAGAACCATGGCTTTGTAATATACCTTGATATCTGATATTGTGATCCCTTCAACTTTATTCTTCTTTCTCAGGATTGCTGTGGCTGTTTGGGGTCTTTTTTATTCCAGATGAATTTTTGGATAGTTTGTTCTAGGTGTGAAATATACCAATCCTGTTCAATATAGTATTGGAAGTGCTAGCCATTGCAATCTGAGAAGAAGAAGAAATAAAAGGCATCCAAATTGGAAAAGAAGAAGTAAAACTATCCTTATTCTCAGATGACATGACACTGTACATAGAAAACCCCAAAGACTCCATCAAAAAACTACTAGAACTAATAAATGAATTCAGCAATGTGGAAGGATGCAAGATTAACATTCAGAAATCTATGCCCTTTTCATATGTCAATAATGAACTCACGGAAAGAGAAACTAAAAAAAAAAAATCCATTTACTATTGCACCAAAGAAATTAAGATACCTAGAAATAAACTTAACTAAGGCGGTAAAAGACCTATATTTGGAAAACTACAGGACATTGAAAAAAAGAGATAGAAGAAGACATTAACAAATGGAAGAACATATCATGCTCATGGATTGGTAGGATCAACATCATTAAAATGCCCATACTACCCAAAGCAATCTATAGATTCAATGCACTCTCCATTAAAATATTATTTTCAACTTCTACATCAGGTATCTAAGTGGATAATCATTTGTTATTATTGTTAAATTTGTCATCTGATTAAACAGAGGTTCATATGTAACTGCTATACTTTCTCCTGTGAAGAACACAAATACAAAATGGTGAGTAATAACCATGGCTCACACTAGTTTTCTTCCTTTAGCCTTATTGATTTAGCAATAAAAATGCGCATTGGGGCTCTTATTAATGAGGGAGGTGAATGCAGCCAGCAGAGAGGGGGAGGCAGGGCCGATGAGCACGTCATTCTTTTCACTCAGTCCGTCCCAGCTGATGGAGGAGGCAGTGCCGGTTAGTGTAGAAGATCAAGGCTTGAAACATACCTGAAAAGAGAGCTTAAAGGCTTTATAGCCAATAATATTGTGATCCTCACTCTGGTAAGAGTGAGAAATCACAAACACCATGAGGAAAACAGAGGCACACATGAGGCATACTTACAACTGTGGGAAAGGAACCTCATCATGTATTTCAGGTGCACATTCCCCACCAAACAGGTCATGTAAATGTTCTAAGAGACAGAATTGAAACACTCTATTGAGGCTGCAGAAACCCAGCGTTAAAATATACTAGTCTAATAGTTATGGTGGAACAGCTTGAAGGAAGAAAGAAAATATGATTGCTGAAAAGAGGAAATTGCTGTAGGGTCTTTAAGAGTAAGAATCCACATTATACAAGGACTCACACACTGAGTGACAGGAAGAGAGGGGAACCACAGAGAACACAAGATGGGAAAGTTGCATGGATCATAAAGAAGAGAAGGAGCCCTGAGCTTGAAAATTTGTGAGACCTGATTGTCTTGATACTGGGAGAGCAGAATGTTCTCTCCTCCACCCCCTGTTCTCCTGGATGCAGGTTCAACAAAAGGCTCTTGAGACCCCTGTTTGACCAGGGAAGTGCTCTGGGATATAGCTATGGTCCTTGCATGTTGAAAGCTCTCATCTTAGGGGAAGGGTCCTGTGGTTGTCTCTCAGATTCCTGCCATTCAGAATAGATTGTCAACCTGGCTGTGTGAAAATGAATATTTTGCTCTCAGTTCCTTCCAAGGTGAGGCTGGGAAATGGGAAACATTCAGCACACAGCTGGAACAATCTCAAACAGCTATCTCCACACTAACAGAGAAGGGGAGAATTGCCATGCGTACATTCTCCTTTGTATGGATACAAGCTCATTTCGTTTTCATTGAGTATTTATACTTATACTTTTTGGTCTCATGAGAAACACTGGCATGAAAACTCTCACATATATGCCAATGCCAATGTATCCAATTATTTTCTTAGGATAAATTCCAAGTACAATTCCTGGGGCCAAGGTCAGCATGGGCGCTGACACTACATAACACACTCTTCCCAGAGCATTTAAGCTTCAGCAAAGGTATCTCCAATTGGTAGAATGTAGCCTGTGGGGCAATTATGTGAATCCTAATATATAAAAAGCTAGGGTTCATCATGACCAAACAGCAGGCTGCATGAGGTAACCATGCCTGCAGGAGGATTAGTGACAAATGACCAGGATGGCAGGGGGATTAGTAAGGGACAACCAAATGACCCAACAGCAGGTTGCATGGGTGACCAGGCCAGCAGAGAGGACAGTTGGGAGCAATCAGGCTGGCAGGAGGGGGGCAGTAAGGGGTAACCAGGCTGGCAGGGAAGAAGAGGAGGAGTTAGGGCAACCAGAGCAGCAGAAGGGAGCAGTTGGGGGCAACCAGGCAAGCAGAGGGGGCAGTTAGGAGGGATTAGGCAGGCAGGCAGGTGAGCAGTTAGGAGCCAGCAGTCCCGGATTGTGAGAGGGATGTCCGACTGCCTGCACATCAAGTTGGAAATCCCCCAAGGGATCCCGGATTGGAGAAGGTGCAGGCTGGGCTGAGGGGATATCCCCCTGCTCCATGCAAAAATTTCATGCACAGGGCTTCTACTGTTCAATAATTACTTTGTCAAGAGAGCAAAGGAAAAAAATAGTTATAAACATATGTAAGATGGAAACATAGTTGAGTCTATGCTTTTGGCAATATGCTATAGAAAGCCCCAAATCCTGGAGTTTATGGCTTCTTCATTGTCTAATAATATAATGAACATGTCAGATCAACTGGGAAGGCAGTAGAGCCCAGAGGAATAGGCATTTCCTGGCAGAGGGTCCATGTGTACTATCTGATGTTGTTCTACATCTCAGTAGGTAGTACACTGGCAACTTGGTAACTGTCTCCACCTCAACTTTAGGTAGCTCCTCCCTAGGGCTTTTGGAAACATACATGTGAAAGTCTGATTTCATTATGCACATTTTAGGAGAGATTCGGGAATATGTGTTTCTCTCCAGAAGACTTGATGTGCAGGACATGATTTTAATAAGATACATGCTGAAACATTAAACAATTTTATGTTTTCAGAGATGCTATAGGTGTTCCACGGCATAAGACATATCAGCAGACACAAATTTAAAAATAAAATTTAGAACAATCATTAAATAACATTAAAAGGCCTGGTGCATGAATTCGTACATGGGTGGGGTCCAGTCGGCCTGGCCAGGGGGAGGAGACATGGGCGGTTGGCCAGCCTGCCTGCTGGTCAAACTCCTGGTCGAGGGGACAATTTGCATATTAGCCTTTTATTATATAGAATATACACTGAGTGGCCAGATTATTATGTGTTCAGAGATCATAATAATCTGGCCATTCAGTGTGTGTGTGTGTGTGTGTGTGTGCACTTCTTTTAAGAATGGTTGTAAATTTAAGTAGTGGTAAGTGTCCAACTTTTTAAGTTCATCTTTTGAACCACTGCTTCTACTTAAGAGAACAGAGGTTCCAAAATTACTTAGTCAACAGAATATTTTCTGACTTGATTGGAAAAATCCTGTATCCATAACTTTCATTGCTAGAATGTTTTTATGGGTCGGTCCTCTATGTACAAACTAAGTAGCGCCTGCTATGCTTCATCTATTGTCTTATCCTTGAATTGATGTTAGATTCCCACTAGGAAGGTCTATTTCTTGGTGACTTAGAACTGAAAGAGATGTGAATCACACCATCCTTCGTTCACTCAAGGAGAATTTAATGAGCACCTATTATGTAATGAGCTCTGTCCTCCACACTGGAGCTATATATAATTGTAGGGAAAACTATGTCCCCTAGAGCAGAGGTTATCAACCTTTCTAATGCCACAACCCTTTAATACAGTTCCTCATGTTGTGGTGACCCCCCAACCATAAAGTTATTTTCGTTACTACTTCATAACTGTAATTTTGCTACTGGTAATGAATCGTAATGTAAATATCTGTGTTTTCTGATGGCCTTTGGCTCTACAGCAGCAGTTCTCAACCTGTGGATGCAACACACAGTTTGAGAACTGCTAGCAGGGTCACCTAAGACCATCAGAAAACACAAATATTTACATTACGATTCATAACAGTAGCAAAATTACAGCTATGAAGTAGCAACAAAAATAACTTTATGGTTGGGGGTCACCACAACATGAGGAACTGTATTAAAGGGTAGCGGCATTGGAAAGGTTGAGAACCACTGCCCTAGAGCTTATATATGGTTATTCAGATGAGGAAACAGAGATCTAATGAAATTAAATAGTTTCCCAGCTAGCTCAAAATTCTCAGAACTTTTTATGCTGTTCTGGGTTACAGTGGGCAGGGCTCCCAGGCCCCACACTTATCCTGGGAAAGGGACTTCACAAAGTTGTGTACAGGCATTCTGACAAAACTGCGAATTAGAAATCCAAGGCGTGTTTGGTGTTAGCAAATTCAAAAGGTAAGCTGACCAGAAACATAAGGACAGGAAATAATAAAGACAAAAATCTTAAATCCCAGCATATGAAAAAAGTAAGTGGGTTCCTATCCTTTCCTAGTCATATCCTGAGTAGATTTACCAAACCAACTAGACTCATGCACTTAATACTTAGGGGAGCTTTTTGCTGATAATACCAGTTCCCATAATTGCTTTTCCCCAGAGAAAATTGCAGCATTCTAGGATTTCTCTGCCTCACTTGGCTTGTAGTGAGAATTATAAAGAAGGGCAAGTAAAATTTGCTTTTCTATATGAATTTGCCTAAATGATCTTAAGGAGAAAAATAAATGAGAATAGTTTCCTGTCCAATTTGCCATTCAGCAAATCCTGCCATTTTCCAATAAAGGATGGCAGGGATCACAGGTGACTTCCAGGGCCAGCATCTGAGTGACGTTATCTCTCTCACACTCAATGCAGCTGCCTCCAACTTTGAATTTGAAATTTCCTCATGGAAACCTTCTCTTCAGCGGGCAGGGAGCTGGCATCACCAGCATTAAGCTTTGCTCCTCACAGTGAGTGTGGGACCAGAGGCCAGAGGAGCAGTGACCAGGGTGGGACAGCCCCACTCTTCCATGCTCCTGAAACGGAAAGTGTATGAATCACAGACAGACAGGTTTTAAATAAACTACTCGGGCCCTAACTGGTTTGGCTCAGTGGGTAGAGCGTTGGCCTGTGGACTCAAAGGTCCCAGGTTCGATTCCGGTTAAGGGCATGTACCTTGGTTGCGGGCACATATCCAGTAGGGAGTGTGCAGGAGGCAGCTGATCGATGTTTCTCTCTCATCCATGTTTCTAACTCTCTATCCCTCTCCCTTCCTCTCTGTAAAAAATCAATAAAATATATTATTTTTTTTTAATTTATAAATAAGTTACCCGGCACGTCCCCTACTTGCCATCACCCCTGAGACCGTTAAAATCCAGATGCCTCCTTGGGGCCATTGACAATGCTCTTGTTATCATTCCATGAATTATTATTGTCATTCTGGAACATTTCCTCATTTTCCTTCTTTCTGATGCCTCTCAGGTGCAAAGGGTCATTTGAAGGGCTGCACTTCAGAGGTGCACGTGCACGGCCCCATTCAAACAAGTGCTTCTTTCCTGGTCCTCACTGTGGCGTGAAACAGGGGCTTTGTCACAGGAAATGAGGCCAACCTTTCTTTCCCAAAGCGTAGAGCAGTCGACATAGTTAAATAAGCAGACGTTCGGTATAAAGGAACTGTGTCAAAGATGTGAGCTTGAGCTGGCTGGGTGCTCTGAAGCAGGACTCTCCTCTTGCAAAAATGGAGGGAAAAGAAGGACGTTGCCTCTGTTGAATGGGTCATTAAAAACGAGTTGTCAATTAAAGAGGTTTCTGGGCTGCTCTTGTCTCTGGGAGGTGGGGGCAGACTCTAGGGAAGGAGAAAGAGGTGGTTCATCTGGGGTTAGAGAGGAATGACAAGGAAGGAAGGGCAGCCAGTATGGGGTGCATGCTCCCTCCAGAAACCAGGGGACACTGGAGTCAATCCTTCTGGGAAGACTTCAGGCTTCTGTAGACTCTGCCTCAGAACCATGTCCGGATGTTCACCCTCCAACTGCCCTCAGCACCAGTCCAAGGCCACTCCATGCTCCTGGGAGCCCCGATGTGGCACGTCCGAGAGAAAACCTCAGGCACAGAAGCGTAGGTGCACATAGAGTTCACCTTTCCTGTGGGGTGGGGTCAGAGCACTGGCAGCATCTGCCACACCAGGCATGCCCGGATAGGGTTTGATTGAGGTTTTGGCTCAGATTCCCTGCCCACAAATACAGAACCAGGGCATGAAGACAGTCACAGGGTTGCATATTTAGGGTTGCGTCAAAAGTAAAAGCAAGGACGAAATGCAGGTGCACTAAACGGAGGTTTTCCTTAAATCTCATAAGGGAGAAATCTGCTCAGAAAAGCACCGGATAAGAACTGCATCGTTTCTACAAGTGCAAACCGACAGTGAGAGCCTGGCAGTTCCCCAATTTTCCTGGCGCTTGGCTCTCAGGTCACTTTTTCCTGGGCCCCTGAGTGACACCGACTGTAGGGGCAGCATGCTCTCAGGAGCAGCCAGAGCAAGTAGGACGCTCTGTCCCTCCACTGAGGAAAGAACAGGAGCTGGACAATTGTCTCATTTCCTCGCACTCTCTAGGCAGCAGGGTTGGTATCACCTGTGCCCTGGCTGCATGATGACCTTAGGGGGATGTCCTTACTGTTCCATGACATGACTTCTCCCCAGAGAACCAGCCAGAAAGCAGGAACAGGTGTGGATGAGGTGGCAGCCAAACAGATGGGATTTTCTCTTGAATCCTCCCAGCACTGTGCTCACCTGAGCTTGTGCTCACCTGGCTGCTGACTCAGTGGATTGGGGGCCAGAACACCTGTGTTATTAAAACGAGTTGTCAATTAAAGAGCTCTTTGGGCTGAACATCTGTCAAATGGGGTGAGCCATAGCAAGTGATTGGCACCATACCTCCAGGCTCCCAGGAAGAGGCAGTGGTGTATCCAGATGCCCTCACACTTCCCGAGGCCACGACTCTGGATGCTGCCTGCCCTTGCACAGTTCCCTCCGGTTCTCTTTCTTATGAACACTATCACCAGTGTTTTTCTGAAAAGCCTGCAGCTAAAATTTAATTTGAAGGTGGTCAGCAGGTTTGTTTTCAGGTCCAAAACAAAGGCCTTCAGTTCCTGTTAGCTGTCAGCAATGGCTCACATTCTGACCTTTCCATCTTGTTCTTTTTTGCATCTTTCACTGTTTCCTTCTGGTGTGGTGGCCTGACCATCATCTCTTCCCCAAGATGTAAGAGTCACCATCTCTCAAGGATGAGAACCAAAACCCAATCTTTACTCCACCATCACCTGCAGCACGGCACATTTCCTAATCTTCCATGGACTTGGCAAAGTAAAACACCTCTTCACAAGGGATTTCTTATTCTCCCATCATAACACCCATCAGACCTGTGAGCACACTGGAATTACACTTACGACCTGCGTGAAGGCAGTTGCTATTAGCCACATGTGGCCACTCTCATCTAAAAAAAATTAAATAATAATTTTAAACACAAAAATTTTATTTTTCAATTATAGTCAACATACAATGTTCTAGAAAGAAACATGTATATAACTCATGAAGTGATCACCCTGGTAAGTCTAGTACCACCTAACACTATGCATAGCTATTACATAATTATTGACATATGTTCCCTATCCTATACTTAAGTAATAAAATTATAAATTTAGTTTCTCAGTCTCACCAACCACATTACAAGTGTCTAGCAGCCACATGTGGTTGGTGGCACCACCTGGGACAGCCCTAGACACGGAAAGTTCCAATCCTGCAGAAAGCTCTGTTAGTGAGTCCTGTCCAGATTGAAATGATATTCTACTAAAGCATGAGCAAAGGTGGAACGTATTTTCCAGATAATGGGCATTTTTTTAAAAACCATATTCAGTACCGCATGACTTTCGAAGGATGTGAAAATTCCAAATTCATTTCTTATTCAAATGATGGGGAAGCAATTTAGAATTAATGGCTGTTATCCTGAAATACGGGTGTACCTTAGTCTAATTCCCAGACTATTATCCCAAAATGTTAGGTCCATTCTCCTGAATGCTCAGGAGTGCTCTGTATCGGAAGTATCAAGTGTATTTGTATACACATATATATTTTTGCTAGTTTGTTTATGCAGCCTCTGATTCAAAAACTCTTCAAATAACTAACTCAACCAGTCATTCTAGGGTGAGAAGAAGGTGTAATTGAGGACAGGATGAAAAGAAGAAGCTACAGAGAGTTGGCAAACACCAAAATATGTTCAGGAGTTCAAGGGTTTTAAATACAAATCAAAAGCTTCTCAGCCATCAGCACAGAAAGAAAGTTTGGTGAGCTATGATTTCTATGTTAATTTGATAAAACTATACCATTCCATAGCTCTTCTCCATCCAGCAAATCTATTCAGTGCTCTTGCCACTGAGTCTCTTCATAGTCACTGAGCTCTTGAACATGGACATTGAAGATGCTGGCTCACATTCTGACATTTCCATCTTGTTCTCTTTTGCCTCTGTCACTGTTTTTCAATTATAGTCAACATACAATGTTCTAGAAGAAACATTTATATAACTCATGAAGTGATCATCCTAGTGAGGTGGTCATCTCTTTCCCGAGATGTGAGTCACCGAGTGTAAACCGTCACACTCCTCAGGCCGGGATGCCCTAAAGTCACAGCAGCCAGTCTTGTCACCACCCCCCAAGTGGGTGCTTCATAATGAAAGACTCTCACTGACTTAGACTTGTGTTACTTCTTCATATATTTTGGATATTAGCCCCAGGCTTGAGGTATCATTTGTGAATATCTTCTCCCATTCAATAGGTTGCCTTTTTGTTTTGTTCAAGGTTTATTTTGCTTTTTAATATGATGTCGTCTCACACACTTATTTTTTTCTTTTACCTCCCTTGCCTTTTGGAGTCAAGTTCACAAATACTCCTCTGAGACCAAGGCTCATATATTTACTGCCTATGTTTTCTTCTATGTATTTTATTGTTTCATGTCTTACATTTAAGTCTTTATTGACTCATCTTTGGGTATGGTGCCAGATAGCAGTCTACTTTTATTCATTTGCATGTGGCTGTCCAGTATTCCCAGCACCAATTATTGAAGATGCTTTCCTTTCTCCATTATATATTCTTGATATCTTTGTCAAAACTTTAAAAAAAAAAAAGCCCTAGGTAGGTGGCTCAGTTGGTTAGAACATCCTCCCATACACAAAAGGTTTCAAGTTCAATTCCTGGTCAGGGCACATACCTAGGTTTGTTTAGGGTTCAATCCCCAAATGGGGAGAGTATAGAAGTCAACCAGTTGATGTTTCTCACATCTCTCTCTCTGCCCCTCTCTTTCTGCCTTCCTTTCTCTCTGAATTAAATAAACACATCCTCGGGTGAGGATAACAAAAATAGTTGTGTGGGTTTTCCTCTGTGCTATTGAAGCAAGCACTCCACTTACTTAGAATCCATGCCTGGAACAGCAGAGCCAACCAAAGTCCCAGACTCCCCCAGGGAAAAGGAGTCCTGAACTGTAGTGGAGAAGCCGGGCCGCCTGATAAGCACTGTGATTACCACATGATCTGCATGTGGTGCTGAATCAGGGAACACGCTCAATTTTCAACTGGGATCCATGCAAAATCCCGTTATAGCACTATCATTGAGCACATTTAAGAGCATTTTTAGTTCTATGTGTCATTAATCCATGGGTTTCTTGAAGCTCCAGATTAAAACTGGTTTTCCAGAACTGATAAACATTCAGATAAACTGTCAGGTGAATTTTATAAGAGTGAGTTTGGTAGATTCTCTTCTGTTTGGTGGATCTTTGTTGAATGCCCATTGCGTAAAGGCTCTGTGGCAGTGACAAAGGTGAACGGGACACGGGTGAGCAATGTTTTCCCAGAATGGTGAAATCAGCGCCCATCCTACTGCGTGTCATTGAAAATACACACCAAATAAATAAATAAATAAATAAATAAATAAATAAATAAATAAATAAATAAGGGTGGCATCCTGCTCCATGTCTCCTGGGACAACAGACTACTCTAACCTTTGCCTGCTTGTAGTGTGTGGTGAAGGTTTGCCCTGTAAGACTCATCAGACAGCAAGTGCAGACATTTGGAGGACCAACTATGAGCTTTTGAGCCATGCACTTGTGCATTTAAATCCAGCCTTTCGACTTAACATCGTAGGATCTTAATTTCTCCAGAAACGTCATCCACTATGGGGGCTTCAGATTTCTCATCTATGAAATGGATGTGACGCCACAACCTCACTCAGTTGTTCTGAGGATGAGACAGTTGGCGTCAGGCACTTGGTCTGCACCTTGTGCATAGAACATGTTCCCTTCTCTTCTATGTGGCTGTCATTTCATTGTCAGGTTTGTTTCCCACTCCTTTTAGGTCTTTCCTCGAAGGCCTAGCAAACAGTGCTGCGCCCCACTCCACCCCCAGCACTGCCTGTTTAGTTAGCTTTGCTTCTTTATGCTCCAGAAAAGTTATTGCACATACCTGCATACACACATAACCACCCACACATGCATACCTGAGCATGCACACAGACAGTCTGCCTCCTCTAACTAGAATGCAAGCTACATGAGAAAAAACAAATCCCCATTGTTTTGATCACTGCTTTTCCTGAGCATGAGAACAAAACCTAACAGAGCAGGTGCTGAGTAAATTTTGTTGAAAAAAAAGGCTGTTCTTCTAAACAACCTATGTGCTGAAATTAGGTGTTCAGCTTCATATACATGAATCTTTTTAATGTACCTAAAAGTTGCCACTGTACACCTCAAGCAATACACATAAGAACACTAGAAGCAAAACAACAAAAAAATATCTTGAATCAAGAGTTCCTTCTAACTGATATTTAATGATTACTGATTCTATGGCAAAAGTTTTCATGTTCAAGTTGAGGTTTAATTCTTGTGAAGAGGTGACTCCAATAAAAGGAGTACTGGTCCAAGATTAGCAATAACTATTTATAGAATCATAAGGGGTATTAAGATACCATCAATTCTATCCTTCATCTCCCAAAATCTCCAAATAGGTTCATTAATATGAAATTCAAAAGAAAAATTACTCCCACAATTAGCCTGATGCCTCCTCTTAAGTTTGAGTTTTAGTTTGAAAACAATCATTTGCTAATTCGTGTCCTCAGTGGCTGAAAACAATACTTAGAAGCAGCTTCTGCAGATGGGGTTTTAAGACAGCGGAACTTCAGAAGCAATTCAAGCATTCACACACCATTGTTTAAGAGACCGGGCCTTGACTTAAGGAAATAAATAAAATAGCCATGTCCATGGCTCCATATCGTGGAAAAGACTTGAGTTAATACCCCTTTAAAGGCCTCGGGTCCCAGTTATTTCAATTCCCTTCCCCATTCCACAGCTGTTACAATGTTTTCCAAGAAGACTCTGGAGCTTAATTTGGATTTGAGCACTTCTGAGCTGCACGGACCTAATGAAACTGCGCATCAGCAGTCTGGTACCTCTTACACATCCTTTCCTCAAACAAATAATTTCATACCTCTTCTGTGAGTCAATGAATTTATTAAAGACAAATAGTCAGTCCCATCTGCAAATCCTGCAGAATCCAGCATTTTGACTAAATGACATTTAGCCACGTTGTAACTCTAATGGCAAAGAAAACAGTCTCAGCTCAGTTCTTAACCCTCCGTCCCATGGCGAATATCACTTCCAATATCCTGCACAAATTCTTCCAAGGGTTTGTGCTGGCAGGCCCCTGAGAGCTGCTGCAGGATTAGTTAATCGTGAGGACGCGTCGGGCTAAATTTATGGGCTATGCTCTCCCCAGATGGCATAAAAAATAAAATTAAAAGGAGGCCCCCAAAGAATGTTTTATCAGGTGTGGTGATGAGGCCCTCTCTGACAGGGAAGCCATAAAAGTATATGAGCGACGCCCAATGGGATGTGTTTACCAGTGGAGCCAAAGAGATAGATCATCTTATCCAGGAATGGCATTTTAGTTCCACCTACGGCTGCTGTTAGCCCAAAAATCACACCAATCATCTCCTGCACAGCACACTACCAACGCAGGAAACCAGCACAATTATCCAGGTCTTTACAGCCCCGGCTCCCCACGGGATGCTCTGCAATGTGGTGTGTTTATGGACTACTCCTCTCCTGTCTGCAGTGGGGCTTTCTCACCATAAGACATAGCTGAGCTTGGGCTCAGGGGAGGACTCACAGGAACTCTGAAGACTTCTGCTGACCACTAAAACCCAGATTGCTTCCTTAGGGCTGACAGCAGGAGGTTGGCCTCTTCTGAGACCAGTGTGAACAGGACAGTCGGTCTGCACTGCCTGCAGATGACGATGCAAGGCAGGTTTCGTGGGAGTTCCAAACAAGCATGTAAGGGCGGCTTGCTGGATTCTTCTCATCTTGTACACCAGGCAACTGAGGCTTGGTGCTCACCAGGGGCTCATTCAAGCCAAGATTTATGCAGCCTGGAACCCTGACAGAGGGCTTTTCACCCATCCCATCCTCAAAGGAGATACTGATTGAGAGGGAAGGATAGAGGTTAGATCACCAGTGATGGCTCACCATCCTCTTCTGTTCCTCTTCAACATATCTGTTGATCAAAAGTAGTTAACAGCCGAGACCGGTTTGGCTCAGTGGATAGAGCGTCGGCTTGCAGACTGAAAGGTCCCAGGTTCGATTCCGGTCGGGGGCATGTACCTTGCTTGCGGACACATCTCCACTGTGGGGCGTGCAGGAGGCAGCTGATCGATGTCTCTCTCTCATCGATGTTTCTGACTTTCTATCTCTCTTCCTTTCTCTCTATAAAAAAATCAATAAAAATATATTTTTAAAAAAAAGTAGTTAACAGTCTCAAGGGCTCGCTGCCAGTGCCATAATAGGTCATTTCTATGTGTACAAGCAACCTCACTGGACTTTGATGAAGTTGTGACATGAGTATTTGTCTTTATGTCTGTTGTGTAGTTCCAGAACCGTGACTTTAGAAACATTCCATGACTTGCCTGAGGTCACACAATTAGTAAACACCCTGAAATTAGAGAGAAGCTCTGAGCATATTACTAGTGTCTGAACCATCAAGGAGCTAATGAAAAACCATGTTGTTGCCACCTGCCCAGTCATAGAGACGATGGCAGGAAGTGCTGGAGATGGCACAAGAGGAGTGGTGCTTCTAGCTTTCTTTCTCACTGGTTCCCACACATTGGTGCCAGAAGAGCTATATGTATAACAGTGACCACATCACCTGCACTTTCCTCGGGATGCCCACACCGGGCACAGTCACTCACATCCAGTCAGACACCCCTGCAGAGAGGACTGTTTCTGGCCTGTGCTCCAGATTCAGAAGACAGTCAAGCATCTTCGTTTCCTTTCCCTGCCTGAGCTGAATGCCTGAAATGAAACCTGCGTCAGTAGATTTTAATCCCTGTTGTTGAAAACTGTCACCCTGGTCAGGTGTAAACATTTCTGGGAGAAATCCACACTCCAGGTAAAGCAGTTGTCAGATTAGCATTGTGACTAAGGGAGCTGGGCATACAGACTTCGAAGGGGTAGAGCTGGGGGGGAAAAAAATGAGAGAGAGGGAGAGAGAGAGAACAATGCCTGCCTCTGGAGCCCAGAGAGAGGTGTTTACCCATCTCTCTCCCAGCTGGTCCAGTGTCTCTCTCTCCGAACTCCAGCGCTTGGCACATCTTCTTTCCTAAAATGGAAATTTCCTCCCCACCCCATCTCACTCACCAGCAAGCCTCCCCTTTACTTTCTGTCATGTATCTCCTGCCCCAGATATCAGGTAGGCACTCAGTAACAATTTCAAGAATGAGGAAATGATGCTTTAGCCCTAGGAGGTCAAAAGCATTTCCTTCCCGTTTGCTTTGTAACATGTCTGCTCAGTTTGATTCTCCTCTCTTGTAAAATGGACACAACAATAAGCTCCAGCCCAGGGCGCTGGGAACCACAGGAGGACACAATGGGACTCGGAGATGCTCAGTGAGGCGCCAGGATCAGCATCGCTGTCATTATTAGCCCTGTTTTCTGTTTTTCTGGAAGAGCGGTCCAAACAGACTGCTGTTGACATGAACAGGGCTCAGGAAGAACCCAGACTGCAGGCGGCGGGTGTCTTAGATGCAGAGAAGCCTCAGCTGACGCTCACACAGGGCAGAGGATCGACACCAAGGACCACTCATCTCCTTCTAGACCCCAGATTTGACCACTTGGGGAGCTTCCGTGAGGCATTTCCCCTGGAAATCATAAATATTTGTAGACAGAACTTCTCTATTTCAGAGGATTTGCAGGAGGTGACCTGAAATGAGCCGCTTGACCAAATTCAAACTTTCATAAACAAATTCACGTGTTATTAAATTTCTTCCTGACCAATAGCACCATATTATTCATCTTTATGTGAAAAAATAATGTAAAGAATCCTTACAGCAAGCAACGAGCATACCTAATCGTTTGGGGAATGCATGGTTTTACCCAAAGATGTGGCAATATAGATTATCAGATTGAGAGTTCATGTACGTTTTCAGATAGTAAAAGAAATAACTGGTAACAATTAGATAATTGTCCGACTGTGTCCTGAATTTGACATCAAGGATGAGGAAACTCATAAAAAATTAAATTGAAAAATTATTATCTTTTTTAACATGGCACACACCAAAAATAAAAGAGGGAGAGAAAGGATGGGTGTTTGAGGTCCCCTTAATAAAAGAAGATGTCTTTTGAAAAACAGATGGCGAGGAAGGAGAGCACAGAGCTGCAGGGAGCATGAAGCCGGCTGTCCCCTCCAGCGGGGCGCCCTGCTTTAGTAGTTAGAGCAAATGACTCGGGGCAGGAAGGTGCTTGGGTTCTAACTCAAGCAGAACGAGCTTTTCTGTGGGAAGGTGTGTGTGTCAGAAGACACCATAGGGAGATCACTTAACTCCCAGCGACTCGGCTACCCAACCAGAAACTTCCCTGGAAAGGAAAGTGGCTTCTGAGCTATTTGTTACTACCCCAAAATAAAAAAAGACCAGACTTTAATATTACTTGTATCTGCCTTCCACTCGTGGCTGTGGTCCCTTGTAGCTTCATCAACATTTACAGACTTTCTGGTTATACAGAATACAGGATAAAGTAGAGGGCTAATGCAACACACACTGTGCGTCTGTCATTTGTCTGTGCCGTGTATGCATTTGTAGAACAGAGCTCCCAGGTTTGGGGGAGACTGCACAGTCTAGTACAATTTCCAAACAAACAAAAATAAAAATGATGGGCAGCCCTGACAGGTATGGCTCAGGTGGTAGAAGTATCTTCCCATGCACCAAAAGGTTGCAGGTTCTATTTGCAGTCAGGGCGCATACCCAGGTCTCAGGTTCGATCCCTGGACAGGGTGCATATAGGATGGAAACAACAAATGCTTCTCTCTCACATCAATCTTTCTCTCCCTCTCCCTTCCTCTCTCTCTAAATAATTAATGAAAAAAACATCCTGAAGATTGAGGATTTAATTTTTTTTTTAATGTTGGCCAAATCATGAGACTGTGAATACTAATATCTTCTGTCTGAGTAGCAAAAAGAAATAGTGAAAATGTTCTAAAGAATGTTTTAAATGTTGAGATACATTGCTTTATAAAAACTTTGGTGTCCTTGTTTTTCTCCTTTGGTCACGGACTGATGGACACTGTGTGGCTGACTGCCCCAGCCCACAGGCTGGAGTCTGCAGCAGCACTTCAGGATGATACGAGGTTAGAGCAGCGCCAGACTGTGAACATCACACACACAAGGGCAGCCCGCCCAGCCTGTGCTTGTGGGAGAGGCTCAGAACAGGCTCTCCCTGGCTGAGGATGGTGTCAGGAGCATCAGGACTAGATGGGCTACTCCTCTATCCGCAGAGGGAAAAGTACGACCTGAGCTGAGCTTGGAGAAACAAAAGGTTGAATCAAGAGGAAAAAGCAGTAGGGTCAGTGTGTTGTCAAGAAAGGGTGCAGGGTGGAGAGGTGCCATCCACATACAGTATGTGTTTGAGGGGGGGGGGAGCTATTTGGTGCTAGGTTTCTGTATTATTATAATTCTTAAAGTAAATGGCAATCACTGTCCCCTGGAACATGAGGAAAGGGAACTCTGAGGGCTGAAACTTCTTGAAAAATCAGGAAGGAAATACGAAGACCACGGCAGCTAACTGACCGACTTTAGAGGGCATGGAGGCTTTGGATGTGGACAGCTTGGAGCAGATCTAGGACTCTGAGCATGAGGGAAAGAAGTGACTGAGGAACTGAATCCAAGTTTCACTACACAAAACCTCTCCCCTCACAGCCCTTGTGCCACGGACAACAGAGCTGAGTGGTTGCAGCAAAGACTGTAGACGCAAAATATCGACTCTATAGCCCTTGACAGCCAATGTTTGCCAACAGATCTAAAACATGCTAGATAAAGAAAATGCCATAATTTACACAAACATGTAATCATTGTTGAAAGTACATTTAGGGTGGAATCCCCCACTATGACACAAGGAGGTCATTGGAAGGTCCCAGTGGGTCCTTTCAACTAAAGCTTGACCAAAGGAGAGACTCCTGTAGAGGAGGGGAGAGGAGTGAGCCTTTCTGAGTAGCTATGCCTTGGCCAATGGGGAAGAGCCCTGCTTGCAGGGAAGAGGGAGGAGCTGGAGAACCAGATTGGCTTATCTGGCACACATTGGGATCAGTTGGGCATAGTGGCCAGACCGAGTTTAGAATTACCAAAATGTGGTCTGGCGGGGCACAGTCATAGTTCAAGCAGGTGTTATCTGTATTAAAGCAAAGCCCCAATTCCTGCATTAGGGATTCTGGGTACCCTCTCCTTCAGAGTCAACTCTCTGAGCTGTCCACAGGCCAGGGCCTGCTGGAGCCACATCACCTGGGCCCCTGAAGACAGGTAACATATAAATATAAAGAACAGACTTACATTGTTTTGACTTGGAGAGCTATTGCTGCCTTATAATTTTGAGTGCAAATACAAAGCATCACCGTATAAAACTACAAATTCTCATGGTATAGTCCTCGGATTACCTGGAAGAAATCTGAGAGAGCTGTAGTTACTCATGGAGGTGGCAGGAACCATTTTATTTTATTCTCTAATAAATCCTGTATGAGAGAATGAGTTTTTTACTGGGGAGAAGATATAATTTAATTAATGAAATTCTAGATAGTGGAAGTAAAAACTTTTAGTTTTCTTTTAATTTTTTTTCCTAAGTATGGTTGTAGAATGTGCACATTATATATGCATTTACGCTTTATCTCACAGCCGCTTCCTTATGTTTTTCCAAAAGGTATTTAAAACAGAATTAAGGTGATACACTAGAATGCAGAAAAATATAATAATAGGGATATGAGTAAAATGATGGGAGAAAAGAAATGACACCAGATGGTTATGCTATGACTGAGCTCTATCAGAAATACAGACACCTTAACAAAATTTATTGAGAAATAATTCCTTCTTGCATGCATAAAGATTACTTTTTTTGCAATAATCAGATCCCATGATCCCATTTCTCTTTTCTATGTGACAGGAGTTTTGAGAACAAAAATAAACATTAAGTCTATCCAGGTTGGGAAATGGATGATTTAAAGCAGCCAACCTGCTGTTGCCCCCCTTGGTAGTGCTGGCTGAAGTGAAGCCGGCTCAGACTCTGTGCATGGTGGGCTTGGCGCTGCTTGTGGGAAGCAGGGATCACAGGTTGGGGTAACTTAACTCCTTTCAGAGTCAAATAAACTTAGCACATTCACTTCTT
>JAAGEH010002534.1:16978770-17007599 GCA_011751065.1 Lasiurus cinereus | reverse complement strand
AGAGAGAGAGAGAGAGAGAGAGAGAGAGAGAGAGAGAGAGAGAGAGACTAAGGGTGTGTGTGTGCATGTGTGTGTGCACATCTATATGTTTCTTCATAACACAGAATTAAGTCTTCTATCCTGGTGTGGATGCATGAAATAGAAAATAAAAGACACAGTGTGAAATGTTCCAGGAAGTCACGCATCGTTAGCATGACTGGCCAGCAGCTGTGGATAAAGCATCAACAAAGGGCCCAACTGGAAGCAGGCATTGCCACAAGGACTACTGGCTACCCCACAACCACCAATTGCAGTTGGCCAATGAGCAACTCTGCCTTTGTGAGAACGATGGGCACTGGGTTGGTTCTCAATTATTCATAAGCAGGTTCTACTGGCCTCTCCTGCCAATGGCCCAGGTGCTGATCCTCTGTCTCTGAGCTCTGGGACAGCCTCATTGTCACAGTTCTCATTTCATATCTCTCCAGGCTATTCCCAAAGTGTGATAGCATCGGCCTGCTCTGAGATTGGGGACAGTGGTGACTATTCCATCTGGCAGAGTTCCTAGAAACAATAGAATAAAATCTTAATCCTGCCCTCTGCCCAGCTGGTAAGAAAATCAAATGGCCTTGTCCACAGTTGAGACACTGACTTTCCAGACAATAGGTGCTTGTTTGGAGAGGAAACCTTGACTTCTGTTTCCTAATCCTCCTGAAATGTCCTGTGGGGAGAAATGATATTTACGAAGGACCATCTGAAAGACAGGACGGCCATAAATTCCTCTGGTTACTTGGCATTTTACTCTTGGATCAAAACCGACTGCTGAAGAGCCATATATCTGAGCTGTCACATTTGAGCCCTCTGTGGAATTGCTTCTTTGTAAGTTGTTGTTCTCCATTTTTGTAGTTGTTTTTAATGAACTAAAGAGTGTGTCTGTGTGTGGGGGGGGGGGGTGTAGAAAGTCTGGGAGACATGGGCCACTTATTAAAATGAAGATTCCTGGGTTCCACCTTTAGTGATTCTCTCTTTGTGGGGCAGGGGAGAACAAGTCCTTGTATTTTAACAAGCTACCTGCATGACTCTGATACAATTGGTTTGTGGAACGCAATTTGCAGAATATTGCCTTTGAGAACCTGGAGAAGACTTTGGATACTTAACTCAAGAAAAAGAAATTATGTACACATGCACACCAAATTCTGTGCACAATTCCAACAAAATCAAAAGGATTGCCACCAACATTAAATTACAGAGCCCTGTGTTTCTGTAATCAACTTAGAGAATCGCTTACGCTTTTCAAATGCATCACACATCACCTCTTTAAAAAGCCACACTAGAGCATCTGCTTCTACGTATCAGGGTCAGAAAAACCGGGCTTTTCCCAAACAAGCAGTTTATTTTTATTTTATGAGCATTGTGAATCTTTTCAGAGATCATCATTTCTCTGAAATGGTCATCACCAAGGAAGCTCTTATCTAAATATGCAGCCCACCTCTAACAGCTGAACAGGATTACAATATTATTTCAGTGTGACTACTTTGCTCCCATTTTATTAGCCTAATCAACATTTTCGTTGCTAGAATTCACCCCCAAATTGTTTTAACATTTAAACCCCCTCTAGAAAAATCAAGACTGGATTTGGTTTGTGTTTAGGTTGTTTGTGTCATGTAGCCCTGTGATAGCTACAGAAATAGAATTCTGACTGAAATCATTACTGCACAGTAATGCTAGTTCTAGTCTCTCTAACTTTCTAAATAGAGACATACCTATAGGACTTTGATTTATGTAACACATAATTAAGTTAAAAACTCATTACAACACAGGCAGAAAAACAAAATAACAAGAAGCACCAGACAGACAATTAGACATGAGAGAGCCTGGTGGGGGATGTGTATACACAGAGTGGAAGGGACTGTGGGAAATAGACTCTCAGAGGTGACTCGGGAGGAGCCACTTAAGAAGTATGGACAGAGGCTTAAAATAACTTCAGCTTTCAAATGAGACAAAAAATTAGCATTTTTCAGTAAAGATCCAAATAGAGTGTATGATGTTGCAAAATAAAATGTGTGGTGTGGGCTTCATGTACTCTGTGCATTGTCATTTTGAAGATCTGCTGAGTAAGTGTTAAAGGAATATAGAAGTCACTTCTTCATGTAGTCAGAGAGGCATTGGTGAGTGACTGAATGATGAGGGTAGAGAGACAAGACATGAGAGGTGAGAGGTGAGAGATGAGTAAAAAGAGGTGAAGATGAGAGATGAGTATTGGGTGTTGGGTGATACGAGATGGTGTTAGATGATGAGCAATGTCATTGGGTAATGAGTGATGGTGCTGTGTGATGAGATATAGGTGTTGGGTGATGAGTGACGGTGTTGGGTGATGGGTGATGTGAGAGAAGTAATGAAGGATAAGAGTGATAGTAATGAGATATGAGTGACAAGAAAGAAGTGATTAGAAATAAGTGAAAGATATAAGATCTAATGATGGGTGATATATGATGGGTGATGGGTGATAAGTGATGAGTGAGTGAGGAGAGATAATGATTGACACTTGATGAGTGATGAGAACTGAGAGATCAGAGATAAAAGATGAGAGATGAGTGACAGGTGATAACTAATCAGTGATGGGTAATGACTAATGAGTGATCAGAGTTATGACATGAGTAGGGAGAGGTGGGTATTGAGTTATGAGAAACTGGTGATGAGAGATGAATGAACATAGTTATTTTTTTATCCTCACCCAAGGATATGTTTATTGGTCTTAGAAAGAGAGAAAAGGGGAGAGAGAAAGATAGACAGAGACAGAGACAAAGGCAGAGAAAGAAACATCAATGTGAGAGAGAAATATCAATCAGTTCCCTCCTGTATGAGCCCTGACTGGGGATTGAACCCAAAACCTAGGTATATGCCCTGACTGGGAATCAAACCTAAAACCTTTTTATGTATACACCAACTAAGCTACTCGGCCAGGGTGGGTGAGCATAGTTTTTTCCCCAACAGAATAATAGTAGTTTATTTTGGAGGATATTCAAATACACGTTTTATGTGGTTTCCTAAGTTAATGTTACACTAAATTATTTATTTATTTGAAGTAATGGCCCTGTGATTTTTATGAAGAGCCCAAATCTAAATAATCAAATTAATTCATTAAGTAAATTCTGTAAGACTCACAGGGCAGGAACTCATTCTTCTATTTGCAGTGTCCTCTTAAAATTAGGATTAGGATTTTCCATATTCATTCTAACAGAATTTAGACACTTGTTGAAACTTTCAAGTCAGACTTTTTCCTACTCTTTAATTATATAAGTTTTGTGTGTTGATAGCTGAGAGCACTAAAAGCTGATATTGGGACATAGTGTTGCATCTGCTTAGAAGCTGGTTGGTTGCAGTTGATAGAAGTTTGGTCTTCTCAGTATGCTACTGTGGAACCTGACAGAGAAAGACAGAACAGCCCACCATGTCGTGAGGCCGTGATAGGCTGTATTTAAGTTCTCTTTCCCAGAGAAGCCATTTTTTAATTTTAGTAGCAACCTATCTAAAAACCAATGCTTGGTTAAGGAATTTTCTTGGAGGATCTGATAATCAGAGAGTTGGAATCCAAATTTGAGGCTCCTGTGTAGCCACTTTGGCCACATACAGCATTTCCACTCCCTCAGTTGTTACTGAATAAGTGGGAGTGGCTGGGAAGATTGCTATGGAGGGCTAATGAGAAAGTGGTTTCCAGAAAATTTAATTAAAGATGTAAACCATTTGCATAGACATAAAACCAGGTTTTAAGAACTTATCTAAAGGTTTTTCTGACATGTAATTGTGTGTTTGAGTAGGAAGGAGGGTGTATTGAGTAAGAGAAAGAGCGAAAAGTATATTCTCAAGGTCTATCAACATTTTCAAAACAATTTTCTTGCTTCTACTATCTCCACATGTAAGTGTTCAATTACACATATAAAGTGATGATTTATATAAATGGTTACATAATTTATATAAATGATTATATACAAGCATATATATTTGACTAAATTCCTCAACATTCATTAACTGACATATATTCAGGGAAAATAAAAACAATATTTAGAAGCTTCCCTAATTGGTCTAGATATTGAGTTTTTATCATTCTGACACAGGTGTTTCTGCTTCCATGGGGCCCCATTAGAACTTTCTAAACATATGCCCTCATAGCTCTCATTATGAAATCACCACTTAAGTCACATCCACTAAATATGTCATATACATTCTCCTAATCAAGTACATGCTAATGAACTTTCTCCTGTTTAAGATTTTCAAGTTATGAAGTATAACTCACTTATACAGATGTGTATAACGTGTAATCAAAGTGTGGATAAGGAGAAGACTTCTATAACCAGCACCCAGGCCTGGAAGTGAAGGCTCAGCAGCCTCCCAGCACCTCCTGTGTCCCTTTCTGAGTATAACCTACCTTGCCATCCTAGACGTGCCTCCTCTCTTGGCTTTTCTGATGATTACTATATTCTTAAACTATGGTTTTACCACTCAGTTATTTATATACTATAGAGTTGGTTTTCCTTGTTTCAAAATTTTATATAAATTCTATTGTGCTTTACTTCTTTCATTCAACATTATACATGTGAAGTCCACACATGTTGTTACATGTAGCTCTGGTTTATTGTCATTGCTATGTCATGTTCCATTAAATTGTAATTTTAAATGTGTACTGAGCATACACCACCACAATCAGTTTATCCGTTCTAACATAGAAGGCATTTGAATTTTTTTTTTACTTTTACCTTGGGAGGGGTTTTTGTTTGTTTTTGTATATATTTGTTGATTTCAGAAGAAGAAAGAGGAGAGAGAGATAGAAACATCAGTGATGAGAGAGAATCATTGATTGGCTGCCTCCTGCATACTCTCCTACTGGGGATGGAGCCCACAACCTGGGCATGTGCCTTTGATCAAAATCAAACCTGGGACCCTTCCATCTGCAGGCAGACATTCTATCCACTGAGCCAAACCAGCTAGGTTTTTCACTTTTAGTTTTTACAAGCAAAAATATTTATGTGTCCTGGAGTACCTCTTGCTCATACACTAACCAATGAAATTGTTTAGTCATGAGATATATGTCATTTCAGATTTGTTAGACAATGATAATGTTTTCCAAAGTGTCTATTAATTTATACTAGCATTGCAGTTAATGAGAGTTCTGTTGTTCCACATACACGGAACCATTTGATCTCACGAGACCTTTGCATCTTTGCCTATCAAGCTGTGTTAGTGTTTCTGTATCTCTAGAAATGAGCTCTTCTCTCCCATCCTCCAGACACGGTCTCTCCTGGCCATAGTTTCCATGCCCTCCCAGAAGCCTTCTCCACTTCATCAAGCAATGCCCCCTCTTCCTCCTTCTATGGAATTTGCACTGTAAAACCATTACTTTGTCAGTTACTCAAATTGTACAGATTTGAATTTTCTACCCACATCAAGTATGTATTTGAGATTTCCTTATTTAACTTATAAACTATTGAAAGGCAGAAAAAAATATTTACATATAATTTTTTATTTCAAACAGAACAAGTTACTTTTAAAAGATGATTTCAGGTTGAAGAGAAATTAATGAATCTATAGTAATAAAAGCATAATATGCTAATTAGACCAGACAGCCAAATAACCTTCTGGATGACCTTCTGGATGAAGCTGGGCTGTGAGGGCTGACACAAGCTGCCACAGCTGCAAGGGTCGAGCTCCTTGCACAAACTTCATGCATCAGGCTTCTAGTAGTGTATAAAAGAGCATAAGTGTTGATTACAAGTGTGTATACCTAAATAATTATATACTTTAATATAGATAAAATACATTATATATTTTATTACACATAATTATGTACATATATAACATGTATAATTTAAGCATATTATATATTACATATGCAATTATGTTTAATATGTATGACATATATATGTTATATAATAATACATTACATATAATTTATGAATGGTTGTGTATCAACTATGAGAGAAAAATGAATAATAACTGTTTAATACAACTGAGAAGAACTGATGAATTAAAAAAATTTTAAATGCACGTTTATTTTAAATGAGTTTACTATAAAATCCATCTCAAAGGAGTAAATTTTCTGCATATTATAACAAACTTACTTAGAAATTGATTGGGAGTCTTTAAAGTGAAGAATAGCAGGCTGTCCTGTGTGACTCAGTGGTTGATAATTTATTTATGAACCAGAAGGTAATGGTTCAATTCCTGGTCAGGGTATATGCCTGGGTTGCAGACACGTGCAGGAGGCAACCAACCAATGATTCTCTATCATCATTGATGTTTCTCTCTCTCTCTCTCTCTGTCTTTCCCCCTTTCCTCTCTGAAATAAATAAAAATATATTTAAGAATAAAAATAAATAAAGTGTAGATTAGCAATAAATATGCAATATCCCATATGATGGAGCATGGATCTGTAATCAGAAAGACCTGATTCATAGTCAGTCTATCAGTTGATAGCTATGCTTCCTTGTATGAGCTTGACTTTCTGCCTGAAAAAAAAAAAGGGGGGGGGGCATTTTGGTAAGAATATTGTGTGAAGTTCACAATTTCTGAGGCAAGTATTATTATTATCCCATTTCATTCATGAGACAATCTAGGCTTACAGAGCTTAAAGGACATGATTTAGATCAAAAGCTAGAAACTGCTAGAGACAGAACTGGATCTAAGATTCTCTGAGTCTGTACTCCAACTCTTTGTCTCTGGGTCATGATGTTATAACTAACTATTCTAAAACTCCTTAATATTTTATTGTTTCTACTTCATATCTCAGCCCCACAAGTCAAAGTACCCAAATAATGTGCCCATTACCCTCCATAAAATAGAAGTTTAGTTACATGGTATTGATAATTATGTTGATTATGATGACAATGATGATTCTGATAATGATGATGACAATGATGATGGTGATGATGACAGTGGTTGGTGATGATGGTAATAATAATGACAGTGGTGGTGATAATGAAGGTAGTGATAATGATGATGATAATGATGATGGTGGTGGTGGTGGTGGTGGTGACACCAGGGAGACCCAAACAAGGTGATGAGGTGCTAGTCTCCATTTCTAACTCTATCGCATGGAGCATTTATAACACTCATACATAATAATGACTGAAGTCTTCTCCAAACCTTTTGTAAGACTGTGTTCAGCCCAATGCGGCAGTGGGGCTGGAATTCTGTTCATCATTTAAGTGTACATGTTTAAGTCCCTTGCATAGTGGTACTGGGTTGGATATATCTTTACTTGGCAGCATTATCTCTGAGACACTTTCCATTGAATTCAGAAATTATGAAGTCTCATTCTTAGCAAGGTAGAAATTCTCTGCTGGTTTGTTTGTTTTTTTAATTAAATCTTTATTGTTCAGATTATTACATTTGTTCCTCTTTTTTCCCCTCCATAGCACCCCTCCACCCAGCTCCCACCTTTCCCGCTGCCCTTACCTCCCTCCCATTGATCTCATCCATAGGTGTATGATATTTATCCAGTCTCTCCCTGAACACCCCTCACCCCTTTCCCCCTGAGAATTATCAGTCCACTCCCTTTCTGTGCTCCTGATTCTATTATATTCACCAGTTTATTCTGTTGATCAAATTTTTAATTCACTTAATTTTTAGATTCACTTGTTGATAGATAAGTGTCTGTTGTTCATAATTCTTTGGCTTTTACCTTTTTCTTCTTCCTCTTCTAAAAGAGTACCTTTCAGCATTTCATATAATACTGGTATGGAGTTGATGAACTCTTTTAGCTTTTTCTTCTCTGTGAAGCTCTTTATCTGCCCTTCAATTCTGAATGATAGCTTTGCTGGACAGAGTATTCTTGGTTATAGGTTCTTGCTATTCATCACATTGAATATTTCTTGCCACTCCTGTCTGGCCTGCATCGTTTCTGTTGAGAAATCAGCTGACAGTCGTATGGGTGCTCCCTTGTAGGTAATGAACTGTTTTTCTCTTGCTGCTTTTAATATTCTCTCTTTGTCTTTTGCTCTTGGTATTTTAATTATGATGTGTCTTGGTGTGGTCCTCTTTGGATTCCTTTTCTATGGGGTTCTGTGTGCTTCCTGGACTTGTAAGTCTATTTCTTTTACCAGATGTGGGAAGTTTTCAGTCATTATTTCTTTAAATAGGTTTTCAGTATCGTGCTTTCTCTCTTCTTCTGGCACCCCCACAATTCTGATGTTGGTACGCTTGAAGCTGTCCCAGAGTCTCCTTACATTATGTTCACATTTTTGGATTCTTTTCTCTTCTTGCTTTTCCAGTTGAATGTTTTCTGCTTCTTTATATTTCAAATTTTTTACTTGATTCTTGCCTTTCTCTAATCTGCTGTTAGGACTCTGTATAATATTTTTTATTTCAGTCAGTGTATGTTTAATTTCTATTTGGTCCTTTATCATCTCTAGTTGGACCTTTTCCATCTGTAGTTGGCTCTTTTGCATCTCTAGTTGGTCCTTTTTCATCTCCTCTTGGCTCTCGCTAACTTTATCCAATTTTTCTAGCATATTCTTGAAAAACCTTATAAGTGCGGTTTTGAACTCTCTATCCAGTCATTTTTTTTCCTCCATTTCTTTTGTTTGCGATCCCTTCCCTTGTCTCGGCATTTTCACTATGCCAGGAGAATTTCTGTGTTGGATTCAGCCTTATGTTACCAGACTTGCAAAACCACAGAAGCTTCTCTGTTGAGCTTGGGATGGGTGGAGTCTCAGGGCTTAAGGGGCCGCCTTGCCTTCCAGTCGGCCCTGCCCTCCACAGCCCCTGAGTCTCACGTGACTGGGTAATGGCTGGAGCGGTCCTTGTGCGCGCGCACCCGCAGCGCCTCTAACCGCTGTCTTTCCAGCTCCCCTGCACACCAGGACCACAGGAGTCTAGGTCTCCAGGGTTTCTCGGGAAACAGGAGCTTAGTGGAGGCAGAAGTGGCACAGTTGGGAGGGTCTGTCTCCCGCCCACTCGCGAAAGCACAATCAGCAATCTGTCCTCTGCGCAGTGCAGTGCGCACCCCCAGTCCTCTGATCTTTTGCGACTCCCCTAAATTTCCGTGAACCTCTCCCTTTTCACAATCCCAAACTCCCCCCGTATGAGTTTCGGCTGGATCTGGGGTTTAGTGTCATAAGATAAGGGGTTCAATGCCGTTGGGAGTCTCTGGTTCCCTCCCGCCAGAGAAAGCCAGCCAGGTACTCCGGCACCCGCTCTCTCAGTGCGCGTCTCTGTACCTCAGCTTTTTACAGCTCCTCTGGGTCTCCGTGAGCCCCTCTCTTTCCTTCTAGCTGTAGAACTTCCACTCAGCCAGCTTTCCTGTGGTTCTAGATGATGTCCGTTCTGTCCTTTAGTTGTAGTTTTGAAATTGTTGTGCGAGGCAGCAGTGTAGGTGTTTACCTATGCCGCCATCTTGGATTCTCTCTCTGCTGGTTTTTATAAGTAAATGTAAAGGTGAACTTCTGGATATGAACTTTACATACGTGACACACAACTCCCATGTTTCCTTCAGCATGGATCTTCCAACTCCTTGCTCTTAGTAGTAATTCTCCTAAAGCCTTATGTAGGACTAAGGAAATATTCTTGAAAGATTGATTTTGTAACAAAATGTAATGCAATTCAAAGTACCAATCTCTACTACTTATTCTGAAAAACAATTTTCAAATCAGCCATATCATCTGAATTGTGATCTAAAAACTATTTTAACGAGAATTGCTACAGAATTTGCCAGGCGACTGGAAAATATACACACAGGAATATTCAAAGATACAAGAAAAAAACATTTATTTCCCTATGTTTCACATGTACTAGTACAGTGACTCAGGGGAGGCTATTTCCAAATCCTGAGCAAACCAATATGGAGGAAGCTTTCTCTTTATCCCTTTGGTTTCTTTGTGCCCTAAATAAGGACCAGACTTCTGGACCTTTTGAGGGCAAAAAGTGAGACCAAACACCTAAAGGCCTGGCCTGGCACTAGTGCAGATAGCCCCCTCAGGGGGATGTGTATTGTTCATGGTTTGTGGTCTCTGTAAATGGGAGTGTTTAGGTAAACAGGTCTTGCAAGACCAGATAATTAAGGAAAGGGCAGTGACTAGACTATAGGCTCACAGGAATGTGCATTAGGGATACAGAGTCAGGCTGCTAGCTCCCCTCTCCCCTCCAAATGTCTCGTTTTCCTCATCAGAATCAAACTATTTAAAATTCGTAGATGATCCAAGCCTTCCTACACAGAAAAAAATAATGCAACTTATAACTATAGTTTGGTTAAGAATTTAAGATAAGAAAAAAAAAAGGAATCCTAGAAAAATCACTGAACCAGTAAAAACTATAGGTTTCTAGCCCAAAATAACTCAATCGTTGTAGCATAGGGGAGGTTTATTATGGTTTGGCAAGGGCAGTGGGGTTTGTCTTGACATTGAACTAACTCGCCAGGCACACGTCTTATCAATTATAAATTTATTTAATAAGGTAATTTGGAGTACACTGTGGGCATTTGGGGGGTTGGAATAGCCAAGTTCATCCCTTAGCTCAGCCTGCATTTTACAATTAGGAATTGGAGAGCAAATCTAAGTTTGTTTGTTTGTAGCTATTTAATCACTCTAAAATGATACATTAGTGCCGTCACCTGGCTATGGCAAGTCTGCCATATTCAAAAGGAGCGGAGCTAAAGGGTAACTGAGCAGTTGGTGTTCCGCCGAGCTGAAAATAACACTTAACAGGCTTTTAATCTACTGCGGGGGTTATTGTCCTCTTGAGTGCTATTTTAGTCCACATATTTAAAACATTAGAACAAAGGTTGCTTTCACTTAGCATTCATAGCTGTTATTATTGTGGCTTTCCTAATCCAACAGAGGTTCACTACTAAGTGCAATTCAGTTTACTGCACATGCAGATGTGTCAAGATTTAAAAGTAAACAAGAAGCAGAAATCCAGACAGGACACTATTTCATCAAAGCTGCTTTGCAAAAGGAGACCTGGCTGGTGATGGCATTGAGCTTAGGAATTTAGTTTACAGGGGAGTGAATGAATGGAGTAAATGTAGATCAAGGACAGCATTGTATGCCCAGTGCCGAGTGCTTAACAGACACTCAGTAAATGAATGAACAAATTAATTAATTAACGAGGAGATAGGGCCCAACAGGCTACTGAGGGAACATAATCAGATCACCAAAACGTGCTGACAGGTGTGAGCTCAGGCCCTTTAGTCCTCATCTAGTTCTTTCTCGGTGGCTCATAGAGATACAGAACATTCCTGCATCTTTTCTCCTCTCATCCTCCTGCGTTCATTATTCTGACATGAATCTATCATGATCTAAGCCTAGAATATGTGGACTTAATGCAAAAACAAACCCAAAGAAACTAATGAGCAATAGAATACATCCACCATACATAATGAATTTGCCAAAAAAAATAATAATGAATCTAATATTTTTCCTCTTATTCGCACCGCTTAGTACTTCATAAAGTATTATATAAACACTTCCATTAGCAAATTCTAATAAATGCAGTGATAGATACTGTGTTGCCAGAAATTTAAATACTGATTTTATTAATTGTAGAACAAATTTTATCACTTACCCAAAGTGTGCATTTGGCAGTCACTGTTGGGTGGTTTAGAATTTCTGATGAAGCCATTTTTTTTATGCTTTTTTAAAATTGTTTAAGACATATGTCTTCTTTTTCCCCTATCGACCCCTCCCCAGCCATTCTCACCCCCCAAGACAAGCCCCCACCATCCTAGTGTCCTTGTCCATTGGTTATACTAATATACATGCATATAAGTCCTTTGGTTGATCTCTTACCCTCCCCACCCCACTTCCCTCTGAGGTTTAACGGTCTGTTCAGTGTTTCTCTGTCTCTGAATCTGTCTTTGTTCATCAGTTTATGCTGTTCATTATATTCCACAAATGAGTGAGATCATGTGATATTTATGTTTCTCAGATTTCATTTAGCATAATGTTCTCCACGTTCATCCTTGCTGTTACAAATGGTAGGAGTTCTTTCTTTTTTACAGGTCTCCCATGAAGCCCAAATATCTCCCTCCTCCTACAGAAGTCCTGTTCCCTTTCTGAGCTCCCCTTCATGTCCCGGTCCTAGCTCCATGTGCTCCAGCTTGCGCCATGCCAAGCTGTGCCACCAGTGGTGGGGACAATTTTCCCTAGTTCACAAACTTACCCTCCCCCCGGTCTCATCTCAGAGGAACTGCCATCACTGCGGAGAAGCCTTCCCTGCTAAGCATCTCCTAGAGCTACCCAAAGAAAGTGCCAGAATCAGGGCATGTACCACAGACATTTCTCCTCTCACAGCTCTAGAAGCCAGAAATCCAAAATCAAGGAGTTGGCAGGTCCATACTCCCTGCAAAGTCCCTAGGCAGGATCCATCTAAGCTCTCCTCGCTCCTGGGGGATGCAGGCACCATATTAGTCTCTGCCTTCATTTTCAGGTAGTCTCCCCCTGTGTTTCTGTCTGCTCATAAGGACACCAGTCATATCAGATCTCCACTATGACCTCATTCACCTGATTAACTACATTGGCAAGGACCCTGTTTTGAACTAAGGTCACATTCTGAAGCACTGGGGGCTAAGACATATTTTGGGGGAGGCACACAATTCAACCCAGAGCACCCACTCTGTATATGCACCCTCCCATCATTCTCATCACATGGCCCTGTGTTAGTTCTTGGTGAAGCACTTTCTACCACCTGGCATATCTTAACTACTTTCTTATTTATCTATTGACTGTCTGGTGCCACTAAACTGTAAACTTAGTGAGAATGAGAACCTTTTCTGTCCTGTTCTCTGCTCAGTTTCCAAAATCCAAAAGCAGAGACTAAATAAACAGAGAATGAATGAATGCATGAGGCTTACAACACAAAATAAAACAACATGAATGGCCAGTGGTATATGATACTGGCATTATACAGAGATGTAACGATAACTCTCATTTTGTAGCATTTTACAAATTATAAATAGCTTTCTCATGTCTTACCTTCTGTGACTTTTGCAACCAAAAATTAGACAGTAAAGGGCGTGTTCTTCACTTTTTAACTGGGAAAGCTGAGCCTTGGGCAGGGGAATGCCTCAACAGTGAAGAGCAGAGGTGGAGTATAAGGACCATCTCATGATTCTGATATCCACTTCCTTTCCTTTCCTTTTAAATCTTATCACAAACCAGCTCTTTGTTTTGTGGAGGGGCCATGTGCACATGTGAAAGGGTAAATAAATGCAGGTTGCATTCATTTAATACAATATATAATTGCAATATATAAATGTACAAAATCAGTGTATTGTACACCTTAAACTTACTTTTCAATTATATCTCAACTAGAGGCTCAGTGCACAAAATTCTTGCACAGGTATGGTCCCTAGGGGTTGCCAGCTGGAACCTCCCTTCCCCCAGCTGCCTGCCACTACCACCACCAGCCGGGCCCTTCCTTCGTGCAGTTGGTCAGCTGACCCCACCCCACCAGTTAGTCGAACTTCCTGTGGAGGGGACAATTTGTATATTAGGCTTTTATTATATAAGATTTTTTAAAAGGACACAAAATAGTTCTTAGAAAGAAGTTGCAAAATTATGACTACTAAAGACAATTTAGCCAAGTTTGTTTTTAACAGATATTAGCATTCTGTCATAATTTAAACTTCAAGTTCCCATTTCTCAGTCATTGCAAACCCTTAAGTTTTAAACTTGGCATCCCATCTCCTGGCCTACTGGGCACCCACTTCTTGAGATGGGAGGTGTGTATTGGCTTTAGAAACAAAAGAATCAACATCAGCCTTTAGTTATCTGATTTCAATTTGTATTATACTGAACTTCAGTGAGCCATTTAACCAGCTATAAAAAAAAAAGAATAATAGCTACTTGGCAAGATTTTTATATAGATCATTTGAATGAATGCATTTGAACATGTCTTGTAAACAACAAAGTGCTTACAGATACAAGATTATTTCAACGTTTAACTTGCTGTCCTTTATTATTATTTCTGTGTAATCTATAGCATCCTATTACCTGTTCTTAGTGTCCTGTCTTTGCCTTTCTTGTTGACAAATTCCTACCCTCCACAGACCTACAGAGCCTGCTCTTCTCTAGCCAGCTCTTTAGCAATGAGCTTCACAGACAGGTTTCTATCTCATACGTGCTGCTGTTCCCATCATTAGGGTGTTGGTCAGCTGAGGAAGGGCAAGGTTTTAGCTACCTTCACATTCATAATAGTAGCTTATGCTAACACACCCTCACTATATGCATATGATATATTCCTATAGTATATGCCTATAGTCTATTCTTTCTCATTTAGTGTCACAAGGTATCTCATTCAAGAGAGAAAAGCTGAGAGAGAAAGGAAGTCACTCGCTCTGTGTCTTCTGTCCTAATATGCTAGAATCACCCAGTATTTTTTTTCCATCCTAGCATTGTGTTGTCATCTCTCCTTCCCAAATATTCTCATTTTGGGCTTTAAAAAGTACTTGTTTGGGGAATTTGGAGTTCATCTCTTTTAAAGACTAGCCAGGTTTTTATCCAAAAATTATTATTCAGAAACATTTTCCTTGTGGTTTAAAATCTCTGAGATTGAGGTTGCTGTCCTCCTTCTACCAATGCAAATAGAAAAGTCTAAGTTTGTGGATTCACTATCACTAGTAAGTCAGGGCTGTGATCACATGGGTTCCTCTGAAATCTGGGGGGGAAAATGCTACCTTAAATGATGCTAAGAGATGTGAAAGATGGGTTAACATACAAATGTCACCAGATGATGATGCAGCAATTCCTAGTGCCTAACATACAGAATCTTCCAGAAATGATGGCATTTCCAGTTCAGACACAAGGTCAGAGGAATCTGTGGGTGTCCATGAGTGAAAGAGAAGTTGGTCAAATGCCTTAGAGCTAAAATATCAAAGAATAATTCTGGCTGAAGAATAAGCAGATTGGGAAACATTTGGCCACTTTACCTCACGCCACCTCGAGGAATCTGGAAGGTAGGAAGCTGACCAATGTGAGCTGAATAATGGACGATAGGTCCCTGGCAGGGGTCCATGTACCCCAAAGCAGAGCAACCATCTGTAACCTGGTAGAAAACATGTCCCCATTTTTCTCAAAGGGAAAGACAAGCATCATATGATCAGACCTGAATATGCCCCCACTTACCCACATTTGCTGACAAAAAAAATCATCTACTAAAATGCAAACCTGCCAGACAGTGTTTTATAAACCACAGAAATATTACAGGCTTTCCCCCTGATACAGACAGACCCATAGATCCCTGTTAGGAGAAGGAATAGGAGGCATGTTTTCACAACCAAAGCTCTGTTGGGGCTGTGAACCACAGAGAGAACAGGTGTGCAGTGAGACAGGTGACACTCAGCTTCTCCCCAGTACTAAGGGTATCTGCCTTGGGGGTAAGGCTAACTAATAACTGACAGGTCCTGGAGTAGAACCATATCAATGACAACACAATCTTGGAGGAAGATATGTATCAATGGGACCTGACAGTGTCCCTGGAAGCATTTGGCCATTTGTCTAGTTTCACACCAATTTGGTGATGCACTCCCTGAAGGACACTCTTGAGGAGAGGCCTTAATTAAGATTTCCACCAGCAGCAAACAGAACGACCATACATCACACTGCACTACCCAGACACAGCTCGCTGGCTACTCAAACCTACTCATGCGCTGTGAACAAATATTAGCATTTTCATTTTGCTGAGGATCATTTTTGAATATGATTACAAAGGCAGCGTCATCTAGGATTTTTGCACACCTATTTTTCACCAAATCTTAGATAATATGTGCCTTTTAAAATAAAGTATTTTCCTCTAAAGTCTAAAACACGTTATAAATTATGAAATAGTCATACATTTAAGAGAGATTTTAATATATAAAAATAATAGAATACTTTGATTTCATGAAACAAGTGAAAAAACAAAAATATGACCTCCTTCATACTGTCACAAAAGATAAGATTCCCTTTTTTTATGGCTAAGCAGTATTCCATTGTGTAAATGTACCATGGCATTTTTATCACTCATCTACTAATGGGCTGCTTCCAAATCTTGGCTATCCTATCTAATAAAAGAATAATATGCAAATTAACCATCACTCTGCCATTCCCACCAGCCAATCAGGAGTGAGTATGCAAATTAACCCCCACCAAGATGGCTGCGGCCACAGAGCGAACAGGAGAGAGGCTTGGATTTCCCCCATGATGGAGAAAGTCAAGCTTTCCACACACCCTGGAGGGCCCAGGCCTCCACTCAAGGCTACAAAGTTTCAATTATAGAAAATCCCAACAAAAATGGCGGCAGCCACAGAGTTGGAGAGAGCAGGAGGCTAGGGTTGCCCCCAGTGATGTAGGAAGCCAAGCTTCTGCAGCCCTGACCTGTTTTGGCCTCCACTTAAGACTATGAAGTTTCAATTATAAAAGATAAATAAATCCCAGATATCAGGGCCTCCTCCTGGGTCACCAGGGGGCATGGCCGGCCTACAAACCACAACAGGCCCCTCACCCAGGCCATCCCACACCCCAAGGGAACCCCCACCCTGATCTGGTACACCCTTCAGGGCAAATCAGCTAGCCTCCACCCATGCGCCAGGCCTCTATTCTATCTAATAAAAGAGTAATATGCAGATTGATCATCACTCCAACACCCAAGATGGCAATGCCTCCATGTGATAAAAGATCCTGCCCCCATGTGGACACAAGATGGCCACCACAAAATGGCCAGCAGGGGAGAGCAGTTGAGAGGAACAGGCCTACAAGGGAGTGCAGTTGTGGGCAATCAGGCCAGCAGGGGAAGGCAGTTGGAAGAGACTAGGCCTACAAGGGAGGGGAGTTGGGGCCAATCAAGCCTTCAGGGGAGGGCAGTTAGGGATGACCAGGCCAGTAGAGAGGGAAGTTGGAGGTGACAGAGCCTGCAGGGAAGGGCAGTTAGGGGCAAACAGGCTGGCAGGAGAGCAGTTAGACATCAATTAGGATGGTAGGGGAATGGTTAGGGAGTGATCAGGCTGGCAGGCAGAAGCGGTTAGGGCCAACAGGAAGGCAGGCAGGTGAGCAGTTGGGAGCCAGCAGTCTTGGATTGTGAGAGGGCAGTTAGACATCCCTCAAGGGATCCCAGATTGTAGAGGGTGCAGGCTGGGCTGAGAGTTACCCCTGCCCCCATGCATGCGGGCCTCTAGTTATATATAATGCTGCAATGAACATAGGCATTGATGGACCTGGAGAGTGTTATGTTAAGTGAAATTAATCAGTTAGAGAAAGACAAGTAATGTATGGTTTCACTTACATGTAGAATACAATGAACAAAGTAAACTAACAAAACAGAAACAGACTCGTAGGTACAGAGAACAGACTAATAGCTGTCAGAGGGCAGGAGAATTTGGGGGCTTGGTGAAAAGGGTGAAGGGATTAAGCAAAACAACATAGATAGACTGCCAGAAGGGAAAGGGGGCTGAAGGGAGTTAGAAGAGGATAAAGGGTGGATAATTGGTGATCAAAGGAGACATGATTTGGGGTGGTGAACATAATATACAGATGATGTATTATACAACTGTACACCTGAAACCTATATGATTTTATTAATCAATGTCTCCCCAATAAATTCAATAAAAAATTTTAAAATGACCTCCTCTTATAATTTCTGCAGTTTTTGAAAAGTGAGAAGTCGCTGTATTGCTATTTAACTTGGTACCATGGAAAGACTCCAGTCTGCTCCAAATTCAACTCAATGCCTTCCATCTGGGGTTTTCTCTGGAATCATGGCCAAGTCCTCATTGGTACCAAGGACAGTTCCTCTTAACTCATGGAGCATCACTGCCACCACTTTTATTTCTCTGATCATTCTTGATTTTGCAGAGATGCGAATCTGTACTTAGTTAACACAGGTCTGAAAACATCAATTGAAAAACAAACATCGCTTTGTATACTTTACATTCTTAAAATGGTTTCTGTAAACCCCGCCTATTATAGCACAGATGCATCCTTTCTTTTTTTTTCTTTTTCTTTTTTTAAGTCTGGCTGTGTCTTAGAAAGTCAATGTCCAATCTGAGGCCAGCCCTGGTGAATTTATAGTCTCTGTCAGAGCCTGGAAGAGGTCAGAGCAGGTGTCCCCTTATTATGCGCCTGAGCTGGGCTCTCCCCATGTGCTTGCACCAGCGAAAGTATAGCTCACTATAAATAATGTTATGGTTTGGTATATGTGTATGTTTATTTTAGTGGGGGGCTTTTTGTGTTTTGCTTGACCAAATCACTTGCTATCAGAGCTGAAGCTATTTAAATGTTACAGTCTTGAAATTACAGCAGGAAGATTAAAATTAGGTGAGCTAGATAAGAGATCAATCAAAGGACTTGTATGCATGCATATAAGCATAACCAATGAACATAGACACTGGGGGCTTAGGGTATGCCTGGGAGGGAGGAGGGCAATGGGGAGATATGTATAAAAAAATTAATAAAATTTTAAAAATAAAAAAATAAATGTTACAGTCTTCCTCAACATTCCCTTTGCTTCAGGATCAACCTTTTGCCCTCATTTGCTACCCAGCCAAGAAAGTGGGGCTAAAATCCAAAGCATCCTCACTGCTGGGGGCCACCACCCCTCAGCTGGAATCTCTGGCTGCCAGGCCCATGACTCTATGTCTACAGATCCTCTGCTATACAGCAAGGTTAGGGAGCCACAAAAATTCCGGTTAACAAGCTCTGCGGGGGGGAAAGTTTTATGTGTTCTCTCCTTTTTCCTCTTCCAGCCAAAACCAATACATACACACATATATATCTATTACAACAGTATTAACTTTTTTGGCGTTTTAAAATTGAGAATCTCACACATTCATCTAGATTTCTGGTTCCTCTTGAAATATCTAGCAGTTCCTGCCTCACATTCCCATGTGGTAATAGATGTTCTCTTCTCCTCCTCACCTATCTCTGTGAACCCAACTCTGGGGCCCAATGTTAAGTGCTGTCTACCATTACTTTTGCAATGTTGCTTTTTCTTTAATGATTTTGTATACTTCCATCTCTCTCAAAATAAGAAAGCATACATGCACATATGCATACCTTACATATAAAGGCAGGTTTTTATGTTTTGAACTATACAGAACGTGCTCAGCTTTCCCAGTTAAAAAGTGAAATGTGAAAACAAACCTCCCATGTGAGTGTTTAAGGAATAGTGCAGCAGGAAATGGTGTTTCAGCCACACTTATGGACTCATTGTGAATACATCACTTCAAAATAAGAAAAATACAGTTGAATATCATTAAAGAAACGCAGTCAGAATTGCTTAATATGCAATCAAAACAAATATGTCCTATAGACCCAGCTCAGTGCTCCCTGTGGACACTAGCCAGTCCCTACAGATATGTGTGTGTTTAATTCCTTGACCTAAAGTTTTCAGACTCTCTGTGTATATTGTACAATTTACCAGGTGATTTAATCAGTTGTCCATCTAGATTTCCTGTGTGGAATATTGATGCTTTGCAATTTAGGGGAAACATTGCAATATTCGGGAATTCTCCTTATCATCTCCCAGAGAAAAGATAAGATCTGTCACAGTTGCTGGGTAGAAAGCTTCAGTTAGATGCATGTTGGTGCTTAATACACATTCACACATATGCACACACATGCATTGGTGTTTCTCTTAATTCCACGGTGTGAGATAAGTGGCGCAGTGACAAAGTTCAAAGTGATTGATGAGAAGATGTGGCACCTCCAGGAATTGTGCCTTCTCTCTCTTAAATAAGGCCTTGGAGGTGCCAGAGAAATACAGCACCTCTGAGTTTTCATCAGCTGAAATAGATTTTAATTCCCTGCCAGCCCTTCTCAAACAACCAACTGCTGAAACCTGATGATGCAGCCAGAAGAGGGAGGGAAAGTCATATTTTTCATCAAGTAAAACTTGTAGGCTCCAAGCCAAGGCCACTGTTACTAGTATATCCGTTCACAGCACATTCGAAGTATGGGTTTGAAGCCCTGAGGTGTTTATGGTTCTGGTGCACTTAGGAGGACAAGGTGGTAGCATGAGCAAAGGAGATTCGTTGCCACCTTATTCTCACATTGAACAGTTGTGTAAAAGCCCAGCCTTCACTGGGAGACGGAGCCTGTTACATGCCTGTTGTGATGAGGTGACAGCTCTGCAACAGCAACTTAGGGTTGTACTCAGCAGGCCAGAGGGCCAGTTTCCTCCTGTTCTCCCTGCAAGGCAGGCAGCACCAGAGACAGGACAGTTAATGTCATTGATAAACACCTACATCTGTACCTACATGTGTAGGTGCACATCTACTACACACCTACATACATACCTACAGACTTACATACCTACCTACACACATGCATACATATACACATACTTATATACCTACCTACATGCTACTTACATGACCCTGCATACTTATGTACATACCTGCATGTGTGTGCATGCATTCCTGCATACAGGTGTATATATATATACATACATGCATGCATGTCTACATTTCTACATGCATATATTCATACCTATGGACCTCCATGTGTGCCTATATATACATGCAAACATATATACATACATTAAGCATACATGCAAGTATAAAGGCAGGTTTTTATGTTTTGAACTATACAGAACGTGCTCAGCTAAAGTCCCAAAAAACGAATAGTGAGGAGAACAAACTTTACATGCCCAAGTCTATTTAAAAAATTGCACCAAGTGTTTCCTACCCCTGGAGCCCAGTGCTGGGTCTTCCTGGAACTGTAAATGGACAGAGCAGAACCCAGTGTGGGATGGCGGACGGTGCAGACATGGCACCTCTGGAATTGTGCCTTCTCTCTCTTAAATAAGGCCTTAGCAGCCCTCATTCTGGCTGCTCCATGGAGACATCCACGCAGCTGCTCCATGGTGGATGTGGGGAGACTCCCCTTATTCTTAATTTCCCTCCCATGTGAGTGTTTAAGGAATGGTGCAGCATGAAAATGGGAGTGTTAAGGAAAATTGTGCACACCAGGAATTTTAGCACTGACTTTTTTGTGTGTCACTTTTCAAACCAATTTTCAGGGATTTGTTTCCTTTGCAGCTGAATGAGAGCAATAAAGTCTGCACATGAGAGATAATGTTGTCCTGGGGAAATATCCAGAGGATTAATGCATTTTGACTGGAGCTAGCAGGAAATGGTGTTTCAGCCACACTTATGAGCTCATTGTGAATACGTCACCTCAAGAACAATTTGTTAAACAAGAAATGTAGGGTGTAGGACTGGGAAGTCAGAATAAATGGGGAGAGACGGATCCAAGTGTGGCTTTGATGTGTATCTGTGTCGTTAATAAATGAAAGCTGGCTCTTTCATTCAGGAAAAGAAATCCCCTGGCACCCGTGGAATAAGAAGGGATGTTTTCATCTAAGTTACTTACGTGCTGTAGCCAAGACTGGGGTAATTCCAACACTGCCAACCTGTAAATGCGGGAGAGTCGAGGTGGTTGTAAAAGCTCAGCTCTAACTTGATTAAAGGACATCATGGTATGGTAGCTCTGTATTTGTTACTGCCTTACACACATGGCTGCTGAAGTCTCTGAGGGAAGGTGACAACAGAAGCCACACCCAAGTCCGGGACACAAATGACAGCCAGAATGTTATCAAGCGTCACCAAATCAGAAATAATACACACTCAGCCAATTCCAAGTGTGTTTTACTTGTGTTTGTGGTTTCTGCTGCTTTTTTCATGAGTGTCTCCGCTTTGGAGATGGAAGAAGGCATTTTTTGTTGTTGTTGTTATTGTTATCATGTGACAGTCAAACAGTGTTATCATGTAAAGAACGCCATTGAGAGATCAGGAAAATAGAATCTTAGAATGGAAAGGACAAACAGAGAACTGACTTTTCCAGATAGCTCTTTGTTTCTTTTCAAGCAAAATTCTGGTGCAAATTATTTGCTCACTAGAGAACTAAGATGTGAGTGTGTATGGGTGTGGTTTTTTTTTTTTCTGTAAATACTTGCAAAGAGGTATATGTGCTCTTCGGTCATCTAGCATTCTACTATTAGAAAGGTACTTATTTCAACTCCATTCCCACTGTCCAAACCAGGACTCCCTAACCATGCACCTGTCTCTTACCACTGGAGAAAGCCATGGCCCAGCAGGTGGGCAGGAAGACAATTTTCGAATTTTGGGTCACAGTGCTGTGTCCTCAAAGAACAGGTCATGGCAGGTCTGAAGGCTATCGCCTCTGAGTGATAGCAGAGAAAACCTGGGTGTAAGAATACTGATGTAAGAGACGGGTAGGGGAATAGTGAATATACATTTTGTCTACTAACAAAAGTTTTCCTCAAGTTAACTATAGTTTCTAAAAATAATCAAATGCACTAGCTGCAAAATACTTGCACATTAATGTTCCATTTTAATCCTTACACCATCCTTTCAGGGAGAGGGGGGTTCTCCTCACCTACAGACCAGGTGAAGGTGGTGGTGTTTTGTCCACTCTCAAGTGATGAGAGATGAAGGCAGAACTGGATCTCGGATTCTGTGGGCATTCTAGCACTCTATACTGCATTTTGACTCAGGAACAGGACTTTTGTCAAGTCTAGGCCGAGACCCCACCTACCGTGCCCAGCTCTTTGTCTCCCAGCTCTTTGTCTCCAAGTCTTTGGGTTGCCAGAGCCCTAGGCCAGCACACCCCAAGCCTGGCTGTATGTGAGGAGCTCTGTGTCCCTGGGGGAGGGTTTCTCTGCTAAGCTCAGTTGCCCCTAATTATTTTATCCTATGTGTCATGGGCAATCTGCCATGACAGAAATTTTTTTACACGTCTTACACATCTGGATTGCTTCTCAATTTCACTTCTATTCACAGGGCAGGTAGCTTGCTTAGATTCTGGTCTGCATTCTAGATCCTTGCCCTGAACCCAACCCCTCTGAATTGAGGTTCCAGCTTCTGGTCTACCTCCTGCAGTAAAAACTGGGCTCTAGCCCTAACTGGTTTGGCTCAGTGGATAGAGTGTCGGCCTGCCTCCATCTCTCATCACTTGAGACTGGACGAAAGACCACCATCTTCACCTGACCAGATTCGATTCTGGTCAAGGGCATGTACCTTGGTTGTGGCCACATCCCCAGTAAGAGGTATGCAGGAGGCGGCTGATCGATGTTTCTCTCTCATCGATGTTTCTAACTCCCTATCTCTCTCCCTTCCTCTCTGTAAAAAATCAATAAAATCTATTTTTAAAAAAGAACTGGGCTCTATACCCCCAAATACTAACTGGAGTTCTGGTCTATTCAAAGAAAGAGAGATTGTCCTGTACCTGAGATACTGAGATGCTGAGATGTGAATACTCAAGCAGCAAGATTCTTACTAACCTAGCCTCCCTTCCTGTCCCCTGGGGACGGTTGCACTGGTTGTTGGGACCTATCTATTTGCAGTCCTGCTGCTCTTCTGCGCCCCCATGACTCACAGTCAACACTGTGGCGTCAGGACTCCCAGCTGGTGGCAATGCTCATCATCATATCATGAAGTTAGAATCTTTCACACTGTGTCGAGGTACAGTGATATGACATTTCCACCTGGCACACTTAACAAGCGGGCCCAGGGTACTAAGCCACTTCAATGGGGACATTAAGAAAGCAAGGAACAGGCAAAGGAGAGATTCTGGTGCCTTTGCTTCCATTGGGTCACAGAAGCCCCAATGCCCTGGGGAAGGGAAGTCAGCATAAAGACTGCAATATCATCTCAAGCTGAAATGTATGATGGTGCTTTCTGGACATCAACTGCACTGTCTGTGTATCTCAAAGATTTACTGAGAATGTGAAAATAATAATGTGAAAATTAAATTAAATGTTACCCATGAGATGGAGCTTTGCATAGTATTTTGGGGTTAGGAAAGGTCAGAAGAGTTGATACATGATTGGAGTGTAGACCTGTTTGGCTGGTATTGGTATCTTACTGATCTTTGCAACCCCAGAACTTTCCTCATAGCTCAGGAAAGATTTCCTGAAAGTTTGTTGAACTGAGATTCTTCACTTAACAGGCAGAAAACAGAACACAGACACATGATAAAATAGGTTTTCTGGGCATAATGATGTTTTCCATAGGCCACTGGAAAATCCTTGAATGGATGGGCCTTCCTCAGATGGGTTTCAGAGAGGTGAGCCCTCCCAGAGATATGCACCTGGGGAGATCTTCTGGGGAGAAGGCTCATAGCTGCTTCCAAATTTGCAAAGACATCTTGGCCCATTTAAATCCCAAATTAGATTAGAATCTAGCATAAAATTAATCTAAGGGTCTAGTTTATATTTAGGTCCAAGGACAATTGCAGTAAAGTGGAAATTCCTTTAAAATCCAACATTATACTTTTCATCCAAGAAGAGATTCTCAGGCTGACATGTTGTTCTGGCCCACATGTTTATTGGAAAGATGATAATCCACATCATCACATGCTACCTTTTGTTTTCAGGGACATTGTCACATCATCAGCACAGTAGCCCTGTCCAATAAAGGAGAATTATAAGCCCCATTGGTGAGAGGAGTCTGATTCCTCAAGTTTATGCAATTGGTGAATGAAAGAGGCAGGGCGATCTTGACAAGCAGTGACTTCTCTGGTGGCAACAAAGGTGCTGTAGGCTATTGTCCCCTGTGCTGTGGATGCCTTCTGGGTAGAATTACTATGGTTACTACCAATAGGCAGCCCAGTACTTTTACCTCTGATTTTTAAGAAAGAAAATTACTGTGGGCTACAAGTTGTCTACAGCTGGTGAATTTGATATGGTCAGCACACTCATGGACCCCCAACTGGAGGCAGTATTTAAAGTTTCATTTACACAAGAAAGAGCTATGGTGTCCAGGAACCTTCCAGTGTTTTCCATCAGCCCAACATCAGACTCCTGCCTGCCAGCTCCCTGGATGAGCCAGGTACTCTCTCACTTGGCAGAATCCACTGTGCAAATAAGAGTTCTGGCTGCTGATGGCCTTTCTGATCTGGTTGCCATAGAAACGGCTAGCAGATGGAAGAGGATAAGGTACAGGAAGTTATATAAAGAAGGCTTTCTTTAAAGCCCTTACCTGGTCTCCCCCAATTTTGTGCGTTTCCATGGAAGCAAGAGCAATAACCACTCGCCAGGCTTGTTCTGGGGACCTGGGTCACAGAGCTGCAGTCAGATAGCTCCATCTCTCCTCTCAGGACTTCACCCTAAAGGTAAGAGCTGGAAGTTGTATGAGGCCTTCACAAGGGGAGATCCTGAGGACTGCCCAGAGGGCAGGCGTGCAGACCTCCTATCCAGTGGCTGGACAGGGCCTGAGGTTCCCTCCTCTGAGTGAGTGCAGCCCAGCAAGGGGACAGCCTGGGGCCTCCACCTGCTTCCATTAGGCCATTCTCTCCCTCAGACCTCACTGCCCTGATCTCTCTTCTGCTGACCATTGATTGACCTTTGCCCCACTCCATCCAAGTCTTTCCCTCTCTCTCTTCCTCTTTATCTCTCCCTCTCTCTCTCTCTTTCCCTCCTCTCTCTTCTCTCTTTACCTCTCTCTCTTCCAAAGGGTGCTTAACTCTTGCAGAGTTTTCTTTTTAATCCTGTGGCTCCAATTTCTCACTTTCAAAATGCATTTCTTTTGTTGAAATGCAAAGTACTTTCCATTCATTTACCCCATAAATACTGACCAAGCATCTAAACTATCCTGTTTAACTGCCTCTAAGACAAATGATTTTTCACCCAGATTTGGAGAGAAACAAAAATCGGTGTTTCCGAGTGCATAGATACCATTTTCTTTTGCCCAGAAAAATTTATACAATTATCTCCTTGGCCACCTGCTGAGGCATTTTTGAGACTCATTCCAGTGGTCTTTACATCTGGAGATAAAGCCCAAACACAAAAGGTTAATTGACTTACACATATTTTTTCTTCATTGGTCATCTCTGTTTCTTCCAACTTAATTTCCAAATGTATGCAACATATCCATCAAGCAAAAACAATCTCACATTCCCATAGGGAAGTATCTCTCATACAACCAGAACTTAAAAAATAGGAACATACCAGATGAAAAACATAAGGCGCCACACCCTTTCATGTCTGTTTAAACCTGTCTCCTCCTCCTTTTCACAATTGCTCAGGCTGCAGGCAGTTCTTAAGGACTTTGAAAGACTGCCCATCTGTTGAGTGTAACCCAGATTCACAGCCTGCTCCTGTGAGTGATATTTACCTGGTCAGTGAGGCAGGTACACACTATTCTCCCCTTTCACAAGTAAAGCCACTGAGTCTTAGTGATCACCAGTTTGTAGTTTAGGGACAAAAAGCAGAAGATTGGAACAAAAGTGTTCTGTCTTCCATCATGTTACTTTAAATATGTAAGAAAAAGAGTCAATAAATTCCAAGGAAAAAAATTGCTCAGAAAAACTTGTAGCACCAGCCTTCGGACGTTTTTGTTGTCTCCATGCTGGTTATTCTAAACCCATGAGTCCCTGGAGAGCAAAAGCAGGGACGGCCTTGGTCACCTAGGAGAGAGGCCCCTGCTCCAGGTGGATTGAGATCTTTGTCACATCCACCCCAGTCTCCTGTGGGAGGAGTGATTCCTTCTAATTGTTCTTTAAAATATCCCTTCATTTACCCCATAAATATTGATGGAGCGTCTAATAGGAATAGCACCTAATTGTGATGTCACAGTGAGCAAATGGGGCCCTGCTTGCTGTCTTGGAGGGACACGGGCAGTAATAAATATGCCATAAACTGTGCAGTGACATGCAGTGCTGCTCCCTCCAGGCCGACTGGTGCCCTCCATTTGGCCCAGGCCTGTGGGCATGTCTCACCCTTGCTCTGTTAGACCCTCTGTGACATTCGATGCAACCGATCATCGTTGACTTTCTGAAGCTGTCCCTCCCTGGCTTCCCAGCTGACCAGTCTGGGACACAAACATCAAATCCACATTTGTGAATTGACATCCTTTATCTCCTTGAAGGTGTTACCTCCACCCACCCACCTGGACCTGAGGGAAACATCTCCACACCAGATCTTTATGGCAAAAAAAAAAAGGTTCATGAAAGTTTCCCGATGCCTGTGGAGTACTAAACATTCTCCCAGGTGCCTGGGATAGGTGAATGAACTGTGTCGTAGTGGCGTGTTTTGTCCTGATGGACACACTCACCAAGTTTTATCATATTTCTCCAGCCATACCTTCTGGCTTGCCTCCTCCTCTTTCTCAAAGCATCCCTCCGGTTCATGTGCCTGCCACCTCCCCCGCCCTCCATCTCCATCCCCAGAAGAAGCTATTGGTCACTTCGTCTCCCTGACCACCAATGGCCATCCCTCCTCTGGGCTGTGTGTCTGTACATCTCCACCCCAAAACACACCCTTGGTTGCAACTTCTGATTAGCTAGCATCTATGTCTGCCCACCCCAGACTATCACCTCCCAGAAGGCAGGAGCCAGGTTTACTCCCTGTGTTCCCCTGGAATTTGCACAGTGATGGTCAGTATTCAAGATGTAAGAGCAAAACATCAATGGAGATAGTATTTGGAGAAAAGACTGATGCAATGAGAGATACACAGACTATGAGAGAGTGAGCTTGAGACTATAATTCATAAGTATAAACACAATGTTAATAGAATAGCAGGTATAGTAGAACTCAACACCAGGATTCAACACGCTCACGCTAGCCAGGTCTCCCAACTCCCATGAGTTACCCACCTACCCACTGGACAGCTCTACCTGATTCCCCACAGGCACATCACAGCTCCAAAATGAAACTTATGCCTTCCCTACTTCAAAAATTGGTGTCTGTTTTTGCAGTTTTCATCCTGGTGAATACCATCATGATCCATCCAAATTGTCCAATCTGAAACCTCTCTCTCTTCGGAGCCCAAGTTTCAAGTCAACAGGTCCTATACATTTACATTTCCTGAATATATCTACTTTCTATCCAATAGCACTACCTTAATCCACATCTTCATTTCCTACCAAGACATTGCCAACTCTGGTAGCAAAATTATTATTTAAAACACAAATCTAATTATTATACTTCTCCATCCTCTAAAGTTCCCCCACCATTATTCTACCATTGCCCTCACCATGTTTTGAAATGATCTGTTAGATCCACTTCAAAAGAAGCATATCAAATGTACATGCAATATCTTATTCATTTCAGAAATCTCATTGTTGGTACACAGTAGATGCCCAGTACTTTTGCTGAACTCTTAGAATTGTTTATATGAGGACAAGATGATTAAATGTGTACTGAATTGTGGTGTAAATAAATTTGATTTGTAATCATATAAATGACCATACCAAATACTATTGCTTTGTTCAAAGACCCTTCCCAGAGACCACTCTTCACAGGAAGGTGATCTGTAATGGTACTGTACTGGAGTCTCTCTTTTTCAATGTTTTTAGATGTGGATATATATCATAAACTAATGAAGGCACACAACTCTGGAAAGCATGAGGAATATAGTGAGTATTAGAATTGAAGTACAAAAAAACACATCACCAGGATGTAATAATGTAAACAATTAAGCAACATAAAGTTTATCAAGAAAATATGAAATCTTAGTTTCATCCTACCCCTCAAAAAATGAAAAATAGAATAATTACAATTAGTTTTCATCTGATAGTTGAGGGCATAAGAAATAAGAGTTCTCCCTATGGGTGTCAAAAGAAGGAGAGTGGGTAGATTTTACAAAGAGGTAGATTATAATAATATAAGAAAACCTTCTGGAGAGTCCTGGCTGTGGAGTGAAATCTTCTGTGGAACAACAAACGCTGTTCTTTGGAGGCAGAAAAACCACTCCTTTGGGATAATTTCTCAGGAAGGTATTAAGCTATTAAGAAATTTGGTTCTTTGGTTCTTATAAAGCAACTGATTCCATAGATGTCTGAATTTACATATAAAGATTCTTTACACATAAATCACCATATAAGTCATAAAATTTACTAAAAATTGCTGTTATTCAGTTCAAAAAG
>JAAGEH010002534.1:16888806-16963019 GCA_011751065.1 Lasiurus cinereus | reverse complement strand
TTCACCTAGTAACCCCGGATTCGGGGTGCTGACCAGAACCCAAAGCGCGACCCGGAAAAATAAATCGTTCTTTCTGAATATGTGATTTGAAAATATTTTCTTCCTGTCTGTGGCTTGTCTTTTCATCTTTAAAAGTACATTTCAAAGAGCCTGAGTTGTTAATCTTAATGAAATCCAATTTATCTAAGTTGCATTTAAAGTGGGTCTATGCCAAAAATTCTTTCAGCCAGCCAAGTTCAGACAGAATCATTTTGATCCATTACAAAATACACAATATTTGTTGGTTGTCTACAATAGAAAAAATGAAGACATTTTTCTAATCAACTGAAAATAACTCGTTGCTGATATGAATGGGCATATTTATTAAGTCCAGGTTATCTGCCTTCCATGGGAGAGCCAATGACACAGCCTGCTGGAACTGTCATCCCCAGCCTCCCCAGGACAAAGATCTCAGAGTGTTTCCTATCAGCTGATCCACACATGGAACATCTATGGCACAGCCTCTGTGCTGGCCTGGAGCCACAAGTAGGTCCACCTCCAGTGAGGAGCACATACAATGAGATGAGAGCATGTAATGAGAGCTTGGATAGAGGCATCCACAGAACTCAATGATCACCCTGATCTTCCCAGAGCAGCTCCACCACCACTCATTCCTTCAACTCAAGGGCAGGTATCATCTCCTGCATCCCAATTCCACTCCACACCTATCGCTGGACATCGAGACCCTTTCGATGGTTCACAATGCTCCCTGACTCCCACCTCGAGTTCATAACCTCACTCAGGCCCCCCTCAGTGCTTCCCACCTGTCCTTGTGCCCCCATCTCCCACCCGGCCCCCAGCCCTGCTTCCCATACATACTGCTCCAAAGTGGTGTCTCCAAAACAACCTCAACCCTAACCATGGAATACCTGAGGGGGAAGCTGGGTGCCATTGGGGAGCTTGTCTGACAAGCATTTCTGCAAATTGCATGGTCTAGAAAGCTCAGCAGTCTTCAGGAGTGCCTTGTGATTCTGTTTCTCATTTTAAGCAATATTCATATTTGTAAGTTACTTTATTCATACATGTATATAAATGCATATACACTCATGCAAACCAACTGGGCAACCCTGCACTTGCACCCAGTCCATAAGTCACCGTAATTACCATGAATCTCTTCAGTTTGGATGCGACCCACCGAATGAGCAGAGGCTGTGAGGCACACGTTGGTCCCAGCTCTTGGTGGAAGCTATAATCACCCATATAGTGCCTTTGTCTTTGTCCTCTCAGGTTTCTACACAAAATACTATAGACTGCAGGGGAACTTATAAACAGCAGACATTCACTGTCAGTCTAGAGCAGTGGTTCTCAACCTGTGGGTCGCGACCCCTTTGGGGGTCCAACAACACTTTCACAAGGGTCACCTAAGACCATTGGAAAACACAGATACGATTCATAACAGTTGCAAAATTACAGTTATGAAGTAGCAACAAAAATAATTTTATGCTTGGGGGTCACCACAACATGAGGAACTGTATTAAAGGGTCGCGGCATTAGGAAGATTGAGAACCACTGGTCTAGAGGCTTGGAAGTCCAAGATCAAAGTACCTGCAGACTCACAGTCTGGTGAGATCCAGCTTCCCCTGGTCCATAGATGGCATCTTCTCTGTGTTCTTACATTGAGAAGGGGAGAGGGAGTTCTCTGGGGTTTCTTTATAAGGGGTTTAATCCCATTATTGGGGCTCCACCCTAATGACCCCATCACCTCCTAAAGACTCCACCTCCTAACACCATCACACTGGGGTTAGGTTTCAACATATGACTTTTTAGGGACACCAGCATTTGGTGCACAAAAATTCACTATTTTACTTTCTTCTTCCAGTTCCTTTTAGCTAAAAGTTTTTTGGGGGGAGAGAGCAGGGGGGCATTCAGCCAATGTGAGACACTAACCATAACATAAGTACTTGGACAGTGGAGCCAGCAGAGACTATGGAAAGGCACAAGTGTGCTCAGGGCTGAGGCTGCCGCCAGGGGCCTGGGGGGCGTGGCAGGTGCAGACAGAATGAGAAAGGAGGGCTGGCTATGAAATGTGGGGCAGAAAAGCCTAAAGAAAAGCTTAACAGTTTTGCTTAGGAAAATAGAAACCTGGTGGCAAAATAATTAGTAAAATCATCTTTAAATCGTCTGTGTTGCTTCAAGGAAAAAGGATGTAGAAACTCACCTTGTTTGACTAGGTCTATTATTGAAAGTCTATCTGAGATCAGGGAATGCATGAGCAATAATTATCTCTAAAGATCCCCTTTTAAAATCATACTTTTCCTCATCAGAGCAAATTTATTTTAAAAGATGATATGCAGGAAAGAATTAGATAAATTGCCCTTGAAATTTCTCCATTCTCATTTGGTGAGAAATAAATCCTCCAATGGCATGATAAAAGGATTAGAGTTGATTTTCATTTCCTAACTGTGGGAAGAACTATAATTGCAGTGACCATATTTTTTGAACCAATCATAACAGTCAGCCTGACAAGAACACGTGTACTTATAAAGACAATGGAATGAGATATTTGAAATGGAAGATGGCCCACAAAGGCTAGAGCTCTCATGAGCAGTTCTGACCCAGAAGTCACTGGGTTTTGAGGCATTTTCCATATCATTGATATAATATTTCCTTGTTGAGGTGTAAAGTGTAAAACTGTTGCTAAAATGGTTTCTTCATATCCCACCCATGACATACAGCATATTCTAGTTTCAAAGAATGTAATTCATTTGAGTCAAAAATAACCACTTTTCTCTGTCTTGGTATTGATAACTCAAAACAATAGAATATATTATGTTTAAATTAGCATTTAAATTTAGCCATAAAATCTGTCAGCACTTTGTACACAAATTTCTTCTTCATGTTTGGTCCACTGAGTATTGGATCTATGCCACTTAAAGCATATCCAACATTAAATATATAAAATTATACATTGTGGAGTGATTCTATGTGTTGCTAGATGCCAAAGCTTTCACCATGAGATTATTTTGGATGGGAGATTCCCATCACTTAAGTATTTATCAATTATGATAAATACTCACTCCTACCAGAGTGAGGAGAAGGCAGACAATATGGAGGCAAGGACATTTGCCAGTCAAAGCTCTGAGCACAGACATAGAGTGCCCCTGATGCTGTCATGTGAGCTGGTGAGAGAATGGTGAGATTTCTCAGGAATGCACAAGATGAGATGCTGCTGTCATTTCAATAAGTCAAATACACTGAACACAAAGAAAGCTTCTGTGTGAGTGGAGAATGGTGAAGAATCGTTCAAAAATATTATTTGTGGAAGGCTAACTATTTGCAAAAGACAGTGGTCAGTGTTCATGACCATGCATTCAGAAAGTCTCCTTGCAATGTATGAGTCAGCTCAAGCTACTGTTAACAAGGACCACAGATAGGGTGTCCTAAACAAAAGAAATTTGTTGTCTCACAATCTGGAGGCTGAAGTCTGAGATTCAAGTGTGGGCAGGACTAGTTTCTCCTGCGGCCTCTCTCTTTGGTGTGTAGATGGCCTTCTTCTCCCTGTGTTCTCTCAGTGATTGTCTATCTACCTGTGTGTATGTCCTCATTTACTCTTCTTATAAAGACATTGATTAAATTAGAATAGGCCTACCCCATTGACCTCATTTTATCTTAATTACCTCTTTAAAGACCCCATCTACAAATACTTTCTGAGGTCCCCATAGTTAGGATTCAACACAGGAATCCAGGCAAATATAATGCATCCCATAATAAGGAATAAAATTAGGCTATAGAGGAAGCCTGAGCTATGGATGACGGAGCCCACAGAGGAGAAAGACAGCATACACAGTGACATGGAGTGCAAGGGAAATTGGGGGCATCCAGAACTGAAGGCACCGTGGTTACAAATGATGGCATCAGAGCAGAGAAAGAAGGGGCTCGGACATGGAGGGCCTCCAACCCTAAGATGGACAGCTTCTTCTGAGGACACTGGATAACAAAGGGCCACTATCACTCCTTGAGTGGGGGATTGACTTCTTGGCTTTCTTCTCTTCATTGCATTCATTAATCAATAAAATGTGGACTTAATTAATACCAAAAGGCAGAGGAGCTAATTTGCTAGATTCATCATTATATGAGGGAAGGGATGGGTCTATGTGGACTCCAAAGGCTTACTGTCTACCGGGACTTTTTTTCATTTGCCTAGCAACTTTACTGCTGCCAGAAGATTTATAGCAACTGTGGGTTGGAAACGAAGTGCATGCTTTGCAGATGGGAAGTATTTGCAAGAAATTTCAATGTATACATATGTTACTCTTCTTTTGGAGACTCATGAGGTTCAGATATATAGATATTAGTGTATATATATTAGAGGCACACCAGAGACCTCTAGAGGCAGCAAGATGCTTTTATATGTGTGGGTTAATGAAGTGTGTCTTCCATCCCCAGCTGGAAGAGGCCACAGCATCAGAAAAGAGAGCCTGCCATGAGAAGTCAGCCATGATTGGTCAGCCTAGCTAACTTCAAATCTCTCTAGAATTGGGCTTATGGGTGCAGCATTCCTAATAACCATTTATTTCCACAGCACTAATCACCCCTCATAGTTATTAATCTTCTACAACAACCCTGGGTCTTGTATCTTTGTAAATATATTTTTTCTTCCAGTGTTCAGAAAAGTATTCTAGTAAGATCTTTTTTGTAGTTTTTTATTGGTTTTATTTTATTTGAGCAAAATATTTAGGGTTGACATCTGTCTTAGGAGAGCATGAGATGCAATCTCTTTTCAAGAAAAGGAATTAATCCTTCTCAGGCAGTTGAAAGAGCCTATTTTTTTCTAAAGAAATCCCAGTCATTCATTTCAAGCAAACAAAATAAAAGGTTATATAGATACAAGGGGGGGGGAGGCAAAAAGGGACAACTAGTGACCTTTTTACCACCACCTCCCAAATGTCTTCAGTTCACCTTGCTTTAATAAGTGCCAAATATCAACTTCCCAAGTATCAGCTCCCCAGAAAGCTTTCTGGGGTGATCTGTTGACCAAGGAAGTTAACCTTATCAGTAGTAGGGACAATGCCACCTTGATAGAGCCTCAGAAGAATCTCCCAGGGGGAAGCTGGGGCAGACTGTTGATAGAATTTGGACCTGGGAGAGGAGACTTACAAGCAGAGAACTGTTGGGATGAGCCAGCATTCAGGATATAACCTTAAATTGGGGGTACCACAGGCGATGGTCTAGGATTGAGATTGGGTGAGCAAGCTTCTGGTGTGGATAAGTCAGTTATGTAGTTGGTTCCCAGGATCAGATGTTTCCAAGAGAAAACAACAAAGTTAGTTTTGCTTGATTCCAGTGCTCTTTGCAGGGACTAGGAACTTCTTTTCTAGTCCTGGTCCCTAGGGAAATTAAGTAAAGGGTATGTTTCCTTGATTTGAAATATTTAGTTGTGCACGGAATTATATACAGGCATGGGCAAAAGTAGGTTTACAGTTGTGAGTACTGGAAACACAAAGTTTAATCTTGTATTATTTATTAACTAGAGGCCTGGTGCATGGGATTCCTGCACTGGTGTGGGGCATGGCTTGTGGGAATTCACCCACTGTGGAAGCGTCACTCATCCTGGTCAGCCAAGAAGCTGTGGACCCGCCCTCTGAGCGGCTACTCCTGCTGTGGGAGCACACTGACTACCAGAGGGCAGCTCCTGCATTGAGCATCTGCCCCCTGGTGGTCAGTGCCCATCATAGCAACTGGTCAAGTGTTCATTCTGGTCATTCTGCCGTTCAGTTGCTGGGCTTTTATTATATAGGATTGTTATACTATTTATTTGCATTAAATTGTAAACCTATGTTTGCCACCCCCATATTTAATTCAACTCAGTTGTGAATTTGGTATACAAATAATTATAACCAAACTATTTTTTCTGCAGGTCCTATAATGAATGAAACTGCCACCATTCACTTATGAATGAGTTGATCAGCTTATGAACTGGCACAATTCTTCAAGTGATACATATCAAAGAAAAAGTTGTTTTATCTTAAGGGGATGTGTGATTTCATTTTCACTTATATACATGTCCATGTAGTGATGGTTGAGAAAGGGGTTAATTTCTATATGTGACTATTGCTTTCTATTAGTAAAATTGCTACCAGGAAGATAGATCTGTAATCAGATGAGTTAAATTTGTTTCCAGTAAGAAATTTAAAAACTGATGATCATAAGTGATTCAATGGCCTAAAAAAATAACTGCAATAATATTAATTTTTAAAAACATTAATCTGGCTAAGAAAGCTTTTCTGCTGCTATAGAAAATGACTTCAATACATTAAACCATTTTTCAAGAATAAGAAAGCAGCATGGCTGATGTGGTTCAGTGGTTGAGCATCAACCCATGAACCAAGAGGTCAATGGTTTGATTCCAGGTTGGGGCTCAGGCAGGCTAGATCCCCAGTAGGGGGTGTGCAGGAAGCAGCCAATCATATCAATTTTTCTATCCCTCTATCTTCCTCTCTCTCTAAAAAAAAATAATCAATAAAAAAAATTTTTTTTAAAGTAAGAAGGCAATACCCAAATACAGTGTTAGTTCTGACCAGAGCTTACCTTTCCATTAAAAAATTGTCAAATACTTTTATGTATGTTTTATTAGTCAATCATTGCTTCTGTTTCCTTTTTGTTAATATTATTTTTCTTTTTCTTTTTCTTTTTTTTTTACTTACATCTAGCTGCTTAATCCACAGATCCACAAGTAATTCGATAGTATTATAGTCTGATTACCTGGCACCCTATGTTAGAAAATCTACGTTTCCTAATTATTTTGCTCATCATAGTCATTATAAATTAACATTTTAAATTCAGAGAGTGAGCATTCTTAAATACATATCAAATGATTAAACTTCTTCCAGGTGGTGCTTGATTTGCATCTGGCACAAGAACAGGGAGCATCTGCTCCCTAACAACTTGTCTTCTTCTCACCTGCAGTCCCGCCTGCAACCATCTGTGGACTCCTAGTGCACGTGAGCAGGACTTATAGTTTGCTTATAAATAAATTGTAGTGGTGAATATCACACCGCTTAGTAGCAATGTATTTGCTCCTTCCATGGAGGAAAAAGAAGCCTTTGAGGAATCTTACTCCAGTACTGGGTTTTGTAAGCAAATTTCTACCATGTGATTAATTGCATTTAGAATTTCCTCTGTATCTGGTCCTTATTCAAAGAGCCACATGGAGTAGTCTGAATTCCTACAAATATTAGAAGGCAAGAAGGAATCCCTCTTAACGCTTGGCTTTACCAGGATCTTCTCTCTTGTCTTTATATTTTTTTAATTGTGGTAAAATACACATAACAGAGAATTTACCACCTTAATCATGTTTAAGGGGACAGTTCAGTGGTGTTAAGTACATTCATTGTTGTACAACCATCACTACATCCATCCACAGGACTCTTTTCATCTTCCCAAACTGAAACTCTGTCCCCATTAAACATTATCTCCCGGCACCCCTCCCCTCGGCACATGCCACCCATCATTCTTTCTGCCTCTGTGGTTTTGACTAGTCTAAGTACTTCACAGAAATGGAATCCTGCAGTACTTTTCCCTTTTGTATCTTGCTGACTTCATTTACCATAGTGTTCTCAAAGTTCATCCATATTGTAGCATGTGTTAGGAATTTTTTCTTTTTAAGGCTGATTTCATTGTATATAGGCGACATTTTGTTTATCCATTCATCCATTGATGGACATTAGGGTTGCTTCCAATGTTGGGCTATTGCAATTAATGCTGCTGTGAACGTGGGTGTGCAAATATCTCTTATTAGAATCCTTGCTTTCAGTTCTAATAAGGGTATAACTAGAAATGGAATTGCTAAACTGGATGGTAATTCTGTTTCATGTTTTAAGGAATCTGCACAGTTTTCCACAGCAGATGGACCAATATACATCCCTACCAACTGTGCACAAGAGTTCTGACTTTTCCACATCCTCGCCAGCACTTCTTTTCTTTTTGTAATGGTATCTATCCTAATGGATGGAAGGTGGTGTCTCATTTGTGGTTTTGAACCCCATTTTCCTAGTGATTTGTGATACTGAGCATCTTTCCATGTGATTAATGACCATTTATATATCTTCTTTGGAGAAATGTCTATTCAAGTCCTTTTCCCATTGTGTTTATCATTTTACATCTATGGCTGCAAATGTGGTTTTTCTGGGATGGGGGTTGGCTTGGTTTGGTTTGGTTAGTGCACTGTTGTTTTCTTGGTGTTTCTGGGGGAAATAGGGGCTGGAGCTTACTGGTTCCCCATCCTGCTAATGCAATTCCTCTGAGATAGCAGCCAACATAATAGAGGACCAGTGGTTCTCAGAGTGTGGTCCTGACCTTGGTGCCAGCATCATCTGACTGGCAGCCATGCAGATTCTGAGGTCACCCAACCCTATTGCATCAGACACTGAGGGTGGCACACAAGCCCTCCAGGTGATTCAGAAGCAGGTTTACTTCTGAACACCACTGTCATCAACTTGCATTTCCTAGAAATTCTTTAGGCTAAAAACAGAACTAGGAAGTCCTGGAGAGAGAGAAAGCCAGACTATGTCTCCTCACCTGTTCAAACTTGGGACACAGATGTAAAATCTGTAGACATGGAACTTGGATTTATTGAATGTGTGACAGTGTACCAGTGCTTTCACATCTGTTATCTGCCTGAATTTGCTAAGTCATCGAGCCACTAGGTTTCTGCCGATGGAAAGTTATCATCACAGATTAAAGCAAACTTGTTGTCTGACCGAGGCAGAGACTCTGACTTTGCAGAAGGCTTGTCTGCCTGCAGGCTATGCACCTGCCTCTAACAATCAGGGGACAGCCCTTATCAGGGGAGCCTGGACCTCATTTTCCATGTCTGCCAGTCCAGGTTTATTATTTCATCCTGTTTTTCATGCATCTGTTCCATAACAAACAGCTGAGATCGTCGGTGACCCCTTGCTGGAAAATTCAAAAACCTAGAATCATTTCTCTCCATAAGGCTGTGAGCAAAATGCCCAAATTTCCCACCCTTCTCACCTATGAAAGAGTAAACAGCACTGATTCTGCAGCCTGTTTCCCTATAATGATCGTAGGTCCCACTTCATCCATGTCTGCAGCTCCCCTCCTCCTCAGCATGTCCCCTCCTCCTGTGGATAAATTCCCTCCCCCTCATGCAAACATGTCCCCTCCTCATCATCATGCCCCCTCCTGGCACCATCGTGGCTCCAGCCTGTGTGAGGATCCAGGTGTCCATCCCATTTCCACTCAGACTGCAAACCCCATGGGGCCTGTGAGCGCCAACGATCAGGACACCAGTGTGACAGGCAGTGCTCCCGCTGAGTAAAGGCCATGCAATGTTTTCTCCTTTCCTGGAGGACTGACATTCCTAATACGTCCCGTTGACATAAACTATGCATCTTTCACACAAAAAGGGTAGGCTCGCTTTTACCTAGATCACTAGTTATCATTTCATGAAGCATTGTATGTAATTGCTAGGCGGTCCCTGAAAAAAATAAAAAGTGTTCTATCATGAATTCTTCGGAAAATACTAGTTAAGTAAAGTTAATCAGGTTAGGTTTCTTTCTCTTCACTATGGAACTTCTCAGAGCTTTTAATAATAATAATAATAATAATAATAATAATAATAATAATAATAAAAATGTTGAGATTCTCCAAGAGGTGAGAACATAGTTATTTCCCAAACTTTATTTGAACACAAGTCCTTTTGTTAATTTGTTTTTTATTTTCTAAAACAGTCCATGAGAACACACAGTAGGCACGACAGTAGCCTCTCTGTAAGAACATCTAACTCTGCATGAACTTTATCTGGCCATTTCAGGGGAGCAGCTAGAGGCTCCAGGGCGTAACATTCCCTACCCCACCCTGCAGCAGCCATTGACCAGTGATCGGCTGGCCAAGGACCACCCTACGACCTGTTGTTTCAGTGGAACAACTGAGGCAAGTTCCGTGCTATCTCCCAAGGTTTCCAGGGGGCTGAGCCCTTGGGGCCACATCAAGGTATTGGCTAATTGCCAATATTCAAAGACAGATAAAGAAATGGGCTTGTAATTGAGAGTCCAGGCTTCGCATAAAGAATTCCTTCCTCACAATGAAGAGAGGCTTTTTTTGTTTCTTGCCCTCCTCACCTGTGTCCTCAGCACAGATGTTCTCCTGAAAGCTCTTTAGAGAAAGGCAAGCCCCATCCAGTTCCAAAGCGATCATCACAGTTGAGAGCCTTCCTTCTGGCTAAAGTCATCCATCAAGGTCAGTGAGACACAATTAGAATGCAGAGGCCTCCATATCCACGCCCTTGGCTAATTGAACTCACCCACATGGTTTTTCTTCTACTCAGTGAAATGATGACATTATTGGAGGTTAATAGTTAAGGGTTTATCTAAATTAGGTGTCCGTAAAGTTCTTAATTTAGCCTCTGAGTGGCTAATAGAAATGAAATTAGACCTGGAGATATCGGCTACATTTCAATCTTGTGGGGACTATTTTGCACAAACCACCCAGGGCTAGGTTACTAAGTCCCCTCTTCTTATACAATACCTTTCATTTCTGCTAACAAATACCTACTTTTACGTGTACTCCCTTAGGCTTCTCCATTGAGAATTCTCTTTGGCTAAGAATCTGATTTCTGCCCTAAGATTCCTGCATAGAGCAGTTCAAACTGCTCCTGTAGACGGTCATGGAAGGTCATAAATGAGAAGACATAGAAGTCTCAGGAGAAGTTTGAGAGAGGATCAATGGAATGGAAATTTTAACATATTTTACTTTGGGATAAACTGAGCATGCTTAAACACAGTGAAGGAGGGGAGTTGAATAATATTGTTAATAAAGGGCAGGGCCCAGGAACTAAGTATGAGAAATAAGAATGAAGGGATACTGGCCAAAAGGAAGTGACAAGTGAGGGCAGAGTGGTCGGCAAGTGTGGGAACGTGACAGTTATTAGAAATAAAGAAAAGGGATCACTTCAGGCGAGCTAGGCTTGTCTTATCCAGATTGATGTCAAGAACAAAGACAGAGGCAGCTGTCAAGAGCCGAAACGCCCCATTCTTAACTCCCACATAAGGGGTACAGATGCCCATCGCAGACTCAAAGCCTTCTCCCAGGCTCTTGGACTGGTGGGGAGATTAGGCTGAGTGACTGCATATTATGTAATGTGGGTGTCATCATGGACAATCTTGGGGAAGGTAGGGTATGAGTAAGGAGGGAACAGCCAGGCCACGCTGGGCTACTGGGAAGCTGAGCAGGTGCTCCTGATGGTCAGAAACTGGGGAGCTGACATAATCCTCAGAATCCTGCACAGCCCCCAAGAATGTGTCTGTGGGTTGTGACCTCATCTTCCTCTTAATAAAATCCTGTAAATGTTACTTTTATAAGTATTTCCCCATTCGTCCCTTGGCCCCACAATGGGAACTAAGCAAGTTCCCAGCTTTGGTGAAAGGCAATTTATTCATATAGTGGGAATACCACCATTCATTTCCTGGTTGTTTTTACTTCTGCTGTTCTTTTGTTTTTTAAGTGAAGCATGTAGCTTCCCCATGAGGCTAATAACTGCTCATGCTGGGCCCGGTGACACATAAAATTCACCCATACAGAAATTCTAACAAGAATACACCCAGCCCACCTGTGTCTCAGGACATTCTATGTCATTTGACAAATAATATTCTATTATGTTCATCTTAGTTTTCAGAGCTCTGGATTCTCAAAATAGGAAAACAAAACGAAAATCCATATGGTAAACTGAATAGTTTGGTTTGGTTCTTCATTGCTACTATTGGGTCATTTTCCTACAAGAAAACTATATTTTGTCATCAACTGGGCTTTATAATGGGGCCTCTAGATTTCCATAAACATTAGTGTATCTTTCAAATATGAAATGAGAATTAAAACCATAAACCTCCTAATTTTTGGTAATCTTTGAGGTTGGGCTAGCTTGAGGCAAGGTCCCACTGCGTCGGACAGGTGCTCTCAGAGTTAAGATACAGCCAGTCACCATGACTTGAGCACATTTGGGGGCCACCATCCACTGGGATCTTCTAGCGAAGAATTCTGAGCTGCAGACAAAATGAGCTCAACACTCTCCTGGTCTGGAGTGGGGCCAACCTAGCCTTCTATCAATGGGAAGTTGGTTTTACCGAGGCAGAGCGAGCATGCCAACCAAAGCTGGTCTTCTTCCCCGCACCTCGTCAGGGCCATTGTCACACATGTTCCTCAACAGGGTTCACATGTTTACCTAAAAACAAAAGGTCTTTCAAAGAGAGAATATGTGACAGCATTTATTTGAGAGCAACAAGAATAGCTATTTAGGAAGCACTAAGTCAAGAGCCCAAATAGTACTCCGATTAGGAGACAAAGGCAATGGTATTTATTAGAAATGGAAGGGGAGCTGAAACCCGTTTGGCTCAGTGGATAGAGCATCGGTCTGTAGACTGAAGAGTCCCAGGTTCGATTCCGGTCAAGGGCATGCACCTTGGTTGTGGGCACATCCCCAATGGGGGACGTGCAGGAGGCAGCTGATCAATGTCTCTCTCTCGTCGATGTTTCTGACTCTCTATCCCTCTCCCTTCCTCTCTGTGAAAAATCAATAAAATATATTTTTTTAAAAAGAAAGGGAAGGGGAGCAATTGCATCCATAGAAAGAAGCCATTGCCATTGGTGCAGATGCCATAACATGGTGACACTCATTCTAAACAATGTTTTTAATTTTCAGTCCAGTGGTCATCAGTCCAATAGTCCTAATATCTGCTTTCTTGTTATCTTTGCAACCAGTTCTTTGATTAACAATGTGCTTAGGCCCAGTTAAGAGGTTATCTTGTCCTGGTTTAACACTCTGAAGGGTTGAGGTATAAGACATGCAGGGCAGCTCTAGCTCCATTCTAATATGGCTCCATTTACATTTTTTTTCTTATTTGTTTTGAATATCTATTATTTGTGTATTGAACACCACAGAGCATATGATTACCTCTCACTTTTGATGCCTGAACATCAATTTTAGCCTGCATGTTTTTAATTCTTCCTTTCTTTAAACTAAAATTATATATGATTTCTCTTTAGTAGAAAATGCAAAAGCTGTATACCTGGACCTCTGCACTCTCACCCTATTTTATTTTCACTATTAGAGCCACAATGAGTCCATTGGGCTGCTCTAACAGAACACCATTTACTTTCCACAGTCTGGAGGCAGGAAGTCCAAGATGAAGACACAGTCAAATTTAGTGTCTGGTGAGGATCACAGTTCCTGTTTCACAGATGATGTTGTCTTGCTGTGTCCTCACATGGTGGAGAGCAAAGAGGAGACTAATCCCATCATGGGGAATCCACCTTCATGACCTCATCACCTTCCATAGACCCCACCTCCTAACACCATTCATACTGAGGGTTAGGTGTCAGCATATGAATTTAGAGTACACATATTCGATTCATAACACATCTTTGTAGGATGGCTCCTTCTCCATCCTGAGGTCCAGGTAGTTGTTGACTGCCATGGCCACGGGAGGAAATCATTTGATCCTCAAAACACCTTCTGCAAAGAGGCATAAAAATCTCATTTTATAGAAAACTGAAGCCCAAAGAGGTTAAGTTATTTTTTTTTCTCAGAGTAATCTCAAATATTTGTAGGGCCAGAGCAATTATCCTGCTTCCCAATTCTAACACTAAGGATTTTCCCTCACTGGTTCTAATGTGGTACATGCAGTGCTCTGAGTCCATCCTATTGATCTGCTCACTCAAAGATGCCTAATGTGATCCCACCATTAAGATGCTCTGGGTAAATCTGCCATTTAAATTACAATTAACTACCACTATCTTTAATTAAGAAGTTCCATTCATGTTTTACTTTTAAGTGATTAAACAATCAATTTTCAAATATTTCCTTAATGAAAACTTAAGCTTCAAGAAACCAAGTGGTGTAATTAAATTAAAGAGAAGAATGAAATAGGTTTGACAATTACATAGGTTGAAATCTTCTTCAATAACCAATCTTCCCTGGGTATAAATCAAGTATAAAAATATACTAGGGAGTAGGGGAAGAAATATTGCATAAATACATGAGGAAGCAACATTTACCAAATCTACCATGAACCAAACACTATAATAGATGAGCTCACATATAGGAACATTTAACCCTCATAAGAACACTAGAGGATAGATGGAAATTACTGCTTTATTTATTTAACAAATGTATTAACTCTAGCTCAGAGAGTTCCAGTGACTGCCCCTAAATGGCACAGCCGCTAACTGGCAGCAAGACCATGAACCCAAGTCTCTGAGTCCATGCCCAACACTGTCCCCTGCAGCACAGACCTGACAGGCTCCAAACCAGGCAACCTGAGTGCTCATCCCAGTGCCCACACATTGCCATGAAACCTGGAGTGCATTATGCATATCTCTGCCTCAGTTTGCTTTTTTGTAGAATGGTATTCTATATATATAAAAGCCTAAGCAACTGGATGACCTGACAACCAGCTGGTAGCTATAATGTGCACTAACCATCAGAGGGCAGATGCTCAATGCAGGAGCTGCCCCCTGGTAGTAAGTGCACTCTCACAGTGGGAGTACCACTCACCTGATTGATGGGCACCAGATGCCAGGCAAGCACAGCTGCAGCAGTACAAGCTTCTCACATGGATACTCCCCCTTCATGCTCAAGTGTAGCTGCAGCAAGCATGGCAGGGCTGGGATGAACAGAAGATGCATGGTGCCCAGCCCAGGCTCAGCTCCTCCCGGGCCGCCTGCCACTTTGCACACTATTTCATGCTGTGTGGGATCAACATGGACAGCAGGCTGGAACCTGATGAGCTGGTGGGTAAGGAAGAGCTGTGGCAGTGTAAAGGTCCACTGATCCTTGCAGACCAGGTCTAGGAACCTCACCAGTGCACAAATCCATACACCGGGCCTCTAGTTAATAATAATAATTAATAAAAATAATAAAGTTATTGTAAAGATTAAATGAATCAATTCATGCAATGGCCCTAGGACAGTAACTTGTACATTGTAATCAAGACTGGCTGTTTTTAATCTTATTACTACTATTTATGTAGCATTGTGTACTATTTGGGTAGTTTGCAAAGTCCTTTCCTATTCTCACAACAACTATCTGAAGCAACAATAATAATAAAAATAGCAAAAGTAATAGTAATAATAATACAATATTTACATTCCAGAAATGAAGAAACAAAGGCTCAGAGAAATTAAATGACTTGTCCAAGGAATTTTTCCCTGAAAGTAAAAGAGCAGAAACACAGCTTTATAATTTTAGCCTTCATATCCTGCTCCATGACATCACAAAGCATTAATTTAATAATTTCACATTTTTTAAAAACATATGCACACTAACTCATATGAATATATAAAATCTAATTCCTAAGATTGGAAATCAATATTTTAGTGTTTCCACTTTTAAGTAAAAGTAGACATATTTAAATGTTTCCTTCTGCATCTCACTCTTCAAAAATAACAAATTCTTAGTAAAGACTTCTTACTAATGGTTTTATTAGGTATGATAATGGCAATATGTTCATCTTTAAGAGCGCTAGCATTTGCTTCAAAATAATACTGCGGAGAAAGGTATGGGTCTAGGTGAAATAAGACTGTACATAACAACAGTTTAGAAGCCAGGTAATAATCATGTGAGAATTCACTAAACTCTTCTGTCTTCCTCTTCCTGTTTAAATTTTCCATAATTCAAATTTATTTTTAATAAAGTTAATAAACTTTGAAAATAATTTCACATTTTTCTTCACTCTGCCTCTCATCCTACAGTACGAAATCTCAATGAGCAGCCTAGTGTCACCCTTAGACCACTCTCCACAGCATAGTGGGAAATGTCCCTCAAAAGATAGGATCTTGCCCAGCTGGCCTGGCTCAGTGGTTGAGTATCAACCTCTGAACCAAGAGGTCATGGTTTGATTCCAAGTCAGGGCACATGGCTGGGTTGCTAGCTGACTCCCCAGCGTAGAGGGTGCAGGAGACAGCTGATCAATGATTCTCTCGCATCATTGATGTCTCTGTCTCTCTCTCCCTCTCCCTTTCTCTGAAATCAAATAAAACATTTTTTTTAAGATAGGATTTTTACCATAGGGAGCAAGGACTGTGTGTCACGGCAGAAATTCCATATAGCCCAATTTGGGAACTGTAATACCCAAAAAAGGGTCTAATGGGGTTTTCACCTGTTTTCTATTTTTCCTCAAATATTGAGTGAACTACTCCAGAATTTTATCAATTATGTTTTGGAACCATCCTATCCAATCAACCTTATTGCTCACTCATTGACACACAGAAACAATTCCTCAAATAACCAGATGAAGAGGTTAAGAGCTGAAGGGCATGATTAAATGCAAGTTTAGTTTATTAGGGGAATCAAATAAATTGTTATATATATATATATCCAAAAATTGTACAGCGTTGAACAAATGGACTATATTACAAACATGTAAGGGGTTAGCTTTGTATAATCCTATCTAATAAAAGATTAATATGCAAATTGACCATACCTCTGTTATACCCACAAGCCAGGCCCATCAATCAATCAGAGCGAGTATCATGTTGTCATCCAAGCACCTCTTTTCAGGCCACTTCATCACAGATTTTCCAAGGCAGCCTTCCAAGTGGAGCTGTTTTGTCCCACTCTGTTGTGGTTTTACCTCATTTCCACTGCAGCTGTTCTCTTGGTGTGAGCCTGATGAGCTTCCTTTCCAGACTAGCTGATTGTGTTGCCTGTTTTTCTTGTTTTTGTTGTTGCTGCCCCTTCTGTCCACTGGGCCACTTCCCTCAAGTTCCTTTTGGTCCATTTCCATATGTACAAGGTCAGAGTTCTCTTTGTTGCCTGTCTGAGTTTTGTAAGGAGAAAAAATTAAAAGGCACAAAGTGTTAAACTGAACTTTGCTATGTTCTGTGTTTATCACACACAATATAATGTTTGACTAAGTTCTTATTGATCTTTTCATGTAATTGCACAAGCACTGAGTGCTTCACTCTCACGAAGGTAAGCTCTGATGCCTTCAGTTTGAAAATGTCTATTGTCAGTGGGCTATCAAAGTGGGGAGCTGAGAATAACACTGCATTATGTGAACTGGCAGAGTAACTGCTCCATGAAAATGTTTGGCTTTGTTTTCTGGTTTTGTTTTTCTGTCACCATCAAGCATGTTCGGCTCTCTCTACAGGCCTATGGTGTGGCTTAGTATCAAAAACAGGAAACAAAGAAACCAAGATGGCAGCATAGGTGAATGAATACCTAAACTGCTGCCTCACACAACAATTTCAAAACTCCAACTAAAAGACAGAATGGACATCATCCAGAACCACAGGAAAGCTCACTGAGTGGAAATTCTACAACTAGAAGGAAAGAGAGGGGCTCATGGAGACTCAGAGGAGCTACAAAAAGTTGATGTATGGAGACACACACACGGAGATGACAGGCAGCAGAGTGCCTGGCTGGCTTTCTCTAGTGGGAGGAGACAGAAACTCCTGACTGCACTGAACCCCAGTTCCAACTACACTGAAACCCCATTTCTGACTGAAATGAATGCCAGTTATGGGTAAGACACATATGGGAGGAGTCTGGACTGTCATGAAAAGGAAGGAGTCCACAGAAATGGAAACTTAGGAGAATCCAAGATGGCGGAATAGGTAAACACCTACACTGCTGCCTTGCACAACAATTTCAAAACTACAACTAAAAGACAGACGGACATCATCCAGAACCACAGGAAAGCTGGATGAGTGGAAGTTCTACAACTAGAGGGAAGGAGAGGGGCTCATGGAGATCCAGAGGAGCTGCAAGAAGCTGAGGTACAGAGACGCTCGCTTGGAGAGAGCAGGTGCTGGAATACCGGGCTGGTTTTCTCTGGCAGGAGGGAAACCGAGACTCTCAAAGGTATTGAATCCCTTATCGTACAACACTAAACCCCAGATCCAGCCAAAACTCATACGGGGGGAGTTTGGACTGTGAAAAGTGAGAAGTGCACGGAAATTTAGGAGAGTCACAAAAGATCAGAGGCCTGCTGGCGCACACAGCACTGCACAGAGGACAGATTGCTGATTGTGCCGCTGGCTTTCTCGAGTGGGTGGGAGACAGACCCTCCCAATTGTGCCACTTCTGACTCCACTAAGCCCCTGTTTCAGGCAAAACCCTGGAGACCTAGACTCCTGTGGTCCTGGTGCACAGGGAAGCTGGAAAGGCAGCAGTCTAGAGGCACAGCGGGTGCGCACACACAGGGACTGCTCCAGCGATTACCCAGTCACCTGAGATTCAGGGGCCCTGGAGGGTGGGGCCGACTGGAAGGCAAGGCGGTCCCTTAAGCCCTGAGACTCCACCCATCCCAAGCTCAATAGAGGCTTCTTCGGTTTTGCAAGTCTGGTATCATAAGGCTGAATTCAACACAGAACTTTCCCCGGCATACTGAAAATGCCAAGACAAGGGAAGGGATCTCAAACAAAAGAAATGGAGGGAAAAAAACGACTGGAGAGAGAGTTCAAAACCGCACTTATAAGGTTTTTCAAGAATATGCTAGAAAAATTGGATAAAGTTAGCAAGAGCCAAGAGGAGATGAAAAAGGACCAACTAGAGATGCAAAAAAGCCAACTACAGATGGAAAAGGTCCAACTAGAGATGATAAAGGACCAAATAGAAATTAAACATACACTGACAGAAATAAAAAATATTATACAGAGTCCTAACAGCAGATTAGAGAAAGGCAAGAATCAAGTCAAAAATTTGAAATATAAAGAAGCAGAAAACACTCAACTGGAAAAGCAAGAAGAGAAAAGAATCCAAAAATGTGAACATAATGTAAGGAGACTCTGGGACAGCTTCAAGCGTACCAACATCAGAATTGTGGGGGTGCCAGAAGAAGAGAGAGAGCAAGATACTGAAAACCATTTAAAGAAATAATGACTGAAAACTTCCCACATCTGGTAAAAGAAATAGACTTACAAGTCCAGGAAGCACACAGAACCTCAAATAAAAGGAATCCAAAGAGGACCACACCAAGACACATCATAATTAAAATACCAAGAGCAAAAGACAAAGAGAGAATATTGAAAGCAGCAAGAGAAAAACAGTTCATTACCTGCAAGGGAGCACCCATACGATTGTCAGCTGATTTCTCAACAGAAACGATGCAGGCCCGACAGGAGTGGCAAGAAATATTCAATGTGATGAATAGCAAGAACCTACAACCAAGAATACTCTATCCAGCAAAGCTATCAAAAAGACAAATGAAAACATGTTCAAAGTCACTAATTACCTGAGAGATGCAAATCAAAACGACAATGTGATACCATCTCACACCTGTCAGAATGGCTATCATCAACAAATCAACAAATGACAAGTGTTGGCATGGATGTGGAGAAAAAGGAACCCTCGTGCACTGCTGGTGGGAATGCAAAATGGTGCAGCCACTGTGTAGAACAGTATGGAGTTTCCTCAAAAAACTAAAAATGGAATTCCCATTGACCCAGCAATCCCACTCTTAGGAATATATCCTAAGAAACTAGAAACACCCATCAGAAAGGATATATGCACTCTATGTTCATAGCAGCACAATTTACAATAGCTAAGATTTGGAAACAGCCTAGGTGCCCATCGGCAGAGGACTGGATCATATAACTATGGTACATCTACACAATGGAATACTATGCTGCCATAAAAAAGAGGGAATTTTTACCATTTGCAGCAATCTGGATGGAATTGGAGAGCATTATGCTAAGTGAAATAAGCCCATCAATGAAAGAAAAATACCACATGATCTCACTCATTTATGGATAATAAAGAACATTATAAACTGATAAACAAAAAGATAGATACAGAGGCAATAAAGCATCAAACAGACTGTCAAATTACAGCAGGAAGGTTAGGGAGAGGTGGTAGATAAGAGATCAAATGAAAGACTTGTATACATGTATAATCATAACAATGGATGCAAGACCCTGGGGAGTCAAGGCATGTATGGTAGTGGGTTGGGGGGCAATGACACATGCAAGATATGTATACATGTAATACATTAATTAAAAAATGGAAAAAATTTAAAAAACACATTATAGCAAGGTAAAAAAAATAAAACAGAGATGCTTTAAAAAATAAAATAAAACACAAAGACAGCACATACATCTCATGGGGGCATATTAATTGTGGTGAGACAGGCAAGACATATTAGTAAGTGGATGAAATTTGACAAGAGGATGTTAGGAAACATGACCAAGCCAAGAGACTCTCTTCTATTGCACCAAGGAGGCCTCATGGAAGAAAGGAAGTACCTCTTGGGCTAGGGGGATAAAGAAAAATTATGAGTCTCTGTGTATCCCAGAAATTTTGACTAATCCAGATATTCTACAATTACATGATGTACATTTCATTAGCTTACTATGATATCCTTATGGAATATTTCACTTCCAAATGATGGGAAAGTTATAGAAAGGTCCTATTTCAACAAACTTCTTATATGCATTGCTTAAAACTCAGCCAGCCATTTATTTGAATTTTGATTTGTTTATGAAATGTTAATTGGGGCAGTATGTTGGGTATCCACACCACTTACTTATGAACTGTCTTGCAACATAAATTTTTTGTTATTTTTTTACAGTATAAAAAGAGAATTCAGAATAACAGAATAAGCTCAGTTCCTTCATCTGTGTCAGGAAATTAAAGGAGACCATATACACAAGTTACTTAGCATTAGAAGTGTCATTCCAACTGAGGTTAAAATCCCTTTTGCTTATTATAACATTACTAAATTGTCAGGGGGAGTGAAGTACAACCTAAAATTCCATGGGAATAAATAAAATATAATATAATAAATATAATATAATAAAATAATACCTACCTAATAGAAAGGATCTAATGTGAGAGATAATATGTGTAAAAGGCTTAGAAAAACGTTAGCTATTACTGTTATTACTAAAATTATCCTCAAAAATAAGAACTGCATTAGAATAAATATTTGTTCAGAATAACTAAATAAGATTACTTCAATACATTTTTACTCAAACTATAACAGGCATCTTTGTTTTGGTCCATTTTAATCCTTTTACATTTTCCTGTACATTCCATGTCATTTTTACCTCCAGGCCTTTGGTCGGTCCTGTTGTAGCTCCATTCTGAAATGCTCACTCACCCACAGGACACACGATCATTGTCTGAAACCTCCTGCTGTCCCAGACCCCATCAAAACCCTATGTCCACAGCATTCAGATACACTCTAGTTCCTCCTTCACATAGTTCTTGCCATTAATAATTTTCCAACCTGCTCAATCATCTTCTTTGAGTCATCTTCTTTCAAAGTTCAAATTTCTTAAAGTAAGGAGTTATTTTGCATTCATCTGCTAAATATATATATATATATATATATATATATATATATATATATATATATATATATATAAGCCTAAGCATCCGAGGACTGTTCAACAATTTGACCAGTAGCTATGACATGCACTGACCACCAGAAGGCAGATGCTTAACGCATAAGCATGGAAACATGGAAAAGAGTGATGAACCTCAAAGGGAAGCGGGGAAGGTAGAAGGTGGGAAGAGATTAACCTAGGACCTTATATGCACACTAGAGGCCTGGTGCACAGATTTGTGCACTGGTGGAGTCCTTCCACCTGGCCTATAGGGATTGGGCCAAATCCATGCACTGGGCCTCTGACATCCCCTGAAAGGTCCCGGATTGCAAAAGGGCACCATATGCACAAGGCCCCAGAACCACACTGTGCATTCGTGCACTGGGACTCTAGTAATTAAAATAAACCATTTAGGTGATGGAAACAAACACTTCATGAAACGAACAGTCTCCAATCTGAGAACAGCTAAATGGATAGAAGGTAAGAAGGTTTTATAGGATAAAGAATAAAAAACAAAAAAGAGACAAACAGAAAATCCCTGATCAGCTAGAGCCACACAGTCAGCCTTGGTGGGGTGAGAAGGAACCAGGAAAGAAGTATAGAGCCCACAGCTGGCTTGGCATTTAGGGACCAGCCACCAAGAGATCCTGCCTTTCTGGTCAAACCCAGAATGTACAGAGACACAAAAGTGATCTAAGTTTCATTTGCTGATGTGGCAATCCCAGACAGAGTAGACTCCAACTTGGGCCTAGAAACTTATTTCAACATATCTTCTACATCAGCTCAGCTGAGTAAACAGTCTTCAGTGGAAAGGGAAAATATGCTTCCAGATCCAGAGGAAAGGTTGCTTATCTGGACAGAAGTCCCCACTCCTGGCTCCTGATTGTTCTATTCCATGCAAATGAGGACTGCAAATCTTTATAGTTTGATTTGTCTAACAGGTACTACCCTGATTGGTCAGTGAAGAAGTTTTTGGGGATATAGCTGTGTAGTTTTAATTGGATGGGGAAGCCTCAGTCCTACTGGCTTAAATAAGATTCCAGGAAGTCCCTTATAAGGGCTGGCTCAGGTGGCAGAGCCACAGTGCAGGCAGGCAGCTCGGTGCAGAGGCAAGTGGCTTAGTGCAGGCTTCTCCCCTGAAGTGCAGTATGCATGAGAGACCCTATGTAAAAGTAGCCACTAGATTATGTTTGGAGTTTTTTTTGTTTGTTTAATTTGAGCCCAGTTAGCCATTGGGAGCCTTTCTTAGTAGGTATCTTCTTTGTCAGAGTCCACAATACATATATGGTTGTGTTAATTTGTACAAAAAAAAAAGTGTTCTTAATTATATCTGTCACAAAAACAATTTCTAAAATTTATTGTAACAGACTTTATACATTTTTCCCTAGAGAATGAAAAAAGGAGCTATTCCAATATTCTCCTACTCTCCAGTGAAAATGCTTGTTAACTCCTTGAGAGTCCTTTCATGCAGCTAATGACACGCCATAGACAGGCTCACTCAGGTAGACAAAATACATTAATTTCTGCAGTTGTATTTATTCAAATATGTAACTACTATATATTTCTAATTTTTTACTCAACTAGCATGAACACAGATATAGTGAGATTAATAGAAAATGCCAAAGACTAAGAAATATAAGGATTCTTGCATAATGCCATGAGAAGAATATTCTCCTTGAAAGAGAATATAGTCAATGATAAATCAGGATGCATCAGAGTTACATAAAGCAGATGAATTTTCATCACAAAATATAAGACATTATTTAAATGAAATCATTCGTTTAGAGAAAGAATATAAAACTTGAAATGGCAGTTAAGGCAGCTTTTCCCAGAGGGGAATTTAGACACATCTGTGTGCATTAACATCTTCTAATGTTCTGTTCTCTAAAAGCTTTAAAAGGTGCAAATTTTTAGAAAAATAAAATTTGTGTTCACTATATAAACGATTTTTTTAATTATTATTGAAAAGATGTTTGTGACACTGCAGAGTGTTATATGAAGTATAACCTAATTTCAATCCTAACATTGTCATACACTATTTTTTGTAATATCAAAGTAGCTTTTGAACAAAAAGCCAGGCATAATTGCCTTTTAAGCCACCAACATCACCAGCGTTTAAGCACAATAAATAAATGTGGTTGCTGAACATCATCAGCAAAGAGTTTCTTTAAAACAAAAAGTGATCCGAGCTAATTATAAAAGCTATACAGAAATAATAGCTGTTGGAAAATTATAGGTTTCCCTCTTGATGGTTCTCCATTTTATAAAATTCTAGTCAAGTAATAGACACTTGATAAACATAAGTGGTTTCTGAGAAGTTGCTATGTGTGAATAAAGTTATTCATTCCGTACACACAAACAATGAGAACCTGGCAGAGTTATTTCTGTTACAGAATGAAGCTGTATTATAAAAGGTGATTTAAACCTAAAATACCTTCCTGACTTCTCTAGTTTGTAGTTGATTTCATTCACCTCAGCTCACATGTTTGAGTAAGAAAACAAACCTTACCTAGGGAGAATAAGCCCTAACTAAAGTGGCTTTAAGCCCTAACTAAAGTGGCTTTATTACAAAAGTGATCCTTCCCCCTCCCTATGCAATGGTTTTTCTCTTAAAGCATGATTACACACATTTTGCCATCTTTCCTATTTTGAATGATGTGTAGACTAGAACCTTCTCTAATGCCCATCCTCATGACATGGACCCCCAGCTCCTGTTTGTGATGGGGAGTGCCTCCCAGTGACAAGTGCTTGTGCTGGAGACATGGACTGTAGACAAGCGGTATCAGTCATGATGGCTCGCCCATGAGGTGTGTTTATAATCCGTGCTACAGCTCAGATTATAAACAAACAACAACAAAAAACAGTGCATCAAGTCCCATCAGAGTGGAGGCTCAATAGAGACAATCCAGAAGGTCTGATGCAGGAATGTCGATGAAAAACATCTCCACAAGCTAAAGGTCCCCATCCTCACAGCAGCTGAATTAGAGAATATGTCACAAGCTCTTCCCACCAGAAATAACCTGAGAGGACTGAAGGCTTTTGTAACTTTGTGTGGTAACAGATGGTAACTAGACTGATTGTGCTGATCATTTTATAGGGTACACAAATATCAAATCATATACCTGAAACTAATGCAATGTTATATGTCAGTTACATCTCAATTTAAAAGAAGCTCCTTGAATTAGTTTCACACAAAGGCAACAATTAGATGCCATGACCCACTTGCCTTGGCACCACCATCCCCCAGCCAGGGCTGCCCATCCTGCTGGTCTATCTACTCCAGACATCCCATGGCCCAGGGACACCTCTTGTTAGAAGCACCCCATTCCTCCAGAATGGGTTATGTGCCTATTCTTTATGCCCTCAGGGATTCCCAGGTGAGCTGCACGAGCAGGTTATATTGTGTTTAATTTCCCAGCCAGGCAGAACCCTGAGGCTCACCTCTGGTTCCCCAGCAGGTGCTGAGCCCTGGCATAGAGAAGGCCCTCTGGGACCATCTGCCAAATATATTCACCTAAAGCGATAAAAAACAGCAAGTAAAACAGTTCCAAATTACATTTAAATGGAAATTTCTGATACTGCTCTCTGTAGCATCACCTGCTATGTCATCTTAAATCTTCTCTCATTATCCTACTCTCAATCTAATACCTTAATCCAAAACTCACACTATTTGTTTAACATATTCTTGATAATATTAATGTTTCCTTTCTGATTATAAAATAAATCAGTACCTAAATGTTAAATAGCCATGTTCTTATTTAGTATCTGTCCAGTATGCACCAACTTATCAAGGCACTACATAACTGCACGTTCAATGAAGATCATAGTTAGCAGTATAACAGTCATGCTGCAACGTGAGGTTGACTGAGGCTCCTTTGAGTTCATCCACTGTCAAGTTTGCTTTATACCTGTATTTATAAGATTATTAAAGTTCTCAGGGAAGCATTTACATTTTCCTGACATTATACACACATAAATAGAACTACCCACTACCCATCCTTTCAATTATCTGTATGTCCTATTTCAAACCTTCTGTGTTCTTCTTCTGGAAATGTCCCCCGTTGGTGAGATGGGGCAGCTATACTGAAGCCAAGTCGTAGCAGGTAGGACTTGGTCCTGGGAGAAGAGACTTTGGACAGGGCTGGCTTAAAACCTCCAGCTATCATCCCTGCAAACTTGGCCTCAGTTGCCACATCTGTAAAAAAGAAATAATAATTTATTTCAGAGGGTATAATAATTAATGAGATCTGCATGTAGTTGGTTATCCATGTATTTTAATCCAGTTGGCTCTTCCTCTCCTACCCCTCAAAGCACTTTAACATCAATCACAAACCATATGGTCTCCAATTGGACTGTTTAAGCAAAAGAATATTTTAAAGACCTGCACTACCCTCCATACAAAACATACTGGAGACACATGCGAAATGTCGATCTTAACTCAAACTTCATTATTCAGAAAGTGTCATGACCATGGTCACTTTATTCCTGTGCTTTCTTTTTTTTAATATATTTTATTGATTTTTTTACAGAGAGGAAGGGAGAGAGTTAGAGAGCTAGAAACATTGAAGAGAGAGACATCGATCAGCTGCCTTCTGCATGCCCCACATTGGAGATGTGCCCGCAACCAAGATACATACCCTTGACTGGAATTGAACCTGGGACCCTTCAGCCCACAGGCCGACACTCTATCTACTGAGCCAAACCTGTCTCGGCTCCTGCTTTCTTGATGCTCACCTATCTCTTGCATAACTTCTTTCATTATTCTCTCTTTCCTCTTTGGTTATAATAATTGCCATTCTCAGCGTTTGCATCAGAGCTAAAATGCCAGCTGAGTTCTTTATAGAACAAATGAAAAATAAAATAGTGCATTTTTAAACGTGGCTGAGTTAGAAAGCAGAGGGCTGTTTCATTTGTTGCTGTTTCTTCACTTCCTTTAAGCATGTATATAGTTGGTTTATCTCTACCTAGAATCACCTTTAGAATTAATTTTTCACTCAGCTGTTCCTTCACTCATTCAAGAACTTTTTAAGCCGAAACCGGTTTGGCTCAGTGGATAGAGCATCGGCCTGCGGACTGAAAGGTCCCAGGTTCGATTCTGGTTGGGGGCATGTACCTTGGTTTCGGGCACATCTCCAGTGTGGGGAGTGCAGGAGGCAGCTGATCGATGTCTCTCTCTCATCGATGTTTCTGGCTTTCTATCCCTCTCCCTTCCTCTCTGTAAAAACTCAATAAAATATTTTGTTTAAAAAAAGAACTTGGAGAAACCAAAATGGCAGCATAGGTAAACACCTACACAGCTGCCTCGCACAACAATTTCAAAACTACAACTAAAAGACAGAATGGACATCATCCGGAACCACAGGAAAGCTGGCTGAGTGGAAGTTCTACAATTAGAGGGAAAGAGAGGGGCTCACAGAAACCCAGAGGAGCTGCAAAAAGCTGAGGTACGGAGATGCGTGTGTGGAGAGAGCGGGTGCCAGAGTACCTGGCTGGCTTTCTCTGGTGGGAGGTAAACGGAGACTCTCAAAGGCATAGAATCCCTTATCTTACAACACTAAACCCCAGATCCAGCCAAAACTCATACAGGGGGAGTTTGGATTATGAAAAGGGAGAAGTGCACGGAAATTTAGGGGATTCGCAAAAGATCAAAGGCCTGGTGGCGCGCACGGCACTGCACAGAGAACAGATTGCTGATTGTGCCGCTGGCTTTCGCGAGTGGGCGGGATACAGACCCTCCCAACTGTGCCACTTCTAACTTCACTAAGCCCCTGTTTCGGGCGAAACCCTGGGGACTTAGTCTCTTGTGGTCCTGGTGCGCAGGGGAGCCAGAGGGGCAGTGGTCTAGAGGCACTGCGGGTGCTCGGGCACAAGGACGGCTCCAGCGATTACCCAGTCACGTGAGATTCAGGGGCCGTGGAGGGCAGGGCCGACTGGAAGGCAAGGCGTTCCCTTAAGCCCTGAGACTCCACCCCTCCCAAGCTCAACAGAGGCTTCTTTGGTTTTGCAAGTCTGATATCATAAAGCTGAATTCAACACAGAAGTTTCCCCGGCATAGTGAAAATGCTGAGATAAGGGAAGGGATTACAAACAAAAGAAATGGAGGGAAAACAACGACTGGATATAGAATTCAAAACCACGCTTATAAGGTTTTTTAAGAATATGCTAGAAAAGTTGGATAAATTTAGTGAGACCCAAGAGGAGATGAAAAAGGACATACTAGAGACACTGATTGAAATAAAAAATATTATACAGAGTCCTAACAGCAGACTAGAGGATGACAAGAATCAAGTCAAAAATTTGAAATATAAAGAAGCAGAAAACACTCAACTGGAAAAGCAAGAAGAGAAAAGAATCCAAAAATGTGAACATAATGTAAGGAGCCTCAAGCATACCAACATCAGGATTGTGGGGGTGCCAGAAGAAGAGAGAGAGCAAGATACTGAAAACCTGTTTAAAGAAATAATGACTGAAAACTTCCCACATCTGGTAAAAGAAATAGACTTACAAGTCCAGGAAGCACACAGAACCCCAAATAAAAGGAATCCAAAGAGGACCACACCAAGACACATCATAATTAAAATACCAAGAGCAAAAGACAAAGAGAGAATATTAAAAGCAGCAAGAGAAAAACAGTTCATTACCTACAAGGGAGCCCATATGACTGTCAGCTGATTTCTCAACAGAAACGATGCAGGCCAGACAGGAGTGGCAAGAAATATTCAACGTGATGAATAGCAAGAACCTACAACCAAGAATAATCTATCCAGCAAAGCTATCATTCAGAATTGAAGGGCAGATAAAGAGCTTCACAGAGAAGAAAAAGCTAAAGGAGTTCATCAACTCCAAACCAGTATTATATGAAATGCTAAAGGTACTCTTTTAGAAGAGAAAGAAGAAAAAGGTAAAAGCCAAAAAATTATGGACAACAAATATATATCTATCAACAAGTGAATCTAAAAATTAAGTAAATTAAAAATTTGATCAACAGAATAAACTGGTGAATATAATAGAATCAGGAGCACAGAAAGGGAGTAGACTGATAATTCTCAGGGGACAAAAATCATAAAGCATCAAACAGACTGTGAAATTACAGCAGAAAGATTAGTTAGGTGAGGTAGATAAGTGATCAATCAAAGGACTTATATGCATGCATATAAGCATAACCAATGATCACAGACACTGGGGGGTTGGGGTATGCCTGGAAGGGAGGGGGGGCAATGGGGAGATATGTATAAAAAATTAATAAAAATTAATAAAAAGAAAAAAAGGAATTAAAAAAAGAACTTTTTAAGAAGACCCCACTGCTGTGTGAGGTTATGGTGCACAGCAGGAGTTGGAAGATCCATTCTTGGCTTACAGAGTCTACATGGTCAGCCCCAAGGTGACTGACTCAGTGAGGACATGAATCAATAACAAGGTGCGACAAAGCAGAAGAGGGAACCCTTGGGACCTTGTCATCATTTTTTCATAAATTTTCTTAAACCTTGCCCAGGAGCCAGACAGCAATGTTAGCCTGCCAGACAAAGGAAATGCATAGCATCTTCCTCTTCATTAGGAGACTTGGAACTCCATGACTGAAAGACTTTTCATTTGGGAAAGTAAGTGAGCATCCTAGATCAAAATACACTAATGAAAAATACTCTTAACAAAAGTATGGCTGGAAAGATCAGTAAATAACTAAGACTTCAGAAAAAGAAAGACAGATGCAGTATTTTGTAAAACTGTAGAGAATTGGGAACATATGCTTCATTCTTACCTCCAGCTAATTTTTCTCTAACTAGCTGGAGTGACAGATTATTCCTATTGGCTAACATTTGACAGTGACAACGACATTGTTAACTTAAACAAAATAAATTTTAAATTCTCAATCAACTTCTGAATGTGTCATTATATAAATGTCAACCTAATAGTTATGTTTCTACCATTCAAGGAGATCATTTGTTCTTTCATAGCTGTGCATTTCCCACAAGTCATCAGGCATTATGCTGAGGATACACAGTGAATAAAGTAATATAGTCATGGATTTTACAGGATTAGGAGAAAGAGACTTCAGTAAATTAACCACATAAATAAACATGGTATTATGAATTGTGGTAGGTGCTATAAAGGGAAAGAGTAGGAGTTATGAGGATGTACGGTATGGTACCTGAGCAAATTTGTTATATTGCAGGGGGTAAATATTTCTTTTGGGGGCTTTTAATTACAAGTTCATTTCCTTTAATAAATATAGGACTTTAGTGGTTATAGGACCTTGGGTTTAGTGAGTCCATCTTGGTTGTGTTTTTGTAAGTTTGTTGTTTTCTAGAAAACATTTCTTCTAAACTGTTGAGTTTATGAACATAAAATTATTCATTTACTCCCTTATTGTGCTTTTAATGACTACAGAATCTGTAGTGACGTCCCTAGTTTTATTCCTGAGACTGGTGATTTGGGTTTCTCTCATTTTAGCTTTCTCAGTCCTGCAAGATGTTTATCAATCTTACAGACATTTTTTTGGTAAGCCAGTTTTGTTTCATTAATTATCTCTGTTTTCATGTTTTTAGCTACATTGATGTCTTATCTTTATTATTGCATTCCTTCTGCTTGCTTTAAGGTTTTTTCTTCTTGTTATAGTTTATTAAAATTGGAGTGTATTTATTTGAGACTTCTCTTTATTACTGATGTTAAGGTTAAATTCTTCTCTTAGCACAGCTTTAGCTGCATGCTACATATTTTGTGATGTTGTGTTTTCATTTTTACATAGTTTCTTGTATTTTTGTTTTCTTTGAGACTTCTGTTCTGATGTGTGGGTTATTGAGAAGTGTATTGTTTAATTTCCAAGTATTGGAGACTTTCTTGTCATTCTGTTATTGATTTCTTGTTCAATTCCTTTATGGTCAGAGAACACACTCTATGATTTAAACTCTTTAAAATTTGTTCAGATGGTTTTATGGCCTATAGTCATAAAATTCACTTGTATAGTGTATGGTCTAACTTGGTGACTGTTCCATGGGCACTTAAAAATATGCATGTTCTGCGTTTTGGGGTGAATGTCCTATGAATATCAATTAGTTCCTGTTGATTGATGGGGTGGTTCAGCTCTTCTAAGTTGTTGCTGACCTTCGATCATATAGTTCTATTAACCACTGAAAGCTGGGAGTTGAAGTCCCTAACATAACTCTGGATTTGTCTATTTCTCATTTCAGGTTTATCAGTTTTTCTTTTATATAATTTCATGCTTTTGTTTGATGCATGCACATTTAGGATGGTTATGTCTTCCCAGTAGGTTCATCCTATTATTATTATGTAATTTACATATTTGTCTCTGGTAATTTTCTTTGTATAGAGTCTACTTTATCTGATTTTAATATGGCCACTCTAATATTTTTAATATATTTTATTGATTTTTTTTTACAGAGAGGAAGGGGGAAGGATAGAGAGTTAGAAACATTGATAAGAGAGAAACATCAATCAGCTGCCTCCTGCACACTTCCTACTGGGTGTGTGCCTGCAACCAAGTTACATGCCCTTGACCAGAATTGAACTTGGGACCCTTGAGTCTACTTCTATTTATTGAGCCAAACTGGTTAGGGCCACTCTGATTTTTTTAATTAATAGTCAGTGGTATATCTTCTTTTATTTTATTCATTTTATTTTTTTGGTTTTGTTTTGGGTTTGTTAATCCTCACCCAAGGATATTTTTCCATTAATTTTTAGTGACAGTGGAAGAGTGGGAGAGAAGAGAAACATTGATGTAAGAGAGTCACATCAATTGGTTGCCTCCTGTTTATACCCTGGGATGGAGACTGCAACTGAGGTACATTCCCTTGACTGGAATCAAACCCATGACCCTTTAGTCATGGGCTAATGCTCTATCCACTGAGACAAACTGGCTAGAGCTATGGTATATATTTTCTATCCTTTCAGCCTATCTATGTCATTGTAACTGAAGGGAGTTTCATGTACACATCACATTGTTGGATCATGGTTTTATTTTTATTCACTCTATTAATTTCTCTCTTTTAATTGGTGTTTTAGAGTCTTTACACTTAAAGTAACTATGATATATTGTGCTATTTCATTATAATTTCATTATAATTGATCTGAGCTGTACATCTTTTGAAAAGAGAACACAGCAGGGTAAACAAACAACTATTGTTTAGTGTGATGAACAAATCATCATCAACAGCAGCAAAATCAGATTCCTTTGACAACACATAGACATAGCCAGAATCATGGAACAGAGCTCTGGCTCCCGTGGCAAGTGGCAAGCATCCTATGCCTACTAAAGAACAACACAGAAATCATGAACTCGCCAATAAGAGAGAACTTTCTCTCTAGAAGGAAATTTGAATAGGATATAGAACAAGTATAGAACAAGTGACCCAAACAGGAAATCAACAAGCATAGATTCATGGGACCTGGGTTTTCTCCTTATTAGCTAGATGCCACTCAACAGATGATTCTCTGTGTCTCACTTACTTTCCTCATGGGTTGTTGGGAGGATTCATCCAGGTACTGCTAACTCTGGCTGTTTCACACCTGTATATCCCAGAACAAATAGGCTTGATCAGGACTAATTTCAGGGGTTTGGGGAAGAGGGGTGGGAGCCACCATGAAGGGCCACTTGGGGGGAGGGGGCTTGAGGATGGAGTTGCTGGAAGTCAGATCACGCTACGGCTCTTTCTTTGCTGCCTTAAGTTGCTGGCCACCTCTATATTTTGTCCAACACAAAACTGCCTATTTAAGATTTTGATAGAATAATAAAGGTATAAAAGAAACAAATGGCCAAGTATGGACAGACAGGAGTTGACCAGGAACAACCTGTTTGCGCACCCAGGCTCATTGCTTCTTCTGGCCAGACCTCGCTTCCCTGCTCTGGCTCATGGTTTTGGAGAAAGGTTTCCCCAGTCTCAGAACCCCAGCTTCTTGAGCTTCAGTGTCTCCTATGGTAAATGTAACAAAGTCTGCCCCCCTTCTCCTCAGTCTGTGGTCTCAGAGTCGAGCTTCTTTCCCTCCACTCCTACAATGGGCTTTATGGGTAGAGTGGGGGAAACAAGACAAAATCAGAGAATTTGCAAGGCTTGGGGGACTTTCCTCCTATCTTCATCCCAACCTGTAAAGAGAAATATGTGTGTGCACCAATTGTATTAGTTCTCCAGAACATTGTGTAAGAGAGGTCTTTTTCACACCAGCAATGACAAGTGAAATTAAAAAGAAAAAGGAAATGATTTAAAAGATTGGTGCCCAGAAGGATGATAGATCTCTCCTTATTGATTTCTCTACTATGAAATACCCAGTTCATTCAAAGATGACAGAACTGTGCTTTTCAAAGAATCCTGCAGTCCTGCCTAATGATTCCAGCACTTGCAGGTGTGTTGTCCTGCAGGTGTAACCTGTCTGCTGCCTTGCTAAGCCTTATTCCCCTGACCTGGGTGCCCAAAATACCACCATTTTCTTAAACCACGGGCTCTTTTCCACAACACTGTATTAGTTTTTATTTGCCACTTCAGGTCAAATGGCCTGCCTAACAGGAGAGGTAAAAGACATAAGGACTTTAAGAAAATGTTTTAACATTTCTGAGTAAGGCTTCTCCACAGAATTCATCCCACCCATTCTGTTCCACACCAAGTCCTCCTCGTTCCTCCTTTCTTGCACACATTTCCCTGACAGCTGAGTTACAGTTGGAGGCTACAGTTGGATTTTGACAGGCGTCAGCATTTGCTAGTCTTTTCCAGCGTGTACAGCTACGTGCCTGGGATGTCTTCACAGAGATTACAAAGCATCCAACTCAGTGATGTAACTCAGATTACAAACCAACCTACTGACAAGTGAAGAAGTAAGCAGAAGGCAGGAGTAAAGGGTCACCAAGTCCAGAGCATTGGTCAACAACTTGGAGACCTCAAAAGACTTAGCAAAGGAAAGTTATACTTCCCAGAGCACCTAATCATTCCCTATGAGCCCAGCATTTTCTACATGAGACCTGCCGAATGAATAGAGAGACAGGAAGGTGCAAAGGGATCTTTGGAACTCTGAACAGCAGGCAGCTCGTTAGGTATAACAAATCAGCACACTTCACATGTTGCTCAAAAGATATCAGTTTAAATTAACTTAATCCAAATGACATTGGTGAGTGTATTGTGTTCCAGGACAAAGCATAGTTTCTGTGCTCTGAGAAGATTAAAACTTATTCAGGGAGAAAGAAATTTAAACAAATGCATGTAATTTAGCATAATATGTCCTGAGAAGCAGGTGGTGAATGAGGTACAGTGAGATGAGGAGGGGACAACCATGACCAGATTATACCATTGTGGAACCAAATGAAGCAGTATAATGAAACCTCAATTCTTGTGTCTACAAACCAAGACAAATTATGGAATAATGCAATGTTTCCTTTGACCAGAAAGCCTTAAAATACCCAGGAGCAGGACAGAGCTCCCCTTCTCTTTAAAGTCTGGCCACCCATCATTCTATTGTTTCTCCAGCCAGTACTAAGGGTTGGACACATACACACACAAACACACACACATATACACACAGACTCACACACACACACATATACACACACTCACACACACAGACACAGACACACACATACACACATATGCACACATACACACACTCACACACACACATACACACATATGCACACATACACACACATACACACACACACACTCACACACATTCACACACTCTCTCACACCAGAACATGAGGAGGAATTTCATCCTCCTGTTCCAGTGATTAGCTTTTTTTGTGCAGCTGCTAAATGCCTTTGTAGAGGTTACGTTGAAATTTCAGCTTTAAAAATATCACAGTTGATGTTCCTAAGAACAGCTGGTGGTTTCCGCTACTCACTCCCCGGTGGCCACAGTTCCAATTTGTGGCTAGCCTTGTCTTCAAACATCTCGGGGCAACCAAAATGCGACAGGATGACAGATCATCCTCTCAATGGATACTGACAAACAAATTAGTGCAAAGATGCTTTTCATAGCAGACCAGATGTGTTGAGTTCTATCATATGGAACCAGCAATGAGAAACTGTCCAAACCCCATCTGTGCCTTTTATTCTCTCTTTCCCCCTTTCTCTCTCTCTCTCTCTCTCTCTCTCTCTCTCTCTCTCTCTCTCTCTATCATTTTTCAACCTCCTGGTAAAGGCACTGTGTTTCTACGTGCACTAAATGAACATGTTGAGAAGCTGGCCTTATTGCCAGGTCTGAAACTTTCCTAGGATGGATGGGATCCAGGAAAATTTGGCCAACCTTGGATATGACTCTCCCGAGGCATAAGAAAATCATTTGTAAATACCCCCAGAGAACATGAAGCTTTATCACAAGTCAGTAAACAAGGGAGTTTACTGGCTCTCTTGGAGTGAGCACCATGGCTCAGGCACACACTCCCATGTGAGATCACAGCATTTCTTCTTGCCCCCAGACAGGCAAATAGAGGGTCCACTCAATTAGGAGGTGGTGTGGTGAGGAAGTTAACTTGGCTCTGGACTCCTCTTACTACCAAAGCCACACAAAAATTTTAATATTCTCCTATTTCTCAGTTGAGATCAATCCACAAAGACTTTGAGGACCTACTGTGTACTTAAAGCCCCACTAGGTGCTGAGAAGATGTGAAGATGAGTCCCTCCCTCCTCTCAAGAAGCTCAATGTCTCCTTCAGTTCAATGAACACACACAAAAGATGCCTGCCATGCAAAGCATCGCATGAGGCCAGCTGCAGGCTTGAGACCATGAATGTTTCAGGAGAAAGGAGGGTGAAGAAGTTTCTGCAAGGCTCATAGAATTCCTCAGAGAGGACCCAGGAATTGAACTAGGTTTATAGATGGCGCCTTCTCGCTGGGTCCTCACATGGTGGAAGGGCAAGGGAGCTCCCTGGGCCTCTTTTATAAAGACACCCATCCCATCATGAGGGCTCCACCCTTGTGACCTCATCACCTTCAGAGGCCCCACATTAGGGATTGGATTTCAACATATAAATTTGAGGAGGGCGGGGCAGAGGACACAAATTTTCAGTCCATAACAAAAGTTTTGACTCATCTCCAGTGTGGGAGATTACTTTTGTCTAGATCAGTGGTCAGCAAATGTGGCTCTTCAGCCCCTTTTTTTTAATATTTTCTCATTGATTTTTTACAGAGAGGAAGGGAGAGGGATAGAGAGTTAGAAACATCGATGAGAAAGAAACATCTGTCAGCTACTCCTGCACACCCCCTATTGGGGATGTGCCTGTAACCAAGGTACATGCCCTTGACCAGAATTGAACCTGGGACCTTTCAGTCCGCAGGCTGACACTCTATCCACTGAGCCAAACTGGTTTCGGCTTTTCAGCCCCTTGAGTGTGGCTCTTCCACAAAATACCACATGCAGGCATGCACGTATAGTGCAATTGAAACTTTGTGGCCCATGTGCAGAAGTCAGTTTTCAGCCTGGGTGAGTCTATTTTGAAGAAATGGTGTTAGAACACTCAAGGGGCCAAAGAGCCCCATGTGGCTCACGAGCCGAGGTTTGCTGACCACTGGTCTAGATTATATTGGGGCAGATCCAAGGAAGTGTCTAAAAGCCCTTCCTCCACCACTCAGTATCCCACTCATGCAAGTGACAAAGCCACCATTAAGACTCCTATCTGAGGTTTGCTCAGCGGTGGAGGTTGTGAGCTTGGAGCATCTCCTAGAGTCCTGGCTCTCAGAAGCACCATGGATGGAGCACAGTAGAGGCCACTAAGGTACTATGAGATTAAAAGTGGAAGACAGAGTTATTTGGAGCTGATGAGTCATTTTCATCCCTCTCTCTACACAGACTCCGTCAGAATAGGTGCACAGTACAAACTCCTGGGAAGCATAAGTTACTGAGGAAATGTGAATGCTGATTCCAGGAGGACTGTGTTCTCATTTATGTTTAACCCTCACAGCTATTAATTGACATGGCCCTTCAGAATTCCATCATCCTGCCCACATCTTTCTCTTTCCAGAATCCCATCCTACAAGCAGAGCAGCTCCTAGAGAGGGCTGTCCCTCGCAGTGGGAATACAGCATTTCTCTCCCTCTATTTCTCAGCCAGGCTCATTCGTTTCCTTGCCTTTTATGTTGATACCTCTTTCTGGAAGATGAGGACCTGCCACCATCCGTCAGGGATTTTATTCTTCATCGTGAAAAAGCACAGCCCCGAGGCCAGCTTCCATTTGGTAGATAGAGTCAGGAGATCAACCTTAACTCCCAATCTTAGAAACCTTTTATAATGAAATCCCCTCGATGTAAATGCACTGTCTCCATAATTAGATAAATACCCATCCTCTGGCTACCAGCCTAGTGACGGATCTAATTATATTATTGTTCGTGTCTGCGCTAGCCTGACCGTCCCTCATCAGACATCTGTCTCTGCCACTTTTTGTCAGTCTTACATGGAGCTGTCGATGTAAAAATACTTATAAAAGTAACTGCACACACATGGCAGGAGCTCATTAAACAAAGAAACGGCATGAGGGCATGAGCTGTGCAAAGTACCAGATTAGAACTTTAAGTGTTATTTCCTGCACGTAAGACAGGGACAGGGCTTTTAAATATTATTATTCTCATGTAACTGTACACCGAATGCTCCTGCCTAATTGCCCAGTGTTTTCTCTTGTGCTTATATTCCATGCCACACGTTATTAAAAATTGACTTTACAATATTTATTTTACTTATCTTCCCAAGCCAAGGTGGGCTTAACCCATAGGTTTTGTGAATTATTAATTTTTAAAGGTAATTTGTGCTACATTTTATGCTTGGATGATGTCCAGGGAGACACTGATTTCTAGTCCAAAACCCAAGTGCTAAGTCCCTTTGATTCATCTTTAAAGAGTCTTAAAGCACAATCCCAGTCATGTCAGAGCTAATGAATGCCTCCGATGTAATGTGAAAAGCTAACAAGCACTTAGTTAACATTTAGATCCCTGTGATAAAAGAGGAAAACTACCATTTTCTGTAGACTATCTGAGCAATAACCTTAAACAATATAATTATCTGAGGTGGCTGTACCCTGACCTTCTGGACATGGTGTCTGGTGAGGCTGTGCCCTCCAAAGAGTGGCTGGCTCTTAGTTTTCCTAGAAAGCAGCCCATTTGTGTGATCCAAGGTAAACCTCTCTGAGACCGATTCCTACTAGATTTTTAAGTAAATTATTAATCTCTCCACATGCTAAATTCTAAATTCAAATTATACATTAAATGGAGAGTTGATTCCTAGACCCTGAAAAGGATGCTTCATAGCCAAATGACATGTCGTCACCTGACATTCGGTGTCTTTATAGACCCTACTTCTGTCTTACTTTCCTTAAAACCAAATTTGCCTTCAGACCCCTTTTTTTGTTTCATTATTTGCCCAAGATCAGTGTTCAAGGAGAACCTCTTCCTCCTGTAGGCTGTGCAGCTACACGTAGGAAAGGAGCGTGGGACATCCCAATGGGCTCACAGCATAATGTACATGCCACAGGAAAAGTCACAAAAATGGAAGTGTGAGCTTTTCCCTGTAGACTGAATTATACTAAAAAATACAACTGAAACCAGGCATCATTTGACAACACCAGCTTACTGTTGTGTGTGTCAGGGTGTCCAGAAACTTAATAAATTTATATATATTTGGAATACTTTGTATAGTTACAGAAATTTGAATGTGTTTTTTTTTTTAGCTTAAATCAATGTTATTCAACCCAAAACTAGCTGGGCATCACACTGGAGATATTAGGATCAGTGTACCATCCACAGCTGCTCTTCCCAACATAAGGTTTACCCTCGGCACCCTTCCAAGTTGCCCTGAATCCTGCTCAGAGCCACATCGTCAGTCCTGCATCCATTCTGACTCCGTCTCCTGCCTGTGGCTCCTCAGTTGGACCCAGATACCCCAACCAGAGTAAAGCCCAGTGCCATCAGCCACTGTTGATTTGCCCGGTTTCACAGCCCATTTCTCTTCGAATCCTTCCTCTGCTCCAGAGCTGCTTACCTACAACACTACCTGATCTATTCTCTCAGACAGGGGACTACTGGGGAATTTGTGCAAAGAATATTTTCTTCTTTTGAATGTATAAATATAGTAGCTTTAAAGAAAAATGGAGAACTCTTTTAAAACAAAAGTCAAGTCCCAAACACATAAAGTTAAAGCTCAAATGTAATTTATATTTGCATGTATAGAATTTTAAAGTTCATTTGTTCGGCGAGCACTCCCATTAGCAACACACTTGGCCAATCAGCCCTCAGTGAGAGCAACTAGGCTGTGAAATATGGAGGCACCAGGGTCTGGACGAGACACTCAGTCTGTTCATGAATATAAACCCTCCCAAGCAGGCAATTTTGAAAGGAACTATTTGTAATCAAAGTCTATAGGCAAAGGGTTTAATAAACTGTTATTGTAGCACATGGCTTCTTCGAGGTTCTAATATGCATTATGAACATGTGGTGTGATGGTACATTTGCCTGAAATACTTTGGCTCATAGAGTCTCGTTAGTGGAGATCTCTGTGGAGGACGGGAGTTAGCAAATTGCTAATTCCTCCACTCCTCAGCTTTCTTATTAATGAAAAGGAAGATTATAATAGTGCTGCCCTGGCCAGTGTGGCTCAGTTGGTTGGAGCATTGTCCCATACAGCAAAAGGTGGTAAGTTTGATTCACAGTTAGGGCACACCCCTATGATATGGGTTTGGTCCCAGGTCAGGGCATGTGCAGAAGGCAATTCTCTCTCTCTCTCTCTCTCTCTCTCTCTCTCTCTCTCTCTCTCTCTTCCTCTCTCTAAAACCAATAAAAAGACATGTCCTTGGGTAAGGATTAATAATAATAATAATAATTAATAATAATAGCAGCTAACTCGTAAGGTTGTCAGGATTATTGGTTGAGGTATACATGAAAATCAATGCTTTATACCTTTTTTATGAGACATAGTCAATATGCAGTAAATATTGCTGCTGATGAGCACTGTGCCTGTCACAGACATGGAGCACCATGAAATGTGCTCTCTCTCAACAGCTACTGACTATATTCTGTTTCTGGAGTTCTTTTCTCAGTCTTACAAAGGGTTCAGCGTTCTTAAGAAACAGGCTGAGTATAGATTAGGAAGGAGACCAGAGATGAAAGATAATTTTAAAAGGCAATAGGGGTCAGAGGATCTTCAGCTGAAGGAGCTAAAGACTATTACTTTGACCATGGACCCGTGCTTTTATTCAACAAAATTTGTCCTAAGGCAACGTGGAAATAATACTCTTCAAAGAGTAGAGTTACAGAATCATCATCAGTTTGGGGAATAGCCTACAGCTGTTCAGGTGTTTGGCCAACAGGAGGCAATAAAATGCCCTGAGCTGTCTGGCAGTTAACAATCTTATTCAGGTTTGGGGGAAATGCCAATTAGCCATTCCAACAGGTAAACTACATATGTGGCTCACCCTTGTTGAGCCATCCAAGCTTCACCAACCTTTTGGTAAGACTCTTGTAATTATTACATGCTGGAATTGGTTCCCGGCACTATGTCACCCCAAGGGCTCTGAGCCACAGCAGAGCAGGGGAGGGGGAGATGGTGCACGCAACATTATTCAAGAGATGCAGGAAAGGTGGGTGGAGCTCAGCATCCCCTGCTGGACTCCAACACCAGAAATTCAGTGTATGATGCTTCTGCCTTTAATTTAATTTGGGCTAAAAGAGAGGTAGGGCTCTGCTGCTTAAACAAGGCATGTGTTCTTAAACGACTTAAACAAAAAGAACCACTAAGAAATATGTGCTCTGAGGGGTTAACCCACTTCTTCCTTGGTGATAAAGGAAGACCCCATGGTCTTAACTATATTTTGTTCCATCTTACATCTCACAGCTGTCACCACATTGCCTTTGGGGGTCTGCTCAGCATCACTGGGAAAGCACAGACTTCCCTGAAAAGATGTGAGGCTCGCTCAGTGACCGGAGCCAGGTGCTGGGCTCTGCACAGCGTTAGTAACTCACAATGAGGCCAAGAGGGTGTGTCCACTGAGCACTGTGGCCACGGGGAAGTAGTACAGTGATGTGCTTTCACCATTAGAACAGGTGGCAGGAGAGGAGTCATCTCTCTGAAACACACATGGGTCCGCACCACCCACGTGGTGCTCTCTGTGGCTGCTCCCACCCTGGCACACCATGCACCAGGGATGCTGGGAAAGGCCAGCAAGGCAGTGACACCCAGTAAATGAGCAGCTTGGTCTTTGCAGAGTTACTCACCGTTTTGATACTCCAGAGCAGACTGTCAGCTCCCTGCCCTGGGACCCAGACACCTGGCCCCATTATCACTCCTAATGCCCATCGCAGCGAGGCAGGACCACCAGACACACTCAGAAATGTGTCCTCAGAACCTTAACAGACCCCGGGAAAGGCTCTTCAGCTGTGCTCTCTCAGTGCAAATCTTTCAAGTTTCAGTACAATCCTCCCCGTGTGGCAGCTTTCTACATAGCCACGCTCCAAGGCAGCTCCTGGCAACACTTTGTTCCTTTCAAGGAAAGGATCTTCCTCCTGTTCCTCTTCTCTTTGAACCAAAACACTTCTGTTTTAATTAAATAAAACATAGGGCACTCCAGTCCTTGTCATCAAGAAGACAGTGGTGGAGCATTAGCCCATCCTGGTAGGCTTCCAGTTTCCAAGCTTGAAAAAGAGGACCAGTGAGGCCTCCAGATTTCTGTGAGCCCAGGGGTGCCCAGAGCCCCAACACCTTAGTGTTGGGGTTATAACATAGCGCCTGCAGTCACCGCCTTTGACTGACATCACTGGGACAGCTGCTCTACAAACACACCCAAGGCATCTGTGTGCGTCATCTATCAGTGCATCAGGAACCCAGGTGGGGAGTGGCGGCGGAAGGTCAGGGCCATTCCTGTGACATAGACAATATGGAGCCAGGGGAGGCACATAATACTGCATGAAAATCAAAACCATGTGGGGAGGAAAACAAGCGAGAGGAAATGCTCCCATGGCTTGTGGAGCGGCTCCGTCACAGCTCTGTGAACGCCTCCACCGTACGCGGCTGCTGCAAAGCCCTTGCGTTCTTGTGTTACACTGAGCTTCTCAAACCGGCTTCTCATTCCAGCTTGGCCCAAGTGGCCACATGGGTCTATTCATTCTGGCATGAATAATCCACAAATAAAGGTGGGAATAAAAGATCATGGCCCCTACAGGCTGCAGGAACAAAAGTTCTTCTAAAAAACACATTGCAATTTTGAGGATAGTAGCCAGACTAAGCAACAATTCCTACATCTTCATTGGAGGTTCCTGCCTTTAACCAGCACAGGTCAGGCGATGAACCAAACAGACTTTCTCAGGAGGGGCAGTAGTCAGGACACAGTCATTTCTCACCAACTGACCTGTTAGCAAATTCATCCTTTCATATCTACTTATCCTTAGGACATTACTAGTAAGTGACTCAAAGAGATAGTTAATTCCCATTTTACAAATGAGGGAAATGAAGCCCATAAGAAAAAGTGTGAATGTTTTAGTAAGGAGGGATTCTGTGAGGGGATATCCTGGTTGCTGGTGTCAGGACACCAGTGATGGCTTATGGAACTGGCGAGTGTGTGCAGGCTGAAGGCAGAGCCCTCCCTCCCACTCACCCCCAACACACACAGTCTTTCTTTGGCCTAAGCCCCTTTCTCCTGTGTGAGCCAGGCACAGTGCCTGAAGGTCCCAGGCTCTCCCACAGGTACAGGGCATCACCTCCAGACTCACAACCTCACTTCCAAATTCAGTGAGGAAGGGGCCGCTTTTGCCCATCAGAGAAATAAATCTGGGGTCCCACACGCATCGGCCTGATGGAGCCAGGTGCCCACCTTTTCATTTTGCACTGGGCTCAACAAATCCGGTGGTGTGTTCTGGCCAGGAGGGCGAGGTCGGCTGATCAGGCCAATCAGGGCTCCCTTGGAGCTGAGTGGGGGTCAGCCTCACCCAACCAGTAAACCAGGAGTCAGAAATGTGTGTCCCCAAGGACATGGAAGTTCTGCTGGCTGAAAGGAAATGGGTGCTGAATGAAAAGACAACATCGCCCCCTAAAATGATGGAGCCCATATGTGACTTTTGGATGTGAGCTCTTTCCTCTGTGTTAGCCCGTTTCAGCAGATGTCTATATATGATGAATAGAGTGTCTACCTAATGATTAATGCAAAATACACAACAATAGTAGAATCATTTTCAGGTTTGTGTGGGTACTAACCCTTGTGCCCAAATCTGCATTGCATGGCTGCTAGAGGAAGCATGACCCGACCTTAAACAGACTATAGGTCCATTCTGGAAAGAAAGAACATCCTCTGTTCTGTTTTCTGCTGTCCCCCCATCCCCCTGCCAAGCATACAGAGCAGCACCTGACACATAGTAGGCTTTCCACAAATACACATGGAGTGTCTGTTGATGAATGAACCACTCACAATTAAGACTTGAGACCCCCTGACCATACTATCTGCACATGTACTCCCCTTTAGTACCAAATACAAAGTAATTTAGGCTCCATCCACTGCCCCTCATGCTAAGCTCAGACACAGGAGTGTCTCCACTGCCGAACTTGGGACATTCCCCCAGGGCGGTGCCCAGGACAGGGGACGAGGCCTGCCACTACCCATCTGGCAGCACTCTGTGAAAAGCATGCACCAAGGCCATGAGAAAGGCTGCTTGCTCACTGAATCCTGGAGAATTTCAAGTTATATGAACATGTCACACATTACAAGCCCTCGGACACCCTTCAGGAAAGAAACCTGCTTAATTTCATGAAACCTAGCATTCCATACATACATTTGGGCATGGAAATTTTTGACAATTAACCTGTCTCTGTTTGGCAGGACTGCTACGCCAGGTCTTATGGCAATTTTCCAAAAACAGGCAAGAAACCCCAACTTAGCCTCTGATCGCTCAGTCTAACAGAGGGTGAGACATACAGAGAACAGAGGGGGTCACACCCTTGCCAACCCAGTCCAGTCCAGCTCCTTGTGATCAAGTTTCTACTCAGGTATAAACTGGGACATAAAGCTAAATAATGCATAGTTCATTTCCCCAAGCTGTGTAACATTTAGTGTGGTCTTAATAAACGTCCACTCCAGCTGGTTGGCATCGGCTGTGCTGGCCCTTGTGTTGAGGATTCTGAGGCTGCATGGAATAGGGCTGGGCAATTAGTGGAGGCCCCAGAGCAGCACACACCCACCATCAGCCATCCTTGAACTGGTGGTACCTCACTTGTTCACTGCAACCCAAGTCATGGTGTCCCTGCTCTGCACGTAACTACCTTCTCAGAGGTGGAGAGAGCCACTCTGCACCCAGCAGCAAGATTTGGAAATTGGTGATGACACAACAGGCCTGCGCACTGTGCTTAACAGACTGTCTACCAGGACTGTGAGTGAACCAAGACTGTGTGGGTGGGGAGGTTTGGCCTCCCATAGTCCACCAGTTAGAGTGAGGCCCCAAACCCTCCTGGTACCCATGGCGGTTGGTACCCTTTCTCATTACAGCTCACACTCTTTCTGCATGATTGATCATCTTGTTGGAAAGCTGAAAACTGAAGGATCAAGGACCCTCCTTGTGCTGCCCCCCTTCAACCACAAGGCAGTCACCTTTCTCCCAGGGCCTCTCCCTGCCTGTGAAGTGGGAGGATGCTGCTGGCCTGGCCGTGGTCAGAGCTGGTGGACACTCCATCTGTGAGACACGGGAGCTCCACCAGGGCCTAAGATCCTAGCAAAGTTCAGGTGAATTGTAACATTACCATCAGGTGATAAAGGTGCTTGTTGTTATGGCTGGTGCCTGCCAGGTGTTCCTGGAGCTCGCTAATCATTCCATTCTTGTCAGAGCCCCAAATGTGAAGTTTCCCATTGCAGAATTGATGATATGAAATTACCCTTACTCTTGGTGGGATTTTTTTAATATATATTTTTAATGATTTTAGAAATGAAGAGAGAAAGGGAGAGAGAAACATCAAGGATGAGAGAGAATCATTGATTGGTTGTCTCACGCACAGCTCCTACTGGAGCTTGAGCCTGCAACCCAGGCATATGCCCTGATCAGGAATCGAACTCTTGACCTCCTGTTCATAGGTTGACGCCTCAACCACTGAGCCATGCTGGCCGGCACTCCTGTTTTTAAGTCTCCAGGCCAGACCAGACTGGGCCCTCCCTCCCACACTCTCCCTCCTCCGCTACCCCAACCACCAATCCCCCAACTAGTTAGTCTCTGGAGCGTTCATTTTAGAGGGTCTGACTCCAAAAACAAACGCATCCTCTGGCAAATTAAAACCATCCATTTGCCACATCTTATTACCAATCCATGTGGAATGCAAAGGAGCATAAAAAATGGGCCTCTCGGTGATGAGGAAGGCTTCTTTTTTATCCCGGGCACCAGGCCACGGAGGAAACACATAGCACTGTGTGCGTTTTTCCCAGACAAAGGTGCGGGGCGCGGGCCAGTAATAACTCAGGGTGTTTTATCACTGTGTGTCCTCAGGCTAGGCATCAGATGGGGAAAACACTCTTGAAACAAAATTAAATAGTTTTAGATCTAATTTTACCAGACTGAACTAGGTTGCAGATTGATTTTCAGGGAATCTAATAGAGAACAGCACACGCGTTGCCGGTGGTACAGAAAAATCCATCCACCACACTGCTTTCTACTCACTCTGCTGTTCAGGAGAAGTAATAAGAGACTAATATTTTACAAGGTGGTGTGTTTCTCCTTGTAAGCGGTCTTTCATTTGGAAGGCAGCTGACCGGCCTCTGAGGTGGGTCTGCTCAAATGCCCACTGATGCTGTGAACTGGGCCCAGCCTCACTGTCATCCCCTCCGATGGAGAAGTCTATTGATTGGCCTCGAGGCCTCCCATATACCCATCCCAGTCTCACCATCATCCCTATCTCACCAGCCAGAGTCCCTGCCGGGCTGATCTGTGCCCACATCTGCATCTCTGGCAGCAATCATCTCTGCTGGGCACATGCCACATGCATTCTTTTCCACTCATTTTCCCTCTTTCCAACAAGCTTGGTTCACTCTCTTCTCCATCCTTCAGAGCCAACCAGAACCAGAGGCGGAAGGCACTGTGGTGCTGGCCTTTCCGTGTACCATGACCATGGCCACTCTACCCGCATGCCATCAGTTTCCAGGCACAAACGCAGCTGCCTCTGAGGGTGCAACCCCTCTTTGTAAGGTGCTCCCTAAAGGCAGACTCCCACCTGTTCTCTCTCTCTCTCTCTCTCTCTCTCTCTCTCTCTCTCTCTTTCTCTCTCATTTTATCGCCACATTCAGTCCTGATTACATGACAGGATGGATATTACCTGGTAAGTCATTTCCCCAATTTTCTCTGTTCAGGCTAGTGCACCTCCAAACAATGTCATGAAATCTTTGAACACATGAAAGCTGATTTATAGTCAATCTTGGGGCACGGCTTATCCATCCACACAACAGAGCAGTGGCAACCCCCTTCTGTGAGTCAGGGACCCAAACAGCAAGGTAAGGTGACCGCTCCTTGACCAGAGTTCATCAGAGAGAAGGGACGTGCTGCGTCGCAGTGAATACCAGGAGTGAAGGGAAAGGACATGGCTGACCCATGTTCTGTCTAAATCCCATTCACTAATGCCTACCTTCATGTGACACGGTCCCATCTGCAAATGGCAGGTCTTCTGTACCCTTGGATGGTGACGTCTTGGCAAAGGGGGGGAGAAGGGGGGACAGTGTCCTGTCTCTTCTGATTCTAATGGTGAAGGAACCATCTGAGCACAGATGGAGCTCTCTCAGGTAGCCCCCTTCCACTCCTGAGTGGGAACCACCGTCCTCCTGAGACCTTAGAAGACACAGACACTCACATAGCGACTGGACTCTGAGACTGCATTCAGGAGGTCAGGACTTTTTGTCCTATTTGCTGAAACCTCCAGCAAAACAGAATCACCTGAAACCAATGACTGGGGACCTTCTGAATTAATTTTAATCATCTTAACTGTGTATCGCATGTTTCATTTATTTACTCAGGGGACATTCCCGGGCCCGTGCTGAGTGCTAAATCTCCACTGGGGTCTGAGGGAAGATTATCCAGGGAAATTGTGCTTGGCGGGCATTCCAGCATTAGCTAGAAGCTGTCTCTGGTTTCTGCAGTAACTTGTTCCCCATTGAGTCCTCATAGATAGCAAGCAGCCTGTTTCTCTAGGAGCAAGACTCATGTAGGCTCTGCTGCTGATGCAGGGGTGAAAGTGTTTCTTCCACTGGTGTAAACATGGCCTTTCATATAACTAGGACACAGACCAGCTCCCAGGACATGTGCAGGCAAGGCTTGAAAATCACAGGGAGTTGCGAAACCTCTTCCCCACCTATCCCAATGTCTGAAAGTCCACCATGAAAACTTTATTTACTCGTACTAATCGATCATTCCATATTGTGTTTCAAATGTTCCAAGAAAAGAAATGGCAAATTAATAGGTTTTGTGGTTGTTTTACCTACATTTCAGAACTGGGTTCTGGAGGTTTTAGGGAAAGCAAGGAAGGTTAACCTGGCATATAAGGGGACTATAGTCCACTCTGCAGGGGAGGGAGACGGCTCCTCCTACTGGGAGACACAGGCAGCACAAAGCAGTAGTGTTTAACACAGGAGATGGAAGAGATCCAGAAACCAATTTGCTTGATTCAAGGTCAAATGTCTCCAATGGCATTCATTCAGTCATTCAGAAAATATTTCTGAGCACCTACTATGCGCCCGGCAGTGTTGCAGACACTGAGGACACAGCAGCCAACAGCTTAACACCCTGCACATGTAAAGTCTGTCAGGAGAGGTGGACAATTAGGCAAGTCTGACACATTACATTAAAAATGTTGATACAGCTGTGCAGAAAAGAAGTAAGAACAGGGAGTTCTAGGATATTCTAAATTGTACTGGATCTTGGGGCACAATAAGTGCTCATACATCTTTGTTGAATAAACAAATGATGAAATGAATAAATGACAGGCTGTTTCCACTCTGGTCCCAGTAGCCAAAACTGACCAGGGAGCCTACTTGACATGATGGATGCACACCAGCATGGCACAAAGGTCAACATGGATCAGGGGCCAGGAATGAGAGGGGTCTTCTCAACATTCTGGAGGACCTTGTATTTGCCAACACATGTGAAGCCAAGTTAAGATGCTAACACTTTGACCTGCTCTCTAAACAATGACTTATGTGACGAGTGTTCTATTTTTTATAGAGTATCTAATTCACATAAGAGATGAGAAATTAGCAAATTTTATACACCATTGAAAAACACATTAGTGCTGACAATGGACCTAAACAAAGTCAGCGGGGGACAGGGTAACCTGCTGGAGGCTCTATATATTACTTCTAGTTGTTGAATGAGCTCAATTCAATACCTTAAATAATAAAAGCAATGTTAGAAAATAAAGTAAAAGCAGCACTAGATACAATGGCCCTCAGAAATGCTAGAGGAAATAAACATCACTGCAAACCTCACAAGTTGAAGAGAATGATTGTATCTTATGAGATATGGGAGGTTAGTCATCGTGATCACCCATCACTGCTCATTTCCCGAGTGGCACATGTTGTGTCACTTCCCCATCACATTTAATTCTCACACAGCCCTGTGGTGGTGGTGGTGGTGGTGGTGGTGGTGGTGGTGATGAAGATATATAATAGACAAGAGATCATTGCAGAAACCCATATGAGAGCAAATGTGGAAAGAGCAGGTTTAGGAAGTAGGAAATGGCAGGAGGAACACTCTGGAGACCCACTTCATCTGTGGCGAGAGGGAAGCAAGTGAGTCAGAGTGACTCAAGGGTTTCAATTCGGTCCCGTGGGTGGATGATATTAAATGGGTCAGAGAAACACTGGGCAGTTAGTTCTTGACAGGAGATACCCATTCAGTTTTTAGCAAATGGACTCAGAAATGCCTCTAAAACAATCCAGTACAATGTCTTGTAGGAAATGAGAAATTTGGCTTTCAAATCGCAAGGGAGTTAGAGATTCAGGAGTGCAATTGCCTTCGGGCTATGCACCTCCAAATGAGAGCTTTGTTAGTAAGTAGGATGGCCTTATGCTTCATCGTCCAAACTGGGGCACTCTTATGAGTGAGTAAAGGCTACTAATAATTACACCAGACTTACAGGGGCAAACTGGGGCTGGCCAGGGAACACTGGGCAGTCTGGCACAGAGTATCTGGATAAAGAAGTGCAAGGTAGCAAAGCTATGGAGATGCTGCTCACAACTTCCTCACCCTTACTATGCCCAAATTCCTGACTCAAATGAGAACACGCATCTTTACAATAAAAAAGGACATTGTACACATTGGAGAAAACTTAAACATACCACTCACCCTGGCCACCATCCAGGACAGTGAATAGCACTCTCTAGAGTGCACACCCAGTTCCTACAAGTTCCAGGACTTGGACAATACTGAACTCCTATGGTGCGAGGAGTCGGGAGAGAATGAATTATGAAAAGGAGGCAACAGCTATGGTTGACAGTTGGGTTCTCCTAGGCTATGATAATTGTGTATAAAAAAATCCTATCTCAAGAATATTGGTTCAGAGAAACATAACCAATAGAACAAGAGAGAGGGGTTATAAGGAATTGACTCACTTGATTACGGAAATTGAGAAGACCCACAATCTTCCATCGGCAAGCTGAGACCCAGGAAAGCATAGTAGACACCCACGTGCAATAATTGGAAGGTCTGAGAACCAAGGGAAGACAATGGTATGGATTCCAAGACTCTAGTTTTGGTCTGAAGATCTGAAAACCAGTCCAACAGCCAATAAGTGAGAATCTTCCTTTCCTCCATCTTATGTTCTACTTGGGCTCTCAACAATTAGATTAGGCCCACTCACATTGGCAGAGGCCATCTGCTTGACTCAGTCTACCAATTTAAATGCTGCTCTCTTCTAGAAATGCTCACACAGACACACCCAGAAATAATGTTAAATCAAATACCTGGGCATCCCATAGCCCCATCAAGCTGACACATAAAATTAACCATCACAAATACATGTCAGTGCTCTAAGAACCTGGTGAGCTGGAGTGAGTGAGTGAGTGAGTGAGTGATCGGACACTCATACAGGAGTAATGATTTAGGGTAGAAGCTTCTAGTACAGGAAAGCTAGGAAGTGTCCAAAAGAACTGGCTACGGCCAGAGAAAACAAATTAAGGCAATCTTTATAAAATAGAAATAGGATATAAAATTGCAAAATAAGAGTATTTGGATTTAGTACATCTCCAAAGGAAAGGGACCAGGGAGGCAGAAAGATGCTAAACAAAGAGGCTGCAGGACCTATAAAGAACCAAGGATATTGAAGAAGGGCTTTGGGGGAAAACATGACTTCAGGGACAAGAAATTCAAAACCAGTATAGGATTAGCACTTATTATGTGGAGAATTACATTTTTTATTATCTCTATAGTTTAATAATTATAGTCCTCAGAGGACCTATGTAGGTGTGTGGGGTTAAATGTTTATTTTGTGGGATTTTCCAGCTTTGAGCTGGTTATCTAATAGAACTCCTGACCAGAATCACAGCCCGAGCACGTCTTGGAGACTTTCTCATAGACTTGTTGGTCCTCAGAGCCAGGTGAGCAACGGAGGCACAAATTTCCTGTGATTTAATCCATCACTGGAGCCCTTGGCCATCTGCTCTCTCTGACCAAAGACTCTCTCAACTCCCACAAACAGTCTCACAATAGGAACTACTCACAGTGTCAGACAAAATCACTTGTTCTTTTAGTCTCAGACCATTCAGAGCTGACCTCCACCTTGTCCCCATTGAGAAACAATAACTACCAACTGAAAGGAAGAGAAGGTCCCAAGAGGAGAAGGTCCCAGAACTGTGGGGAATTCTGACAACAGATGCAGTCCCCCTCCCAAATTAGGATAGGGACCTTATCTATGGAAGTGAATAACATGAGGGTGATAGTGTGCGCATTTCAGTGTGTGAGGGCTGGTGAGTGGAAAATGAGTTAAATAAAGCAAGAACACATCTATTTTCCAAATTTGAGAAATGCACTTCTAATTTTTGCCATTTTCTTAACTGCCCAGAAAGTTCTAGAATTCAGTTATTATAAAAAACAAATGGCTACCACACATTTGCATGTGAAGCAACCTTAAAGGGGGCTGCTGAAAGAGTGACTCCAGTGAAGCTCAACTCCACTGGTCACAGCAGAAGGAAAATCTGTTTAAAGAAGCTGCACTTAAGACTTTTTTTGTTGTTGTTGTTTTTGTTGTTTTTTGGTCTGGTCTCAGAGTCTAGTGGCCTCAAATAGTGTCACTGCTGAACTCTGACCTTCTCACCTCACCACATTATCTGTTACTGGGGTGGACCTTCTGCTGCCCCGAGCAGAGAAGGCAGTATACAACCATGACCAGGCTAGATGGCTGATAGGTCTGAAACCACTAGTTGTCCAGCATGGCTTATTGTCCTGGCAGTAAAGCCATAGAACTTAAAGTAACCCTCAAACCTCAGAGTTCATGGAGGATACTAACCCAACTCAGAGAATGTCATCCACTTCAACATGCATCCACAGCCCAATGGAGCATTAAATGAAAAACACTTAAGACTTTGCAAAGCCACTGAGTGCCTTGGCAGATAATTTGGAAGGCTTTGAGTCTAAGTGAAGTCTGAACACATACATACCTTTAGATATATGTATATTTAAATACACTTTCTTGTAAAGAGTCACCTTGTTCTGTCAATCACTTGACAGACCGTCTATGTGTTTGCCCACGATTCACGTCAGGAAGAGCACACAGTACAATCTGATGTGAGCTTGTTTTTTCCCCTCACCTTCCAAAAATAAATCAAATTTCCCTGGGCTGGGGCATACACAGTCAAGCCAATGTGGTCTATAAGAGCTTAGTCAAAAACCTGCCCTGCGATGTGTCCCACGATGGTATGGGAATATCTTAGCACTATGACTTTGTGGGGAAGCTATCTAGGAGAACAACATGCCTTTGAAATTAAACTGTGACTAAAGTAGAGATTCCATAAGAGACCACTAATTTTGCCAAACAACTCATTGAGAGCCATGCCTCCAATTCCTGTGAATTAGAAGTTATATTTTCTCATGTGGTTATTAGTAGAACTCAGAGCTGTCAGGAGCTTAAGCAACATTTATGTGGGAATTACTTCCTACAGAATTAGGGAACTTTACAGAGAAACTTACAAGTTCTATGTTCCCTGACTTCCTTTAGATCTTTACAGAATAAAAAAGACCTCTCTCCATGCAGCAAAGCAGCATATGGGTCCTTGCAGAGCAGACCTCGCTGGTTCTTCCTGAAGTTTCATATTGGAGTAGAAATCTGGAACAATTAGTGTGTCTTTTCCATTCTGCTCCTTTTAACCAAACTCTCTTCCTTCCTCCTTTTACTTTCCTTCAATGAATCTCAGGCAGAGCTCATGACTTTCTAACCATTTTCAATTTGTGAAACTCAGTCCAGTACAGGTTGGTATGTACCATGTCACAACCAAGTTTAAGCCCATCAGGGGACGAAAATAGGAAGAAAGAATCTGTTTAGTTGGCCAAGGTTGCAGTATGACCTCCCAGAGGTTCTAACTGGCCATTATGTCCCCTCAGTAACAGTAGTATATGTCCAAATGTTGGTTATCCCATGGGACAAAGTGTGGGGTGTTTCTGGGAACCCATGTCTGGGTTTCAGACTGATCTTAAATGAGATTCTCTCTCTTACTTGCTCTGTTTTCTCTATCTCAATCTCTTCCTCACCCTCCCTCCAGCTCATTTCTCACAATCCATAGTTTTATGTGCTTGTGTCCTGGGGTCCCCAACTTAGAATCAAGTCTTATACTACTGTCTCAAGGTTTATGTACAGGGTAATGGGGAGCCACTCAAACAGTGTTGTCAAGTTTCAAAAGCTTAACTAAGTCCTGGGGAACTACTCAAAGCTTTTTCACATGTCATTACTTCTGCCTGGAGTGAACTCCCCTCCCTTAACTTGGTGGACCTGTATTTTCCCTATTGGTGGAAGTATACTTGGCTCTGAAACCAAACCATGTGGTTCAAAGACTGTCTCTGTGCTTAATCAATGGTAGACAATATTATTAGCTATTGAATCTCAGCTAACCAGTCTCTTCCTGAAAATGTGTCCCTGACCTGAGGTCCCCATGGCCAGATTTCAGCTCTCTGCATTGGTTCTTCTTAGCCTCAGACTTTGAATTATTAACTATGCGTGCAATTATATGCATTCAATAAATATTTGTTGACTAAATATATTAGTCTACTCTAGCTACCATGAAAAGTAGCACAGACTGGGCGGCTTAAACAACAGACATTTATTATTTCACATCCTAGAGGCTGGAAGTCTGAGACCAAGATGTGGTCAAGGCTGGTTCTTTCTAAGGCCTCTCTCCTTGGCGTATAGCCCTTCTTCTCCATGTGTCCTCACATGTTCATCTCTCTGTGCATGTCTGCATTCAGATCTCTGATTCTTATAAGAATACTAGTCCCAAGATATTAGAGTCTACCTTAAGGATCTCATTTTAACTTAACCACCTCTTTAAAGACTCATCTTCAAATACTGTTCTCATTCTGAGGTCCTGGAGCTCAGAGCTTCAACATGAATTTTTGAGGAAAACATACTTCAGCCTTTAACAATGATTGAGAAAGATACTATGGGATGGCTGCCTGTTTACTTGGACCCTTTGAAGACCAAATTCATGATTTTTATCTATCTGGAAACTGCCAGGAGAGATCCTTGCCTTTCTGTGAAAATCAAACACTCTCGTGTTATGAAGCTCAGGACAGAGCCGGAATCTTTTTTCCCCTGAACAACCAGTTGTTCATAGACTGGCAGTTTGAGAACAGTGTTTTGAAACATGTGTTCCTGAAAATATGTGAGAAACATTCTTTACCTTTACTCAGAAACATTAGTTCTTTCTTCTGCCTGCATGAGCATTAATTATTTTCATATTCAAACTGACTTGCGTTTCTGTTTGGGTAAAAGCTGTATTTGGTAACACACCTACCTGGGTTTGATTAGACTATACAGTTTTCAAAGAAAGTGGGTCAGCTTGAGAGAGACCATCTGTCAGAGTGCATTTGGCAAAAAGAAAACACATGAGGGGGACTTATAAAAGAGGCTGAGGTTTGTAGCCCAAAGGTACCAATGGAGTTCTGTGGCTTCCAACTGTCTCCTGCTTTTCACGTTATGTAACTGTTCAAGACAGCCGAACTGTGCTAGGTGTGGAATGCGCATGGCCTACAAATGCCAGACATGGGACAAAACCTTAACTTTCAGTTGTTGAAATAAGAACACAATGAAAATGCTCTATGTATATAATTTTTTCAAATAAACAATTCCAGAAATATTTAGTGATTTTCAGGACGCAGAATATAAGACCAAATCTTTGGACATTTTAGCAATTAGTATGTTTTAGTTTGGGCTTTGTTTTTGTTCATAAATCCATTCACCTACTGAAACTCATCCTGGATGCTTGTGAGTTCTGGCAATTATGAATGAAGCTGCTGTAAACATCAGTGTGCAGGATTTTGTATGTGGACATAAGTTTTCAACTCCTATGGGGTAATCACAGGTATGTTCTTAAATTACAGTTATTGTTAAAATTTCTAATAAACATACTATTTCACATGAATGGATTTTCTGGATAACTTACATGTGGTGTATTTACACACCAGAGGAATTGTTCAAATTTTCATCTTCCTTGATAATAATTATTTGATCAATTGTTTATAAACAAAATAGTTTGTGAAAGCATTGCTTTCACAACATAGGCTCCAAAAATTTGAACTTTTCACAGTTTTTCACCTTATCATTGTCTGTAAACTGAGTCATCCCAGGCCCCGGAGGCCTGTGTTGGTTGGGCCTGATGTTCAGATTTCTGATTCCCACTAACTGGGTCTCATTCCCACTCTCACTATCTCCCTTGTTTTCATACATATAGTTGTGCTGATAGGAAACTGAGGCCATCTTATCTTCGAGGTGATAAATTTCCTTGTTGCTATGTCAAAACTTTTTACATGTATTTGAGCTTTCAAATCTATAAAATAAATAAAATACAAAGTTTACGCTTTCTTGATAGACACCTCCCTTTAATATCTAGCATTCTCAATTTTCTTTTTTTTATCAATTAAATAACATTTTGTTCCAGCCCTACTTTCCCTTTCTAGATTAAATACTTTGATGCCTGCTTCACACCATTTATTTTCTTGTCCAGTTGTGTTATCTTAAGTAATTGAAGTATAATTTACATAAGTTAAAGTGTATAGACTATATGTATTACAGTTCAGTGACACACTCATACACACATGAAACACAGCTCAGTCTAAATATAGGATGCTTTCATCATGCCAGGAAGATCCCATGTGCCCCCTCGCAGCCACTCTGCACCCAGAGAGGCAAGCAGCTGTCTGATTTCTTTCACCAAGAGTAGTTTTGCCTGTTCTGGAATTTCTAGGGTCTTTTGCTCAAGATAATGTTTTAGAGATCCAACCATATCATCATGTATTTTAAGACTTTGATTGCTTAGACTGCTGATAGACTCTCATTGCATAAAAGTAATAGAGTTCATTTATCCATTCTTCTGTTGGTGGACATGTTCCTGATGTTGAGCTATAATGAATTGAAAATCAATTGATCATACAGGTATGGTTGTATTTCTGAATTCTGTATTCTGTTCCATCGATCTTTGTGACTGTGGAGAATGACTCTTGATAGGTGGATGGCACCAGGCAATTGCTATATACCAGGGTCAGTTCAGATTGAGAACATCCCTCTCATGGTCACTTTCCAGCTGGCTGACGTCAGAGTCTCTGGGCTGAGCCCATAGCCACAGACATGGATAGTGGAGGAGCAGTGCCCAGCCACCCTTATCAACTGGCTTCCCAGAAAACACCTTCTTCTTCCAGAACCAGCAAGGAAAGGGTGAAGAGAGTGCCAGAAGTATGGGGAATTCTCTTAACCAGATTCTTTCCTCATAACCCAAAATGTCCAGAATTGAGGAAAAGTACATCCATTTTTCATCAAAAACCTATAGGAGATCATAGTTTCATAAGATGGCTCTGCAAAACACAGACTAGAACTGGTTGGATATTGGACCTCTGCTCATATTTGGATCAATTGGCAAATGTGTATCAAGAAAACAGCTATCTCCTCCTCTTTAAGGCTGAATAATATTCCATTGTGTGTGTTTACACCACATCTTATTTATCCACTCTTCCGCTGATGGACACTTGGACTGCTTCCACCTTTTGGTGACTATTGCTGCTATGAACATTGGGGTACAGATGTCTCTTGTAATCTCTGCTTTCAATTCTTTGGGGTATTCAGAAGTGGGATTGCTCGTTACATAGTGGCTGAACCATTTTACATTCCCATCAGAAGTGCCAAGGATTTCAACTTCACTTCCTCTCCAACACTTGTTAAGTTTTATCTTATTGCTAATAGCCATCCTAATGGGTATGGGGTAGCATCTCATGGTAGTTTTGATTTGCATTTTCCCAATGACTACTGATGCTAAGCATCTTTTCATGTGCTCATTGGTCATTTGTATATCTTCTTTGGAGAAATGTCTGTTCAAGTCCTTTATTTTAAATCTGAATTTCAGATAAACAATACATTTTAATAATATGTCCCAATATGAGAGATGTATATGCTTTAAAAAAAGTATATTGCTTATCTAAAACTCATTTTTAACTAGTTGTCTTGCATTTCTATTTGAGAAATCTGGCAGCCCTAAAAAGCGAGAACTTTGATGGATCTAAAACAATCTTTAAACATCTCACATTTTGCTCAGGTGAGCTCCAAAATGGCTTAGTGTGTTTTTGTGGGTGTTGGGCTGGTAGCCTGCTTTATTAGAAAATTGTAATTTCATTTTGAGATGCTCCAGACTAAATCATTTGAGCTTTACACTCTTTGTGTAATATTATTGGGCTGCCTTAATGAAATTATAACTCAAGCAAGAGATTTCATTCCCTGGTAGTAAATTAGCTTGCGCCGTGCAGGCTTGGGGAGAGCCAGTCCTCTCTGGCTTATTCTTCTTGTTCAGGGAATGAAGAAGGAGCAGGCGTTTTGTATCTGAGTTATTTATTGTTCTCTTTGAGTGAACGTTATATTGTTACCCGTCCCTACTGGAAACAACAGCTGTTAACAGGCTTCAGAATGAATTTCAATGTGAACTCCCCTGGCCTCTGAGAAGCTTGGCTAAAGAGAAAACGGGCTCATAATGGAAAGAAAAAGAGCGGGATTCAGGCCTGGGTCTGGACGCCTCAGGCCAGCTGCATATAAAACTGCCCATCACTGGGGTCCTGGGACATCCCATTCAGACATGCACTGAAATGGGAGTGCTGTAAACAGCCCTTTCTGACCACTGAAGCAGACAAAGGCAGCCTGAGGCAAATAGCAACCTTGCTCACCACCCTGCCCTCATATACCAGAGGAGACAGAAAGTGTCCCGCATGGCAAAGTATCCTAACTATGGGGGGAGCAGGAATAACTCTTTCACAGCAATGTAACGCAACAGCTAAGCAGTGGTGGCCTTTCCAGTTATCGTGTTTTTAATAGTGTGGTCAAGATTCCTATGGAATATAATGAATCATACAGACTTGGGGGAAAGAGGATGCAAGAGGGAGGAATCTGAGAACAGAGGAGGATTCTCATACAAGGCAGTCAGTTCTGCTTATGGACAAGTGCTCCTAACGTCGGTGGTTAAATCTAGTCGGAGGAACTTCTAAAATCAGGAGCTTTCCTTTTGGCTCCCTTTATTAGTCCTTTCTTTGTGTCTCCCAATTGTATATGCAACCTGCAATTCCTCCATCTCTCCATAGAAGAGAGAAATTGCTGAGGCCGTGAAAAGAACATCTTTCATTGATCATGAGTGGCATTTCCTACTTGGGTCCATCTTCCCACGGCCGTTCTCAGGGGTGTCCGTCACCCAGGAGGCCTGATCAGTCTTGCTCGGCTCACCCACCACTGGAGCTGCAGGCAGAGGGCATCCCCTGGGATTCCTTCCACTGCTTCAGTGACACGGTCCCACTCCCAGGAAGCCCTCCTCCAGGCGGGGAGCCCTGCACTGCTTCCTCCTCCACCTACCATCTCTCCTCCGCCTTCTGCTTCCTCCCTGTAGTTCTACTTCTCAAATGCACACTAAGTATATTTTACAGTTTTAAGTGCATTATTTTCATGCATTTCAAGCCCACAAAGCAAGTTCACTAACGGTGGGAAATAGTGCTGGCTTCTTTTGCACAGATGCTCATTTCGTTGTGGAATTTCTTTACTTGCTTTAGCCGCTCTCTGTGAGATGACCTCCGTCTAGCAGGCCCTGCCCCACCCCGCATCCTCTAAGCTCATGCATGGCTGTTGCCTGGGAGATGATTACTTCGAGTTTTGAGGGACGTGGAACAAAAGGAGGGGAGATGCCAAAAAGAAGAAAAGAAAAAAGATAGAAATCATAACGTTTAAAATTGAATGGAGAGGGGAATTTGATAAAATGCTGTCAGACATCCGATAAAAGACTGAACCAGAATGAAGTGGCTGAAACCAAAACGACCTTTCAACCCTCCTTGTCCAAACCCTCAGTAATAAGAGCATATAAAAGCACGGAGTTTTTCTGAAACTCGGTGTCAAAAGATCATTTCCGTTCTTCTTTTCTTTGCAGACAAAGTGAGCATGTTGTCAGCCTTCATCGCTCCCTTCAAGCACTTGAACCCCGGAGCCAGTAACACGGAGGATGAGGATAATCTAAGTAAGCAACCCTTTCCCTGAAGAGTGGGGTCCCAGCCTGATGACCTCAAAGATTGGGATCTTTGGGGTGATGTGGTAGGGGGGCAGGGGGCAGGAGGAGTACTATCTAGTTTTCTTAGAACAAGAAGTTTTCCTCCTGTCCTCATCTGAGGGGTAGGGAAATATTAGTTGTGTGATTGAGAACTCCAGGGATTTGTGTGTGTGTGTGTGTGAACTTTTATTTTTAAGTTATTTTAGGCCATCCTTCCTCTCTTTCCTGTGTTTTTCCTTCAAAAAAAAAAAGGAGAAGAAAAAGAAAGAAAAAAGAACATAGTCTCTTTTAACAGAGTTCATACAATTATTTAACATGGGAAGAGCTGGCCGGGTGCCTGCTTGTTGAATCATTTCTGGCCCATGAAACTGGAGAGACACCAGCAGTGTGGTGCGGGGATCGAAATGCTGGCTTGGGGGAGGGGACCTCAGCACTGTTCCTGCGTAGACTATACTTTGGAGGCAGAGCCGAGGGACTGGGGTGGGAGGGTCTGGGAGTGTCTGGCATGCATTATACTCGCCTCTGGTGTGTAGCATATTGTCAGGCATTTAAACAAGGGGGTGAACGTTCCAAGCCATATGAACACCTCTTACATTTCAACAATACCTAACAGATGGGTCACCTTCTCAGCCAGAAAGAGGTGGGAACATGATTGCTGTCCTGGAATGGGAATTATTGGCATTCACTAGGATCATTGACCTGACCAAGCAGCAACAGTGGCGGGTGGGAATTGCACAGGAATATTGTCCATTTACCATCAGCTCTTAAGAAACACCACACATCTGCATGAATAGCCCCTTCCCATAAACATTATTATCAATAAGACTGAAAACTGAAGTGATTGTCCTGCGTTATTCCACTGAAGCAAAGTCAAAAAAAAAACACTGGGGGAGAAATCCAAGATGGCGGCATAGGTAAACACCTATACTGCTGCCTCGCACAACAATTTCAAAACTACAACTAAAAGACAGAACGGACATCATCCAGAACCACAGGAAAGCTGGCTGAGTGGAAGTTCTACAACTAGAGGGAAAGAGAGGGGCTCACAGAGACCCAGAGGAGCTGCAAAAAGCTGAGGTACGGAGACGCGCGCGAGGAGAGAGCGGGTGCCGGAATACCTGGCTGGCTTTCTCTGGCGGGAGGGAAACGGAGACTCCCAACGGCATTGAACCCCTTATCTTACGACACTAAACCCCAGATCCAGCCGAAACTCATACGGGGGGAGTTTGGACTGTGAAAAGGGAGAAGTGCACGGAAATTTAGGGGAGTCGCAAAGGATCGGAGGTCTGGTCGCGCACGGCACCACTCGGAGGACGGATTGCTGATTGTGCCGCTGGCTTTCGCGAGTGGACGGGAGACAGACCCTCCCAACTGCGCCACTTCTGAGTCCACTGGGCCCCTGTTTTGGGCGAAACCCTGGGGACCTAGACTCGTGTGGTCCTGGTTCGCAGGGGAGCGGGAAAGGCAGTGGTTAGAGGCACTGCGAGCGCACAAGGACCGCTCCAGCCATTACCCAGTCACGTGAGACTCGGGCCGTGGAGGGCGGGGCCGACTGGAAGGCAAGGCGGTCCCTTAAGCCCTGAGACTCCACCCTCCCAAGCTCAGCAGAGGCTTCTGCGGCTGAATCCAGCACAGAAGTTTCCCCGGCACAGTGAAAATGCCGAGACAAGGGAAGGGATTACAAGCAAAAGAAATGGAGGAAAAAAAACGACTGGATATAGAGTTCAAAACCACGCTTATAAGGTTTTTCAAGAATATGCTAGAAAAGATGGATAAATTTAGTGAGACCCAAGAGGAGATGATAAATACACTGACTGAAATAAAAACTATTATGCAGAGTACTAACAGCAGACTAGAGAAAGGCAAGGATGAAGTAAAAAATTTGAAATATAAAAAAGCAGAAAACATTCAACTGGAAAAGCAAGAAGAGAAAAGAATCCAAAAATGTGAACATAATGTAAGGAGCCTCTGGGACAGCTTCAAGCGTACCAACATCAGAATTGTGGGGGTGCCAGAAGAAGAGAGAGAGCAAGATACTGAAAACCTGTTTAAAGAAATAATGACTGAAAACTTCCCACATCTGGTAAAAGAAATAGACTTACAAGTCGAGGAAGCACACAGAACCCCAAAGAAAAGGAACCCAAAGAGGACTACACCAAGACACATCATAATTAAAATGCCAAGAGCAAAAGAGAAAGAGAGAATATTAAAAGCAGCAAGAGAAAAACAGTTTATTACCTACAAGGGAGCACCCATACAACTGTCAGCTGATTTCTCAACAGAAACGATGCAGGCCAGACGGAGTGGCAAGAAATATTCAACGTGATGAACAACAAGAACCTACAACCAAGAATAATCTATCCAGCAAAGCTATCATTCAGAATTGAAGGGCAGATAAAGACCTTCACAGAGAAGAAAAAGCTAAAGGAGTTCATCAACTCCAAACCAGTATTATATGAAATGCTGAAAGGTACCCTTTTAGAAGAGGAAGAAGAAAAAGGTAAAAGACAAAAAATTATGAACAACAAATACACATCTGTCAACAAGTGAATCTAAAAATTAAGTGAATTAAAAATCTGATCAACAGAATAAACTGGTGAATATAATAGAATCAGGAGCACAGAAAGGGAGTAGACTGATAATTCTCAGGAGGTCAAAAATCATAAAGCATCAAACAGACTGTGAAATTATAGCAGAAAGATTAAAGTTAGGTGAGGTAAATAAGTGATCAAAGGACTTGTATGCATGCTTATAAACATAACCAATGATCACAGACACTGGGGGGTCGTGGTACGCCTGGGAGGGAGGGGGGGCAATGGGGAGATATGTATAAAAAATTAATAAAAATTAATAAAATAAAATAAAATAAAATAAAACACTGGGTGTCAAACCAGAGCAAACCTTTAGAGATGCTCTAGTTTCAGCCCTTTGTGTTCTAGATAAGGAAGGAAAGGTGTGGAGGATGTGAGGAAAGTCACGGGGAAACAGAACCACAAGTCTCCTCGCTATTTGTTCAGGGCCCCTTCCTCAGCGAACACATAGGTCACAGTGGAACGTGGACAAACAATTGTTTCTGTCTCTCATGATTGGAAAACTCCTAGAGTGTAGTCAACGTATTGATAGCATGAGGAATACAGTCTTATCATTTCCATGTCTTTCCCACCAACCTGCGGAAACCCTGGCTGTCAGCCTCTCCATGTGGAAGTAGCTCTCCCCTCCCAACGGTTCCCAGGCTAATGACTTGTGGTGCCAGAACAGTTCTGAAAGTAGGATCCATGGGCACTCCTCTGGTGCCATCTCTATGTCACTAGTCCTGCTATGAATATTGCTGCTCAAACTCTCAGAGACTCGTTCCCAAGACAGGGACAGTGACGTGAAATTGAGGTCAGAATCAAATAAGATAGCACATGAAGATGTTTTAGACAAGGACCTGGGACATATATATATGCTCTATTCAGGTTGGTTAGTACCAGTAATTAAGGCTATTTTTCTAATTCAGCTCACTGACTAGTCAGTAAAAGCTTACAGAGAAAAGTGACTTTTATTTATTACATGTTACAATGCCTTTGAAATGCTTGGAAGGTCTTATTTTCTATCAGTGGATTAGTCATTCCTTTTGTAATACATAATATGTGCTGTTAATATACTTAGAAAAACCTATTTTCTTACACTGTTCAATAATACACCTCCAAATAAATGTATTTGTCTTATTCAACATTCCTCACTACTATTACTCAGGCAGTCCCTCAACTTATTGCCCAAATGCTACTGATGGGTGAAAGAGAAAGAGTGCACCTCCCCTAAAGGGTGTGTGTGTGTGTGTGTGTGTGTGTGTAAAATATGTGTGATGTGCATGGTGTATGTGTGATATGTGTGATGTATGTTCTGTGTTGCATGTGTGTGTCGTGTGTGATAAATGTGATGTGTGTGGTGAGTGTTCATGTGTGTGATATATGTGCAAAGCATGTGTGGTGTGTGTGGTATATATATCATGTGTGTGTGTTATATGTAATGTGGGTGCAAAGAGTGTGTGTGCTGTGTGTGGTGTGTGTCTATATGTATGTGGTATGTGGTATGTGTAAAGCGTATGTGGTGTGTGATATCTATGTAATGTGTGTGTGGTATGTGTAGTGTGGTATGTATAATGGATGTTCACTGTGTATTCATGTGTTTCACACACATATGCAGGGAGGAAAGGTAGTGGTAGAGGCAAATGTGCCCTTGCTTTGAAATCTCTTGTTTATAGCTACAAACAAAAAACGGATATGTCTGGGTTGGTTTAAGATGAAGTTCCACCATCAAGGACCATCTCGCTCCCGTGGCCCCAGCGCTCAACTCTGCTCCTTCCCTAGGGCTGAGCTCCAATGTTCAGATCTGAGCAGGGGTCAGGGACCCATAGCCAGACAGAGACTCGGCCTGAAAGTGGCAGGTGCCAGTGAACCCACCTGGCAGCCAGCCATCAGCAGGCTGGGTTCTGGCTCACAGTCAACCACATAATGCCACGTTTCAGACCATGCCTATGCTGGGAACCCTGAAAGCTTTCTTCTTTGAACACTGAGGAGAGTGGTCGTTGGCCCTCCCCCATCACCTCTGCCCCTGACACTGACCGAAGGTGTCACATGAGGAGGGCTGAGACATGGATCCCACTAGGGCTCCAGGCCTGCACAGTCCACGCCCTTTGCATGGGTCTGAAGGTGCCAGCAGCTCAGCTTCCAGCAGTAGGGCAGGTCTTGAAAGGAGGACATCCTCTCTCTCCTACTGCAGAGCCTGATCCGAGTGCATCAGTGACCAGCCAGTGTGACCGCACAGCCAGGACCTTACATTCCGTATTGCAAGTCACCAGGCCTGCCAGGCTGGCCGCCACAGCCTCCCCACGTTCTTATCCCTGAAGTACAAAGACCTTCTTCCTGCATGAACGGAGAGCAGGACCCCATTGCTCCTGTCACCCGCCTGGTCTGGGTAGGGTGGGTGGATCGGATGCTGCCCTCCCTCCTGCAGACACAGTAGTATCGTTATTAGTGAGGCAGCGTGAGGAGAAGCTCCCAACAACTCAACTACTGCAAACTACAGCTGCATATTGACCAGTCAGACACTGGCCTGGGGACAGGGAAGCAGAAGAGGCAGATGCTGGCACCTCACACAGGCTCCTGTACTCCAAGCAGGTGATAACACAGGGAGATGGCAGCCATGACCTTGCCCCAGCAAATGCAGCCCAGTCATTGAGCTTAATTCTGAAAGATGTATTTCACCTGGAAAATAAATGTTTAACCACAGCCATCTATATATAGAAAATCCTAATATATAAATTGTCCCCTCAGGAGTTCAACCCAGAGACCGGGAGTTCCATCACTCACTATGATCTGCACTGACCACTAGGGGGCAGCACAGAACAAAGGAAGGCCCTGGCCAGCAGCCAAAAGGCCCCAATCGACCCTGATTGCCAGCCAGGCACAGGGAGGGATTCTACCAGTGCACAAATTTCATGCACCAAACCTCTAGTGATATGTAAAATTCCACCCCTTCTCCCCAAAATGCTCAGTAGTCATTTTTCAGATAGGTTAGCAGAGAAAAAGAGAAAGACACATCTGCCTGATGTTCATTACAGGGAATATGTTATAATTGTTCTGCTATTATTTGTTATTGCTAATCTCTTCTGTGCCTCATTTGTAATTTAAACTTTGTCATAAGTAGGTATGTATAAGAAAGAACATGGTAAATATAGGGTTTGTACTAGCTGAGCTTTCAGGCAGCCACTGAGGGTATTGGAATGTACCCTCCACCAATAAGGGGGAACAATACTATTTTCTGATGTGTCAGGGCTTTCCCTGAGCCTATTATATGTTTTCCTTTAGTTCAACTTCATAATAATCCTATAAGTCAAGCGTTACTAAAAACCCACATTTTCCATCTTAAAAATGGAGTATAGGTAGTTTGAGAGACTTGTCCAAGGTCACACCTACAGGAAGGATAGAGAGGGTTTTCCCCAGAGTCAGTGGAGTGACCATCCCCCACCCCCTCTCTGCATGGTTCGTGCTCAGCACCCCAGTGGAAACCAGCATGTGAGCTGTGCTGGAGGGAGCTGGGCCCCTATCTGCTCACTTGCAAAACCCAGTGGTTAACATCACCCCAGAGATTGTAGCTCATGTATCCAGGAAAAGTCCAGAGCTCTGCATTGTTATCAGTTATTAGATAGTGATTATTTTGGAAGGACGCTTCATGCCATCGTCTGATCATCATGTCTAGGCCGTTGAAAACTAATAATGGCCATCATCATCGGATACTGAATGTGTGGGAGAGAAGAGCCCAGAAGCAATCTCCAGAAGGGAGGGGAAGTTCCCCACCATGAGGGCTGTTGCTCCAAGATAAACCTTTCTACTTGAAAAGGCAGCCGAGGTCATCTGATACGCCGGCCACCTTAATCACCCGTGCGGCTCCTCCATCCCCACATTGTGAGAAATCAATAAGAAATTAGAGCACCCAGCAAGTTTCAGGCAATGTGCTGTGGAGCTTTTTGGTCAGGTTATTTTTTTTTCCCCATCGTTATGTTTAATCTGGGAAGCTGCGTGGTTAATCCGACGCACTGCCCTGGACCCACATGGCAGAGCTCCTGGCGGCAGGACCCAGGCGCATAATAACAGGGGCTGAGTCAGCGCTCTGTACCTACAGGTAATTATTCCTACAAAATGCTCTGTGAGTGATGCCATCCACCTCTAACTTAAAAAAGGCTCAGGTTTACTCCTTTGAATAGAATTGCCGTTACAGACTTAACATTCTATAGACACAAACCACCAGGGGACCTATATCAGAGCCTCCTCACAACTTAGAGAATGGAGCTCATGGGCAGCAGACGGTTCTGCAAACAGTCCTGACTCTCACCACTGCTGGGAGCACAGCCTAGGAGCTGCTGGGGCTGGTGGCCAAGGCGATACCAGGAGCCCCTGAGCTGGGAGGACGTACAGCCTGGACCTAGGGAGGAGCCTTGCCCAGTTGGTACCTTCTCATTATTATTCTCCACTGCAGAGCCATGAGGATGGGGGTCTCCCCAGCTCAGGCCAGGCTGAGGGAAAAGTGCTCAGTGGCCATTTATAAGCTGCGGGCTGGCTGTAAAAATCACCCCCCAGTTCCCACTTGCTTCACAAGAGAAAACTCCTCGTCAACCTGCTGCCCAGCCACCCGGAGCCTCCGAGATCCTGGTTCCCACGGAGAAATCGAAGGGCTCAAGGATGTGTCTGCATGGGGTCGGGGCTCCACATGGGGTCCCGGCCCTGCTTCCTTGCCTCACACATCCACCCACTAGAATGGTGGGATATGTACTCTCAGCACCTCATTCCCTCCCAGAGGCGGGCGTCCCTGTGAAATGGCTAAGGAATTTCTGTGCCCATACTTTCACCTTCAGAGCAACAAGACATTGCCATGGTGGAATGGCATCTCGTCCAGTTATCCAGTGGGTCCACCTGTCTGAGCCTCTGTTTCCACCCATAGAAAATGCTGCTGTTCTACCCACCGCCGCAGAAATTTGAGGAATAAGAAAGGTGCTCATGGACTCAGTGACAGGGAACTGTCATCCTGGAGTGTTTCATAGGACACTGGGTCAGCATTCCAAAAGCATCTTTGCCAGGGACTCTGCTCCTGTGCTTCTGTGACGAGCCAAGCTGAGGTTTTCTAAATGGAACAGTTTCATTGGCGAAGACTGGTCCAAGAGAGCCGAGAGCCTGTCCAGAAAAGCTACATCACTGCACTCGTCCACCACGTATAGGTTGCAAGTGATGACTTTGCTAAATTTAACGCATATCAATTTTTTTTCAAAAGATTAAAACGTCACAGATACAAATGAAGCCTCCACCTGAGCCCCCATTCCATTCCCTTCTTGCCTACCAAGAGGTTCGCATCTAAGCTTCACTGTGTCTGATCCTACAGACTACATGCAGTGCCTCTGTTGTTATAATTTATATATTAATGGCATCACACTCTATGTATTATTTTGCAAGTTGCTTTTATCATGCAACATTATGCTTCTGAGCTTCCTCTATGATGAAGCAGGTAAATCTGGCTCGTCAATCGTGAGTGCTATGAGCATTCCATCCTATGATCGCGCCACAATTTCGTTACCAGTCTGCACACAGGGCAGGCCCATGTGGCTCTCAGTGCCGCCTGCAGCTGCTAGAAAGAAAGGGCCTCCTGTGATTCGGTTTGGGGGAGGCCTCAGGAGAGGTGGGCAGAGGGCCTGCTCGGCTGACCTCAACCTCTCGCCATCGCAGCCACTCTCAGAGCAGCAGGTGGGAGCCGCTATGAGCAGGTCAGGCTTTACCACATCCACACGCCACATTCTCAAAAGTGCAGGAACTGCTCAGGGCTGGGTGTCCTCCCTCATCCTGAGCAGTCTGCCCCACATTCAGGGAAGCTTACTAACTCCTGTCAGCCTAGAAAGGAAGTGACTGGGCTTCTGTGCACAGCACCGTCCACAGAGATGTCTGTCTCCAAGCACGCTGAGACCCCTGGTCACCGCTGTCTGTTCTCACCTCCAGGTACCAGCAGCGCAGACGTGAAGGAGAACCGAAATGTGAGCAACCTGGAGGCACGGCCACTGCCAGCGGGCGACAGAGCCCGAGGCGGTGCGCCTGGCATGAAGAGAAAAAGGCCTCTGGAGGAGGGCAACAGTGGCCACTTCTGCAAACTGCAGCTGATCTGGAAGACGCTCTCGTGGTCCATGACACCCAAGAATGCTCTGGTGCAGCTGCACGAGCTGCGGCCCGGCCTGCAGTACCGGATGGTGTCCCAGACAGGCCCGGTGCATGCGCCCATCTTCGCGGTGGCGGTGGAAGTAAATGGGCTCACGTTCGAGGGCACGGGACCCACCAAGAAGAAGGCCAAGATGCGGGCAGCCGAGCTGGCCCTGCGCTCCTTCGTGCAGTTCCCCAATGCCTGCCAGGCCCACCTGGCCATGGGCAGCGGTCCCAGCCCCTGCACGGACTTCACCTCCGACCAGGCCGACTTCCCCGACACGTTGTTCAAACAGTTCGAGCCCTCGGCACCCAGTGCAGCCTTCCCGGGCCACCGCCCCACGGAGCCCGAGCTGCTGTCCCCTGTCTGCCGGCGGGGACGGCTGCTGCGCAGCACGCTGGACCTGGTGGCCCCAGGCGAGAGGAACCCGGTGGTGGTGCTGAACCAGCTGCGCGCCGGCCTGCGCTACGTGTGCCTCTCGGAGCCTGCCGACAGGCAGCGGCCGCGCAGCTTCGTCATGGCTGTGAGCGTGGACGGCAGGATGTTTGAAGGCTCGGGACGCAGCAAGAAGCTGGCCAAGGGCCAGGCGGCGCAGGCGGCCCTCCAGGCCCTCTTCGACATCCGGCTGCCCGGCCACATGCCCAGCAGGAGTAAAAGTCACCTCCTGCCCCAGGTGAGAATTCTCAGGTAGCTCCCGGCAGGTGGCATCTCCCGGATGCTAGGAGACCAGGAGCTGGGACGGGCAGCAGGCAGCCCCCTGCTCCAGTCGCTGTAAGTAGAGAGTGCCTACACACACCTCTCCCAGAACAGCGAGCTCAGCCCTGGCCCAGCCTCGCCATTTCAGCATTTGTCAGGCTTCAGGGGAGAGAATCATGTGCGTATGAAGAAAGAACGTTAACCTTCAGACTGAGCAGAGGGGTGGGGAAGAGTGAAGTCAGGTGTTGTCTGTGGTGACACCAATGGCAGGAAACAGGGTGGGGCGAGGGTGGGGAAGGACAGCTGGCAGCTGCTGCTCTGCCCTCCAGTGACTTGGTTGCTGAGCGTTCTGCAGCAGGAGGGCAAGAGGAGGTGAAACGCATGTTAGGTAGCAGTTTGGGTGGAGTGTCTCGCTGGAGAGGCTGGAAGAAGAGAGGCAAACAGGAATCATCGACTCAGTGATTCCACCCAGAGACAGGCTCCTGCGCGGCAGGAGGGAGGAACACCAGGTGCAGTCACACCGAGGGGAGGTCCAAGGGTCCAGCCCTCACCTGGGAGCAGAGGGCTCTGAACAAGGGCAGGCTGGCACCTGGTGTCAGCAACCTCCCTCTGGTCTTTTCACACCAGTGACAAGCCTGCTTTCTCACGCTGGCTCACCTTTGCTCATGCGAAAAACACTTCCATAGCACCGTCCGTGTGTCAGGAGCAAGTCTTCTCTTGTCCTTCCAAGTCTTGTAACTGCTTATATATGCAAATTACCTTTTGTCTTAGCATTTTTGGAATTGCTGGCAGGCATCACTAATGTATTAGAGGCAGGAAAGTATTCACGTTGGTGTCAATTGTGGGGAGGAACATAGTTCAGATGCACTTAACCCCATGCAGGTTAAGTCCCAGTTAACTGTAAGGTGTTGCTGCCATGGCTGTTCCGATCACCTACCTTCCAGCTCCTGGGACAGAACCTACTGTCACCTTGGGAAGCCTCATATCAGGGGAAGGAGGCAGGGTGCCACCCAGACCTCAGGGAGCAGGAAGGACATGCCACAGCGAACAAACCTGACACACCAGACAGAGGCCTGGAACTGAGTCGCAGTGCTCAGTAAGTAGTGATGGGACAGGGTTCTCCGCTCATAGTCATTGAATGAGAGAGAGAGACCGTAAAACAAGGGCCTAGTCGAGGGAGGGCTGTTTCTCCTGCCATCTCTGTCCCCAACACCGTCAGTCATTTTCACATATTTGTTTAACCTTCTCGAGAGCAGGTTGAAGGGATTTAGACAATCATCTCCATCCATCTTGCCTTTCAGCCCACCCTCAAATGACACACAATCCATGTAGAAATGAGGTATTTGCAAGAAGCTAAGGGTCAAAGGTCCCTGAGCACCTCCTGCCAGAAAAATTCAGCCTCCTTTCTCCTTCCTGGCACCTCCATTTTATATTGTTTTCTCTCTTTTTTCCTTCTGGTCCTGCTTCTCCATTAACTGGAGCTTAAACTTGCCACCATGCCCACAGAAGCCACTGCGCCCTCCCTCCCTCCCCCTCCCCAAACCAGATGAGCCATTGGGTCCCAATGCCTCCACATGGCGTATCCTCTCACCTCCTTCCCTGAAAGGCCCCCCTGCAGGGCGCACAGTGGTGTGTCCCCTCGTCTTCCAGTCTGTCGTTCCTTGGCGTGGCCACCCCACCAAGGGCCCTCACGGCCCCCGTATTTCCTGTTCAGTAAGAAATGTTCATTCCCCCCTTGCACCCACTCTCTGCCCACCCACCCCAAACGAGCGTTGAGGGATGTCAGGGAGCTGCAGCCGAGACGCGTTCCTCTCGTGTCGTCACCTGGAGCTCGCACAGTGGAGGGGCCAGGCAGCACTACTGCTTCATAACAGTCATTTGACCCCAGAAAACAGCACATCGGTTAAAGCCATGGCTGCTAAATTATTTTTCTCTGACAGTCTGCTAACCACCCCGGCGGGATGATGGAGGGCTCAGAGCAGCCAGAGGGCTGAGGGCCATCCATCACGCCCGGGCACTGCCGTCCTGAGGCTCGTTACCGTGCCCTCAACCCATCCCCGGGCTGGGTGGGGCCCAGTGGGTCAGGGGACCCAGGACCAGGCACCACCAGCAGCTTCATTAAATTCGAATCCTGTCTTGCACACGGTCTGGATGCAGGAACTGATCTTTACAAAGCAATTTCAAGAGTCCCTGTAAAGGCTGCTTGCTCTTCTGTCTGTGCGGCAGGCGCCTGGTCCTGCTAGTCCTGCTGGCACCATGGCCCTGAGTTCCCGTCCCCAGTGCAGGACCCTTCACCATCCTGCCTAGCTGCGCTGTTAGCACCTGCTCGGGGACAGCATGTTGGACACCCTGTCCTGGCTGGGCTCCCAGAACCACCACCTTACTCCCTGAAGGCAGGTCATGTGCCCTCTCCCCCCACCACTGACAATGAAGGACACTCCCCAAGGCCACGGGGGCGGTGCAGTGGGGTGGGGGGGTGGCAGACAGCCAACAATGGAGAGATGTAATTTCAGGTACTTGGGTACCAATAGCAATAGTTAATGTCCTTTGCCCCAAGTCCCGGGTTCTGTCCTACACAGGGAACAACAGGTCAAGCATCTGGTTCTGACACTCGTGTTGGTCACACGTGTACAGAAGCAAACGTGTCTCTGTACAATGCTTTACCCAAAGGCTTGGTCTTGTATGAATGAAGCTTCAGAACCAGACCTCATGGTTACCTCTATAGGGAAGTAATGAAATTAAGTAATGTTACCACTTTACGTAGTATTTAACGAAAAAACATTTTAACGTGACAGTGCCCAAGGTCGTGCACAAAATGCAGGAGGTGCTAGAGGGAGGGCCGGGGACCTGCACTGTGGTTCTCAGACAGTGGCTCAGGAAACTGCACTGACAGGTAACCTGCCCTTTGGAACCTCATCAGGGCTCTCACCTTCGGCCTGGGGAGCAGGATCATGGCAGGATCAGCAGAGCGGGCTGGGCACTTGCTCGTCATCAAGACAATCCCGCTTAAGCATCACTCCCAACGCTCCTCAGGTAAAGAGGTCAGTGCCACTGCACTTGTCGTCCAATCCACGACTTTCTGGAAAGAGAGAAGCAGCCCCTCCTCCCCGGTAACACTAGTGTCCTTTTCCAACCAACTTGTTTCTGCCTCGATTTTGGAAGAGTGGTTTCTAAAGAATGATATTCCTGATAAAGATGAAGATCACAGGGCTTGGTTTCTCCAGGATTCTGGTTCTCAGAATGAGGCTAGTTCTGCTTCTACAGTTTCACGAGATATGACTTCAGGTCTCATAGCCAGAATGCTGAGACCAAGGCTTTATTGATTTTTTTAAAACCGCAATACAGACCTAACTGGGCAGGGTCTACACCGCTCGCCCAATGCACCAGGAGGCAGCTGGGCCGAGCCCCTCCGACACTTTCTTCACCTGCAGCGCTGCCTCCTCTGGCACAGAATTACTCTAGCTTCATGAGATACTTGGGAGTAATAAAAAGACCATGTCAGATTACAAATGCCTATTTCCTAGAAGTGTCATTTTAAAATAAAAGAAAAAGAAAACCACACAATTTACACCTTTCTTCTTCTTCATTTCCCAGCTCCTAGCATGAGAAGAGTTTAATTTATAACAGCATTAAACTCACCCAAAAAGGCATATCTCTATGCTCCCTTGCCACGAAAACGGGTCATTGGGGAGAATGACATATATGTGATGGGAGGAAACAGAAAGTGAGGAAAAGTCAAGCTAACGCTACAAAGGGGGAGACATCAGGAAGCATCACCTGTTTCTTCTAGGAGGGGCAGAAACCGCGGGATTATATAACCAACATAAAAGAAACACTTTACTTTTCATTTTCAGCATTTCGTAGTAAATTGGATCAGAACTCCTGCATTGGGCCCCTTCCATGGAGTCCACCCCCAGAATTAGCTGTCGCGTTAGATGGAGGACCGGCTCTTGCTGCATGTGTGACAGCGGGGCTGCAGGCACTCACAGGACGGTTACGAAAACTCGGCTTCCTTCTTCCAAACACCAGGGTGCCCAGCTGCTTCTGGTCACTTGACAGACTGCCTTTCTAATCTCCTACTTCCGCTAATCTACTCGCTCAGTAGACGCAGCACCCTCACCACTGTAAAGCAGCACTGGTCATTAAAATTGCTGTAACAGATGAGCGGTAGAGGGTCCTCAAGTTTTCAATAAGCTTCAATAAAAAGTGATTTGATGTGGAAGCTGCACACACTGGGCCGAACACTACCCACCCTGTGCCGAGAGCACCCTGGAACGGCGCCCGATGCCACGGCGACATCCCCTGCTCAGCCAGACCTTAACCAGGTCCCTGTGCCCTCAGAAGCACCAATGGCAGGAACGACAGTGACAGTTACTTTGCTGTCATTACACGCGGAAATATCTTTTAAAATCCCTCCTTTGTGAGGTTTTTGCAGGCTTTGTAGATGCTTACCAGTGCATTTATACAATACATATAAAGTGTGATATAATAAATATTTATATAATCCACATTTACACAATGGATATACAAAACTCACCTGTAAGTAAACACTTATACCACGATGTACAACGCACAGTACACACTGACAGAGTAGCCTCTACTGTCTGACTTCCTACTGAAACAAGTTTGGTGCCGTTTTGGTACGAGCTAAATATGTATTTAAGTCTGTGTGTTCAATACTGCTTGGTATTTTCAAATGTAGTTAATATTTCTTAAGCAGAGCCTATAAAGCAGGCTTTCCCACTTGTCTCATCGTTCTGCAGATGCGGTTCATGCTGGTGACAGTGGTGACTATGGGGAATTTTATTAGGAGCTGATATTCTCAGGCTCACTGGGCCCCATATTGCTCTATGGGCTTTACATACAACATTTTCAAGCCTGATAAACACCTGGGAGGGACACGTTCATGCTCCCGTTACCCAGATGAGGACACTGAGGTACAGGAAAGCTAGGTCCTCTGCTCAGAGTCCAGCTGGCGAGTGTGGGGCCGGGAGGACAATAAGGGAGTGCTCAGACACCAGCCTGCCTCTGCCTGGACTCCAGCACCTGCCCAGGCCTGTACAGGAGACGCAGTGCAGTGTGACTGGGCACCGTGACAGGGACTCAAGGGTACGTGTTGCTCGTTCAAGAGAAGGAGCAAGAGGCGCTGACTGACAGGTCCCAGAGGTTGGCCACATGATCAGAGAGTGGGATCCTAGGGCCAGGGCCCCACTCCCACAGCTGAGTCCCGCAGATGGAACACCCGAGCTCAGGGTCGGACTTGGGGGCACGTTCAGAACTCTCTGTCAGTGGGTCCCTCACTGGGCTGACCCCCCTCAGAGCCCGGGGTGGCTAGGAGCTCACCAATGGCCCTCACACTAAGAGACCACCTCTGTTTGTTGGGCTTTGTTGGGTGGCCAGGTTCCCTCTTCCTCGGAGACACATTCTTACACTGAAAGGAGAGGGACGGTCAGTGGGAGAATGCCAGCATGTAAAGGAGCCAGAGACAGTGAAGAAGACTGGCCAAGAGAGTGGGAGGGGTGCCTGGCAGCTGCAAGGTGCCAGTGAGAGATGGGGAAGAAACACAGGGAAGGGAGGGGTCCAAGCTTGCCATTTGCAACATCTTGGAAGAGCCTTGTCCCTTGCAAACTTCAGCTTTGTGGCCCAGCAGTGATCTCACCTTCTGTGCTATCCTGGGCTGTGGGGACATGTTGCTATTTACATCTGGTCTCTGGCTTCTGTTCTCCCCCAAAGCCCCAGGAGTCCCTCAGGGAGGCCAGCTGCCTGTAAAGAGACCCCTATTCTCAGGATGGAGCAAAGAGCTCCCCATGGTGCTGACTGGCTGAGCAACCTTACAGCTGCTCTATCTACATCAAGCATGTCAAACTCAAAGACTAACATGGGCCAAATAAATAAGGCATGTGGCCCATAGGCCGCAAGTTTGACATGCTTGATTTACATGGGTGATGCACGGTGGGCTGTGCACACTGGGTCCAAGCAGGGGAACTGGAACCTGGCTCCTCCTTGTCTCTGTTTCTCCTAGGCCTCACATTACAAACTCTTGTCTTCTCACATGAGCTCTGGTTCCCTGGGAAACTGGAGGCAAGAGAACAGTGGAGTGCAGGAGGTGTCCTGGGTGAGAGGGAGTGAGGTCTATGACTCATGCAGGCTGGAGCGGGATTGTGTGGGAGGGCCGCCAGCCACGATGCAGAGGCCATGTCTGGGCTAGGCCGCGATGCGGCACAAGCTCCGCCACAGGGACAAGGTGGCCAGCTGCATATGCACCATGCTGGGCAGTTGCTGCTGGGACACCTGCGGGCCTGAGAGGCACTTTGTTGGGTGCTTGCCTTGCAGGGGGCAGGGCCTTCTCAGGAGTTAGAGCTCTGCTCCCACAGACCCACATGGGGAACCCATACCCCAGGCCACGGCTCCTTCCTGAGGAAATGTGAGCAAAGCAGGCAGTGGTGATGCCTTGAGAAGCATTAAGACCGGCTTCCGTTCCTTGGAGCTTTTAAACTCTCAGGAAGCTGCAAGGAATGTTCTTGCAGACTATCTGGTAGTCACTCCCACCAACCACCATGAGTGCCCTGGGGCCATATGCAACCTCTGTCTATCTCTCTCTCTGTCTTTCTCTGTATCTCTCTCTGTCTCTGTCTGTCTCGGTATCTATGTCTATCTCTGTCTCTATCTGTCTCTCTGGGTATCTCTCTTTCTCTCTATCTCTGTCTCTCTGTCTCTATCTCTTTGTATCTCTGTATATCTGATCTCTATCTCTCTGTGACTATCTGTTTCTCTGTCTCTCTGTG
>JAAGEH010002534.1:16847464-16888796 GCA_011751065.1 Lasiurus cinereus | reverse complement strand
TCTGATCTCTATCTCTCTGTGACTATCTGTTTCTCTGTCTCTCTGTGTATTACTGTCTCTTTCTGTCTCTCTCAGTATCTCTGTCTCGTTCTGTCTGTCTCTATCACCCCTCCCCGCCCCTTCACTTTTCCACCCTCACTTTTCAGTTACCTAGAATTGATTCAGTCCCCCTTTCAGCCATCCTGGTGCAGATACAGTAGCAGTATACAGGGGTGGACAAAAGTGGGCTCACAGCTGTAGTATGTGAAACAGAATTTATTTTGTATAATATATTTTTTCCATATGAACAACTGTAAGCCTGCTTTTGCCCTCCCCTGCATTGGGTGCTCTGCATAGATGTGATTCTATGTAAGCGCTGTGTCAGTGAGCATGTATGCAACAGGTACTTTGTGCTGGGCCTGACGGGAGTGCCTCCAGGATTACCCAGGTTCTGGCAGAGAATGAGCAGACCATCTGAGCAGAGATGTCGTGTCCTGGGCGTTGTGACCTGTGTGTTTGCATTTCCATCTCGGGCAGCTGACAGGTCACAAGACTCCCATCCTGGAACAGGGGGTGAACATGGTCGTGGGAGATGGGAGTTGGCATGGCCTCCCGTGTCAGGCCACCTGTGCCCTCACTCCCTGTGGGACTGCACACCTTCCTCTCACTGCCTCATTTCCTGGCCTGTAAAGTGAGGGGATCATGAAAGTGTTTGCCTTGTATCATGGTTGGAGAATGAAGTGGTTAATATATGCAAAGTGTTTAGAATAGCACTTGGCACAGGGAACTCCCCATAAGTGTTTGTCATTCTTACTCCAGGGATGCTGGCTGTGGGCCTATGGCACAGGTGGACACACAGGTCATCGGGAAGAGGCAGGGCAAATGCTCCAAGAAACACTTAAATTCGCTCCTCTGATCCCATTGGGGGTTAAGGGGGAGAGTGTGGGATTGGGTGCATCTTCTAAAATACCAACTGGAAGCTCAAGCTGGCTGGGGAGGTGGGAGCCGGGGCCTCAGCTGCCCTTAGCCGCACAAGAGGCCCTCGGGCTTCTTTGGGCCTCAGTTTCCTCGACTTGAAAGGACAGGACTGTGAGTAGATGTTCACTTTCTGCCATCATGCTCCAAGCAAAGAGAAGCTGGTGCGAAAGGCCCATATGCCAGCACACTATGTACAACATGGGCTCAATATGCTAGCAGCCACTTACTGTATAACATTTAAGAGGAACACACACAAACATGCCATCACGTTGACACACAATCTGTAGCACTCTGTCCAAAGCCAGAGCTTGTATTTTCTCACTTCAGCCATGTTTTCCATTACAGTCTAGTCTCCCAAGCCAAAGGAAGCACTGGGGACAGCAGCAGGCGGAAGAAGCTGAGGTGACAGAGTGATCTGTGCTCATCATGGCTGTCCCTGGCCCCCCTTCACGGTGGCGTCCAGAGAGGGACAGAGGGAGAAACCCACTCCGATTCTCTCGCCTTGATAAGGCTTGTGGACTGGTTGCATGTCCAAGGCTGTTTAAATCTATGGCATCCTGAGGTCACTCATGTCTGTTCTACCTTCGGCTCTCTGGAGAAGTCTGGAATGCGAGGACTCAGCAATGTTCAGATCTAGTTTCTCCCTCCTCGTACGGCTGTATTTTTTTTAAGTAAAATGCAGTGACTACCCCTGTTCTCCCAGGATTGGAGTGAAACTGGGGTCCACAGTGTCACTGTCATTCCTGTCACTCGGACCTCTCTGAGCTCACGTGCCCGCCTGCCCACTCCCCATCTTATCACCTCCATCAGCACCTGCAAGGGCTCAACGATGGAGGGTGGAACTGCATGTGTGACAATAGCACCACAATTAAACGTTTTTGAAAAGTGTTTTTCTAAATTCATGTGCCCTGGGGACTGTGCAAGCACTCGAAGATGTAAGCCTTCAGAACAAAGGCCAGCCTACAAACCCCAACAGGAGAGGCTGCTGTCTGGTGGGCACTTTCCCTGCACTAGGAAGACCCGCCCAGGGCATCGCAAGCTCGACCTCTAGAGGTCTGCTACCCCGGAGAAAATGAGGGAACACCAAGCCCCAAAGATCCCAATCGGATGAATCACTCTCTCTCACCCCAAAGCCCAAACTATAGGGCTGTTTTAATGAGTAAATGAGACATGCTGGCACATTTCACTGCAGGAAGCCATGCTGTAGGACAGGTGGTTTTCTGAGTGATGCCAATTGAATTCTAGACCCCTGTGCCTGGGGCCACAGAACACGTGAAGGCTGACAATCCTATATATGACATGCTCCCTTCCAATTCACTGTCAGTGTCCTAGCTCTCTCAGAAATCCGTGTTAGAATGCAAGAGAGCAAAAGTGATGCCACAGTTTATGTCCAATGTAGATCATCCCAAACCTTTGTGTTTTGTTGTTGGGAATCCTTTTTGCACTCTGCACACGACCTCCGGTAGGTGGGTACCAGTCGGAGATGAGTGCCTCCTCTGTCTTAGCAGGATGAGGACAGTACCTGCTCAGCTTTTCAAGGTGAGAAAGGCTCTCTTTCTTACTGAAAGGACTGATTCGGAAACTATTCAAACTTTGGCACCAATCTGCTCTGAATGGGGCTGGCTGATATTTTCTCCATTTGTCTGTGTTAATCCCTTTTATAATCAAAGCAGGAGGGAGGAGGGAGACCGACCAAAGCACAGCCCCTGGCCTGTGAGAGCCACTTCACAAACTCTAAGTGACAGAGGCTCTGACGACCCCACACAAAAGCAGTGGTTGGCAGGAACGGGATCCAAAAGGGTGGCCTCTGTCTTCTCCTCTAAGAGCTGAGTCAGTAGAAGGGAAGGGCTATGCTTTGTGGCTGTCCCTGTGTCATGGCTGTTTCAGACTCAAATCTTGTCCATGTGTTCAGTAGGGGAGCCTGTTCGCTCCGCAGAAAAGCTGCTATGGGCTGCGCAGGGGGTCAGGCTGGCGTCAGGGCTGCACAGGAGAGATGCTGGCCGGCAAGGAAAGTTATAAGCCATCCAACCAAGAGTCAGAAAGGATCACATGAGAAGAATGCTGCTTCAAATCCAGAGCACGGGGCCCTGCAGAGACTGCTGGCAACTGTGACGTGGACGTGAGTTAGGACTAAAGTGGACGTCGGTGTGAGCGAGCTGGCAGGCAACCTTCAAGCTGTGCAAAGGAGCAGAGAGACCATCCGCCATCTGGCACCACTGGCTGCAGGAGCAAAGGAGGAGACCAATTTGTCCTCTTCCATCTGAAAAATCCCTCAGCGCACCTCTCCAGTTCCCCATGCCAGAATTTCAGGAGCAATCCAGAGACCGGGACTCTCATTAAAGGAACCCACCCCGTTCTCATGGAAGCCATCCCACATAGAAAACTCACACAGTTTTTAAAGTCTGCATCATTCTAGAAAAATCATTCTGATTTTCTTGTTTTAGTACTTCCCCTATACAGTAGAGGGTTACTGGGGGGCAGCGGGGTGAGAAGAAAGAGGGAATGGCTAAAGCAAAATATTTTATTTGACAGCAATTAGAAGAAGGGAAATTGGAAATGGGGAAAGAACAATACAAATAAAGTTTTTCTGAAATGCAGATCTTAAGGAGCAGAAGCAGCAAAATGGCTGATAGAATGCTGAAATGGTGCAGCTTCAGGCAGCTAACTTTGGGCCGGATGAGTTTAAGTATGCAGGGCTTGGCTTGGGCAGTGGCCTGCGATGAAGTGCTCACCAGCCGGCAGGACTGAAAGGAGAAATGACTGTCACGTTGTCAATCCGCTTCCTGTTCCTAACACAAAGGCCCCAGAGTTGGCAGCTGTGGTTCTCCCTCCGTGTTTCTCCAGGTGGGCCTGTCTCACTGACTGTTTCTGGTGTAAAATAGATGGTTGTGTTCAGGACATGATAAAGGTGTGCAACGATTTCAGTTCGCTGTGCAAAGCACAGTGGCCACACTAAGTGACAAGGCAGAGCAAAGGCAGTCCCAGCAGAAAGCACCTGTGTGCAGTGTCACAGTACATGGAACTGACAGGACCCAGAGACACCAGGATTGGACTGTGGCTCAGACATAAACTCCACAATTACACATCTTTATGAGTAAGGGGTCCTTTTTATTGTCTGACTGGTCATCTTGGAAGATTTTATGATTCACTCCCTTAAGGTCTCCTGGAATTTGAAAATTGGAATTAAATACAATGAAATCAATATAGTAAGATGGTATGGATAATCAGAATGACCTAAGAAAAGAATCAGTGACATAGATTCCATTCTAAGCCTTCCACCCACCTCCATGACAATGATGAGGAGAAGGGTGGGGGGAGGGAGCGGCAGTAAACTCTTGCCAGCACACAGGCTGCTTGGCATCAAAGGAACCAGACCACTGGCCTAGCCTCAGGCAATTCACAACAGCCCCTCGTTCACCTGTCACAGGAGCTGTGTCTACCTGTCTATTACCTTCAGTGACACAGCTGTGCCATTATTTTGTAGGGAGAGTCGGAATCCTGAGTGGAGATCACTCTGGGCATTGTGTCTTTCCCAATCCGTGTTTTTATGGCCAGGTGTTAGAATCTAATTTGTAAACAAGTACACACACACACACACACACACACACACACACACACACAGGTGCACTCATTAACATGGACTATATGGCTGTACTTTATACTTCTCTCCCAGTAATTAACAACTTTGTAAAAGCTAATATTTGGTTATACATAAAACTCACACAGCAAATCTTACACACAAAAGAGAGACCATTTTTTTTTAATTCATTCTACAGTTGCCCAGTTCCACAGGTTCCTGCTGGCTGATGCCTCGGGCACCGCACCCTCTGCTGCCAGGCTCAACTCTGCTTCCCTAGGAAAAGGAGAGGAGTGGGGGACATGGTCGTGGAGGCGGTGTGTGCCACAGAAAGGCCACTACTATGGAGAATCGCTGATGAAGACCAGAAGTAACGAGCTGAACTCTCCTGATGGTAATTCTTCCCAGCACCGAGGATCATCATAAAACTCTGCCTGACAGCCATCCATGGACAAGAAGTGTAATATGTTCTACAGAGAACTTCTGTAGTCTCCTGGGGGAGAGCAGATGATGGGAAATGGCCTTTTCTGGAGGAACACCCTTGTAATTCAGAAGCAGCTAAACCTAAATGGAGTTGCAAAGGTCACTCTTATTTTATAACAAGAAGAAATATCCAAGGAACCTTCAAACCCTTCATTCCCCTCCCACAGCCATGTGGTACTCATACATCATAATATGGAATTATCTGCCTTTCTACAGCAAGGATAGACATTTAATAAATATTTGGGGGTTCCAAAAATGTAATAAGAATCTCAAGGGATGCAAAGATGTGCAAGAATTCACTAATGTCCTTTAAATGCTTTCAGCATTAGACGCCAGTGTTTAAGGAAACAAAGGTAAACCAGATAAAGCTCATTAAGAAACTCACCTGAGCATGAGACACAGACCCGAAAATAATCACCTGACAATGAGATAATCACCTGACAATGAGATAATCACCTTCATGGAGGTGCTGCTACATCCCATAAGGGTTGTGTCTGTTTATTGCAAAGTGAATAACATTTTAAATGTGTTACAGAATCCAGTTGTGTGAATGCCCCCTAAAGTGAAAAGCCTGGGGTACAGCAAAGAAATTTTGAAATGAGTTTGTGCTGAATTTATGCATTTCATAAATTTGAATGTTTTTATGTTGGAGTTTATTAAAATGGGGGATATGTTTAGAAATCAGTGGATTTTTAAAACAAATTATTTTTGAATAAGGGCTAATTATGTTTTCATTTGTTATGAAGATATATGGAAACATGCTATGAATAGTCATATTAACCACAATAGCCAAATGTGAAGACACATTTAGCACCATTCAAATCCAAATTCAGTGTGAAGGCACTTGGAAGGCAGTTTATTTGTGATATAAACATATCTCTGACTTGTTTGCATGAAATAGGATTAACCAAGCAGTGAGCTAGTTGCAAAAACAATGAGATAATCAAGATGTGCAAATTTTGCTCTGATGACTTTTGAAATCTGAGAAAAGTGACAGTGCTTCCTACTTAGGCAGGAACTTATTTATTCTTATTTAAGACATATAAAAATGTTCCTTGCCCGGCCAGTGTAGCTCAGCAGTTGAGCATCAACTCAAGAACCAAGAGAACAGTGGGGAACATGCTAGAGGCAGTTGATTAATGATATTTCTCTCTCATCAATGATTCTATCTCTCTATCCCTCTCCCTTCCTCTGTCTAAAAAATAAATAAAACATTTTTTAAAAGAAACACAAAATTTATATTTAAAAATAAAATAAAAATGTTCCTTAAGGTTTCGAAAGACATGAATGACTTTCAAAGTTTGTTCATAGCTCAGCTAATGGGTTGCAAACAGTCAGGCCTACTTGCAAAGAGACTGATTTCATGGATCTATCAATCCATCTACCTATCCATCCATCTATCCATCCTTTCATTCATGTATCCATCCATCGATCCATCCACCAACCCATTCATCCATCTATCCACCCTTTCATCCATGTATCCACCCACCCATCCATCCACCCACCCATCCATCCATCTATCCATCCAACCATCCAACCATCTATCCATCCACCCATCTCTTGGTCCAACCAAACATGCATCTATCTATTTTATAAATACTTAATGAGCAGTACTCTTTCTGAGGTCGTGTGCCAGGTCCTAGGAATACACAGAAGTGAATAATATAAAATCCTTGCCCTGGAGAATTGTTCACAACTTGGTCAACAGCTTCCCAAATTGTGGCCAAATAACTCTCTGCAGAAGCTCTGCCTGGGTATCCTATTCAAAAACACAGATAGTGGGCACCAGTCCTAGACTTGCCAAATCAGAACACCTTGAGCTGCATTTCTAAGAAATACCTTAAATGATTCTTAGGGGTGCTAAAATTTCAGAATTAAACTCTGGGAAAGATTTGAAGTGAAAACAAATAATTACATTTCATTGTGCTGCTGTAGAAATGTGTTAAGAGTTTGGTAAAGGCTGAGGAAAGAGGGCTACCTCAGACCCCACGAAATAAAGACCCTTTGTTAGTGATAGATAACACAGTTTGGCTCCTCCACACAGGAGCTGCACAAAGAAATTCCATACACCCTGTAAAAACTCAAATGGTAAAATAGGAAGTTAATTTTAACTCTATACAAATGTGTTTGGCTTTGTGGAACAACTTTTCTTATCAAAAGAAAGCTCCACTACCCAAGCAATAACTCACCTTGAGATCTTAACGATTCATTTATTAAAGTGGGTAAATCTCCATTTAAAAAAAAAAACCTATGGAAGTACCCAAATTGGCAGATGTGAATCACATCTATAACGTATATAAACATATGCTGTGTATACAAACATACACCTGTATAAACTGTGTGTGTGCAGATGCAAGGACACATTCTTAACTCTCCTGAAGCACACTTCTCGTTAAGAATCACAGAGGATTGATCTGTGAGCTCACTTATGACAGCTTCAGAGATTACTGCTGACAGCAGGCAACCAGCATTAGTCATAGCAAGCAAGGCATTTGACAAAATATTTTCAAATGTACATCACTCCAAAGAGGACCTGATCTCTTTCATACTACATGTTGCCAGCTAATTAATCAATCATAAACTGATCACCTATTTGCTGGATGTCTGATGAGCACCCCCTCAGCAGCACACATTTCCCTCTTCCTCTAGAATGTTCTCCATTCATGGCTGATGCAATGAAGTGATGCGGCCAACGGTCTCTCTCTTGTCCTGGTCTGACCCATCCAAAGGTGAAAGGCACGTTATCATAGAAAAAACTATCATTGTGCTTCTGGTCTCATTGTTCCCACTTGTCCCAATAACCTGATGTATAAGCATTTCCATTATGAGGTTATCTGCATTTGTGAAAAGAGCACAGGTGTCTGCTTTTTTAGTTTTTGTTTGTTTGTTTTAAATATATTTGTATTGATTTCAGAGAGGAAAGGAAAGGGAAATGAACATAGAAACATCAATGATGAGAGAGAATCATCTATAGGCTGCCTCCTCTATGCCCTCCACTGTGGACCACACCTGCAACCCAGGCATGTGTCCTGACCGGGCATCAAACTGTGACCTCCTGGTTCATAGGTCGATGCTCAACCACTGAGCAACACTGGCAGGGCAGGTGTCTGTTTATTTCATCTGGTTGGTGGCAGAGGGAGCAGGCCTTGTATTGGAGTTTCGCTTCCCTGGTGCTCTTTGCATCCATGATGGTGGTAGCATCAGCAGTATTGCCGGGAAGCCTGAGTGTGCAGGAGCGACAGTGAAGAGCTGACGTCCAGCAGTGAGTCTTCCCCAACCCAATTTCTGCAAAGCAGCAGCTCCTCCTGGTGCAATGTCTCCCTTTCATCTGCTAGACTCTGGCCTACTGTTGGTGACTTGCCTCCCTCTCTTCCCCAGCCGTCACCTCCCTGCTGACACACATACTTCTGTGTTCCTGTGTGATCTCCTCTCTGCTGATCTTATACTTTTCCTATTTATGAGAACTATGTCTTAGCATGATGAGAAGAATACGCTGAGATAGAAGGATAATTATATTCTGAGACCAACCTCCTCTGAGTTACACTGGGCTAGTCAACACCACGTGAGCAGGCAGTCTGCATAGGGGTGAGGACCATGGACTTAGAAGCCCTCAGTCCCAGTCTTCAGTCCTGGCTCTTCCCTGTGACACTCTGTGTGACATTGGGCACTTCGCTATTCACTCTGTTCTGTAAGATTGGGGATGTAGGAGGACCCACTTCTTAGAGCTTTGGGAGGGCAAATGAAAGTGCCTGGTGCACAGGGGGACGCAACATCCTGCCCAGGATGCAATGTCAGTTGCCTAGCTATTGTGTAATATCAGATAACTCCATCGTAAGCCATTATGGCACCAAGTTAATCACAACCAAGGGAAAAGTTAGTAAAAATTGAATATACTCAGCTAAGCCTGGGGCACTTCTAATGAGCTTGGCAACTGAATGAGAAACGGATCAAGCACTTTCTGTTAATGAGCTTAGGGACTTGGGTTCTGGGCTGGTCACTTGCCATTGGAGTTAGACACGCGTTTCCTGCAAGTAGTTCTGCGCTGTCAACAAATGCAGCTGCTAATAGGTTTCTGGGTTTTTCTTATCTATTTTTAAGGACAGGGAAGGAGATGGGGGTGGGGGAGAGGGAGGATCAATAACTCAAAATCTACACTGAGGTAAAGGAATTCTTAACATTTGCAACAGCATGGATGGAACTGGAGAGTATTATGCTAAGTGAAATAAGCCAGTCAGAGAAAGATAAATATCACGTGATCTCACTCATATATAAAATATAATGAACAACATAAACTGATTAACAAAAACAGATCCAGAGACAGAGAAGCATCGATCAAACCATCAAACATCAGAGGGAAGATAGGGGAGGGTGGGGATAAGGAGGAGAGTTCAACCAAAGGACCTGCATGCATGCATAAAAGCCTAATCAATAGACACAGACAGTAGGAAGGTGAGGGCATAAGAGGAGGGGTGGGGGGGGCACAATGGAGGATAAAGGCACATAAGCAATACCTTAATCAATAAAGAAAAAAAAAGAATGTTGAAAAGGCAAAAAATAAATAAATAACCCACAATCTGGAGAGAGGGGAAAATATCAAGTGTGCTTCCCAATATAATCAGATCAATTATTCTGATTTAATAAGTCAATTTAGTCAAAATAAATCATTTGAAAGTTTGAGAAATTTTTTTTTCTCAAATGAATTGATAGGCCTATCTGAAGTAAGTTAACTAGTTATTTGTTTCTGTATTGACTATGTAGTATCACAGAAGCAAAATTACTAAAATGTATAAAAGAAGAGGAGGGATGGGTAGAAGACTCAGTTGTTTAACTTAGTGACTTCTCTCTTATATTTCTCTCCTACACCCTCAGTGGACAAGCATCTGTGCTATCTTGAAGTCCTTTGAATTCTGTGTCGAAATATCAAAAATACAGCATCTTGTTGGAAGGATTTTCATTAATCAGCCAAAGGTATTTCACATCTGTCAGATGTCAAAAAATTATGCTGGTTAATAAGCATTTCCATCCTTGCCTGTTTGCAGATTTGGACTTTTTAACTCCAAGTACACTAATTCTAAGGTTCGCATGTATAACAAGAGGAAAAGCAGGGGCCATTCTGAGTCAGATCAAATCCAAGTCTTGTAGCCTTGCTGACAGTCGCAAGGGTAGCTTTTCTGAAAGCCACCACATCACAGATAAAAAGAGATTTCTGACATATCCCTACAAGCTTGCTAAATACTTCCCATGGATGGACCCACAATTGATTAGCTTAGTGTGGTAAAGTCTCCAGAGTATGGAATGCATAGATGGTTCACTGGGATAAAAAAAAAATCTAAAACTTTTAAAACTTTGTATTTAATCTCATCCTATAAAATAAAAGGCTAATATGCACATTGTCCCCTCATGAGTTTGACCAGGAATTCAACCCCTCACTGTGATGTGTGTCAACCACCAGGGGGCAGGGGGTAGGGTGGAACTAAGGAAGGCCCCACCTGGCAGCCAGCAGCCAGGGGAAGGAAGGCCCTAATTGGCCCTGATCACCAGCCAGGCTTAGGGACTCAACCTGTGCACAAATTTTTTGCATGAATTTCAGGCCTCTAGTTAGTTTCATAACTTCATTGAAATATCAGATACACTCAAACCTTGGTTCTCAAAAGTCTCCCATCTTGAACAATTTGTTTCTGGACCACGTTGTTCATGGAAAAAATGTCTCCGTTATTGAACAACCCTTTCACACTGATACATCCGCATGGCAAAAAGCATCTCTCAGGCCACAAGCAAAGGAGATAATGCCAGTTTACCGCTAAACCTCAGCTTGTTGACATCCTGGGAAATTGTGTTGTGAATACTTTTGTAGGTTTGTTGCTTTTGCTGAAAATGGACTATTAGCACAATTTTAAAACATTTAAGAGGCTATCAAGAGTACTAATGTTGCTAAGGGTGTGCAAAGAAACAGTGATCACAGGCAGTGGAAGAGGTAGAAAAAGCATTGTTGACTTGGCAAAGGAAACACGTTAGCCATTGACAGAGGCATTTTGGAGGCAATGATACGTGAAAAAGCAAAGATGCTGCTAACCTGAAAGACACCCCTGGAATGAATGTTGAATGTGATTCATTTATAGCTAAAAAGGGATGGTTTGATAAATTTAAGAAGAGAAGTGCTTGTTCATAACTTAAACAGTACATTAGACATGTTCTATATCTAAGGAAGGCTAAAACAGGGAATCATTTGGGGGTCTGGAGTGAATTAATTCCATTTACATTATTTCTAATTGGAATAAATGATTCAGTTTTCAAACAAATCACTTCTCAAACAGCCTTCCAGAAAGAATTAAATTCAAGAACCGGAGTTCCATTGTACTGTAAAATTCTTCCTTTTAAAGTATACATTTCAGTGTTTTTTAGTATAGTCACAGAATTGTGCAACCATCACTACTACCCAATTTCAGAACATTTTCATCACGCCCCCCCCGAAAAAAACCTATTAGCATTTCGCTTCCTTCAGACCCTAGAACCTTTAATCTACTTTTTATCTCTAAGCATTTGCCTATTCTGAATATTTCATGTAAATGAAATCATATAATTTGTGAGGTTTTGTGTCTGGCTTTTTTCACGTAGCAGAATTTTTCAATCTATCCATGTTGTAGAATGTGTCAGTATTTCATTTACTTTCTATGACCTAATAATATTCCATTTTATGGATATACCACATTTTGTGCATCCATTCATCAGTTGATCCATTCCACTTGGGTTTTTTCCCACTTTTTGGCTGTTATGAATAATGTTAAATTTAAATGCACATTTTATTTAGACATCCGTTTTTTATTTCTCTTGGGTATATGCCTAACAATGGAATTGCTGTTTCAAATGCATTTAACATTATGAGAAATTTCCAAATTGTTATTCCAGACTGGCTGCATCATGTTACAATCCCACCAGAAATGTATAAAAGCTTTTTTATTTTTTTATTAAATTTATTGGAATGGCTTGGCCTGTGTGGCTCAATGGCTGAGTGTCAGCCTATAACCCAGGAGGTGATGGTTCGATTTCCAGTCAGGGCACATGTCCAGTTGCAAGCTCAATCCCCAGTAGGAGACAAGCAAGAGTCAGCCAATTGATGTTTCTCTCCCATCAATATTTCTCTCTTTCCCTCTTCCTTCCTCTCTCTAAAAATCATAAAAATTTTTTACTTATTGGAGTGACATTGATTAATAAAATTATACAAGCCTCAGGTGTACAATTCTATAATACATATCTATATATTATACTAGCGACCCAATGCACGAAATTCAGGCAAAGGGGCTCAGCCCTCACAGCCCCAAGGGCCTCAGCCAGCCCTCACAGCCCTGGCTTCATCTGGAAAGTCTTCCGGATGGTCCTTCTGCTGTTTGTCTAATTAGCATATTAGCTCTTTATTATATAGGATTGTCTGTTCACCACCTAAGATACTGAATATCTTTAAATGTGCCTTTGTCATGTGTACTAGTATATACTCTTTGGAGAAATATCCATTCAAATTCTTGGACTGCTTTTATTTTGATCTTTTTTTTACTAATATGAATTCTTTATATATTCTGGATGCTAATCCCTGATTGGATTAATGACTTGCAAATATTCTCCCATTCTGTATGTTGTCTTTTCACTTTTTTAATTATGTTTTCTTTTTGAGGTACAAAAGTTTTCCATTTTAATGAGGTTTCATTTATCTATTTTTTCCTCTTGTAATTTGTTCTTTTGGATTCATCGTTAAGAAAACTTTACCTAACCTGAGGTCATGAAGATTCACTCCTAGGTTTTCCTTTAGAATCTCCAGGAGAGGAGTACCCCTGATTCGAGGTTTTGTTTTCTGTGACTTCCGTTACCTTGGTCAACTGTGATCCAAAAATGTCACATGGGAAATTTCAGAAATGAATAATTCATAACTTTTAAATTGTTCACTATTCTGAGTAGTGTGATGAACTCTCTCACTGTCCTACTCCACCCCGCCCAGGACATGGATCACTCCTTGTCCTGTGTACACACACTGTATATTCTCTCCCCTTTCCCGCCTCCCCCATTAGTCACTTAGTAACCATCTCAGTTATCAGATCGACTGTCACAGTATCACAGTGCTTGTGTCAAGTAATCGTTATTTTATTTAATAATGGCTCCAAAGGGCAAGAGTAGTTATGCTGGCAATTTGATATTCTACAGAGAAGCTGTGAAATGTATGTAGGTATAGGGAAAAGCATAGTATATATAGCATTGTTGTGTACCATCTATGGATTCAGACATTCATTGGTGATCTTAGAAGGTATCTCCCTCTGGATAGGGAGGACAACGATTGAGTAGAAGGGGCGGCGGCGGGAGGGGGACGGTTAAGACATCCTTGTCTTATTCCTAATCTTAAAATGAAAGTGTTCAGTCTGAGTATGATGTGAGTTGTGGGTGTTTGTAGAGGCTCTTTATCTGGTTCAGGAAGTTTCCTTCAGTCGTTCATTTGTGAATTGTGCCTCATTATTTTTTAATTTCTATGTTTGTCTAAGTTTTACAAATCATATGAATAGAGGGGTCAATATTATCTATAAATAAATTCATATGCATATGTGGAATAAATGTTCAAAGCTACATTAGGCATAACCATATAGGATAAAAAGTTTGAAGATCACTGGGGTCAAGTAAGGCATTTTTGAGGCCATGGCCGTGACTGGCCCACAGCAGGACAGCCGACTCACCATTCCAACGTGACGCTCCAAACACCACCAACTGCTGTGCAAGTGCCTGGGAGGAAACAAAGCGAGCATGTGGCTGAATCAGTCGCAGCTCATCCCTCCTTGCTAAAGGAGGCCTTTTTCCCAGCTTTGGACAAAAGAGAATGTGCATAAAATTTAGCAATCATCTATTTCCCACTTGTTTTTTTTTCAAACTTTTTTTTGTGTGTGTGTTACATGTATACATATCTCCCCATTGCCCCCCCTCCCTCCCAGGCATACCCCAACCCCCAATGTCTATGGTCATTGGTTATGCTTATATGCATAGATACAAGTCCTTTGATTGATCTCTATTTCCCACTTTTAAGGAAACGCCCAAGTAATAAAGTGTCATTCAAGGGAAGAGACCATTGAACATTGAACATGTCACTTCAGTCCAGGAAAACACTCCACTCACTTCTCTATATATAATTAGGAAAAACAGAAGGAAAAAATGTTTTCTCTCCTCTACAGAGCTTGACTAGTTCTAACCCTGAATCAGGCCTCACTCTGGAGCCTTCTCAACAAGCAGCAAGAAATCAAAATAGGCAGGCCTCCATGGCATCCTGCTCCACCACCCCGAGAACACTCTGTCCAGTCTGGTTTCCAGGAGACTAATCACATACGCAGGCTGGTTTGTGACACCCAGAATCTGAAGCCTGTGCTTGGCTGAGGTGCTGTTTGCCCCAAACTGCCACCTATGGACCTTAAAAGGCACAAAGAGTCAGTGTTTTGGAGAGCAATTAATAAGATATCTAGACAGATGGTCTCAAGATCCCTCAGCTTCCAAGTAACAAGATGGAGCAGGGAAGTTCAGGTGGGAGCTAATGGGGCAGAAACCATGGCCAGAGGGAAAGTAAAGGTGTGAACTGGAGAGCAAGCAATGGGGAGCCTGGAAATGGTCAGCTGGTCAGCATCAGGTCCTTCCTCAGAAATCCTAGGGCCAAAGAAGCCGGTGAGGATGTCAGCCAGGCCTGGCCCACGCTCCCCAGGTAAACAATTGCTTTCACAGTTAAAAATGCCAGGGTGTCCTGTTTCCAGTCTAAAAAATTGTGAAGTGATACATTTTAATAAATTTAATTATTCAGATTCTTTTTTTTTAATTTGGAACAAATTGAACAGCAGAGGGTTTTCTTATTATTTTATCCACATTTTCATTATTGTCAGTGCCTGGATTTCCATTTAGAAATAAATAGCCTGACAATTTTTACATCTCAACTGGCTGCAGACACAGAATACGAGGCAGCTGCCAAGAAGCTCTCTGTCATGCTGGAATGTTGTATTGCCGCGTGCTGTTAAACCCTTTATCGGCAGAGCTGCCACAGGCTGCCCGCCTCAGAGTGGCTCAGAGCAATGTGTCTGAACAGCTACAAACTTCTTGAACCCCCGTTCTCGTGCGCCGGTTCCTGATAAGCGAAGTGAAGTAAGGGTTTTATGGGCAACTGTTCTACATGGTGATAGGGATACAGACATAACTCAGAGGAAGGTAACAGGGCCTTCCCCTCCACTTCATAAAAAGCCTGGGGGAGCCACTCCCTACTCTGGGACACCTGCAAATATAATGGTAACAGTAATCACCAACCAATGGAATAATACTTGAATTGCTCCACAAAAAGGACATGAAGTTGAACAGTTGAACTTTGCTTGGTTTATTTCCAGCTGGTGTTAGTAGCCCAGGCCACCATTTTCTCTGTCACATTCTAATCACCAAAGGGCACAAAAGCATCGGGTATCTACCGATTTCCTAATTCTACTCTGAGCCAGGCTGCCAGCCATATATCCTCTTCATTAGAAGGTCTCCCCTGTCTTCTGCCCATTTTCTCGTTTGACTGTTTGTTTTCACTGAAGAGTTTTGTGAGCCCTTTGCATCCTGTACATAACAGTTCTTCGTCAGACCTGTGATTTGCCAATACTTCCTCTCATTTTATACTTCCTCTTTCATCCTCTTCAGAGCGTTGTTGTCCACAGTCAAAGGCTTTCAATGTTGGTGAAATCTAATTCTTCAACTTTTCCTTTTATGGATTGTGCTTTTGGTGTTGAATCTATGGATTCTTTGCTTCTTTGCCTCGCTATAGATCCTGAAATTTTCTCCTATTTTTTTTCTAAAAAAATTAAGACTAAGATCTATTTTTAGATAATTTTAACATAAGGTGTGATGGGGATTGGGAGTTTGGGGGGGAGGGGTACCTATAGAAGTCCAGTTGCTCCAGCCCATTTTTTGAAAGGTGATTCTTTCTCCATTGAATTGCTCCTGTACCTTTGTCAAAATTCAATTGAGCATACTCCTGTGGGTCTATTGCTGGTCTCTCCTTCTGTTCTGCTGATGTACACATCTGTCTCCTCACCAATACTACACAATCTTGATTACTGCAGTGTCCTAGAAAAACCTCAATATTGGGTAGCGTGATTCCTTCTACTCTTCATAAAATGGACCTTTTCCTTATTATGGACTTGTGCTGTTATGCATAAATTTTAGAATAACCTTGTGCATATCTGTGAAAATGTTTACTGTATTTTAATAAGAACTGCACTAAATTATAGGTTAATTTCATGAGAAGTCGACACTGTTAAAGTTTGTCTTTTGAGTTCATGAACACTTCCTTTAGCTCTTTATTGATTTCTTTCATTAGAATTTTCTAATTTAAAAAAATAATAATTGTATTGATTTCAGAGAGGAAGGGAGAGGGAGAGAGAGAGAGAGAGAGAGAGATAGAAATATCAATGATGAGAGAGAATCATTGATCAGCTGCCTTCTGCACACCCTTACTGGGAATCAAGCTTGAAACCTGGGCATATGCCCTGACCAGGAATGGAACTGTGACCAACTGTTTCACAGGTTTATGCGCAAACATTTAGCCACACCAACCAGGCTGCATTTTCTAATTTTCAACATATAGGTCCTAATGGTATACTTTTACAAATTCAAAATATCCTAAAGAACCTGTGAAGTGTAAGTGTGATGATGGCCCTGATAACTATATGGAGCCCTCACTAGGAGCTAAGCATCTGCCACATGTATTGGCTCACTAATTCACTGAATAGGCAAAGCAGTTTCAGGAGGGACTTCCTCCTTTGTTGACCTCCAGTACTTGTTGAAACCATGATTTACTTTTTGGAAACCTGTTCCCTTACAGATAAAATAGACATTATTTTCCTGATTCAGCACTTTGATGACTGCCTTGGAGTCTTAATTTTGTCTCTGGAGCCAATGGTAGCAAATAGAGTGACATGTGTCACTGATGCCATCTTATCTGTCAGGTCGGTTCTGTGCCACTGATGCCATCTTATTTATGTTATGAAAAGATGAAATGGGTGAATTTTGAAATAATGGGGAATTATATTTTTTCCTTTAAGTAATTTGGATAGGCATCATTAAAATACAATACCTTATTTTCTTTAAAAGAGTGTATCAAGACTATTTTCTGCAGATAATCCATCATTTTGGACTTAGAAGATCATATTCTATTACAATGGAGTGAGCTTTCCATGGCTATTATGATCTATTTGACTCCTTCCTATGTTTCCATCATTGACAAGGTGTTTTACATTTTCTTGCCTGATTTATTTTATTTTTTTTATTTTTTAATGATATTTTTAAATTTAATAAATTTTTATTGTTCAGATTATTACAATTGTTCCTCTTTTTCCTCCATAGCTCCCCTCCACCTGGTTCCCATCCCACCCTTCCCCTTACCGCCCCTTCCCACACTGTCCTCATCCATAAGTGTACGATTTTTGTCCAGTCTCTTCCTGCACCTCCCACACCCCTTTCCCCCCAAGAATTGTCAGTCCACTCCTTTTCTATGCCCCTGATTCTATTATATTCACCAGTTTATTCTATTAACCAGATTTTTTATTCACTTGATTTTTAGATTCACTTGTTGATAGATATGTATTTGTTGTTCATAATTTTTATCTTTACCTTTTTCTTCTTCCTCCTCTTCTTAAGGAATACCTTTCAGCATTTCATATAATACTGGTTTGGTGTTGATGAACTCCTTTAGTTTTTTCTTATCTGTAAAGCTCTTTATCTACCCTTCAATTCTGAATGATAGCTTTGCTGGGTAGAGTAATCTTGGTTGTAGGTTCTTGCTATTCATCATTTTGAATATTTCTTGCCACTCCTATCTGGCCTGCATAGTTTCTGTTGAGAAATCAGCTGACAGTCATATGGGTGCTCCCTTGTAGATAACTGTTTTTTTCTTGCTGCTTTTAATATTCTATCTTTATCTTTTGCTCTTGGTATTTTAATTATGATGTGTCTTGGTGTGGTCCTCTTTGGATTCCTTTTGTTTGGGATTCTGTGTGTTTTCTGGACTTGTAAGTCTACTTCTTTCACCAGGTGGAGAAATTTTCTGTCATTATTTCTGCAAAGAGGTTTTCAGTATCTTGCTCTCTCTCTTCTTCTGGCACCCCCATAATTCTGATGTTGGTACGCTTGAGGTTGTCTCAGAGGCTCTTTACACTAACTTCAAATTTTTGGATTCTTTTTTCTCTATGCTTTTCCAGTTGAGTGTTTTTTGCTCCTTTGTATTTCAAATCTTTGACTTGATTCTTGTGATCCTCTAGTCTGCTATTAGGTCTCTGTATAGTACTTTTTATTTCAGTCAGTGTATGCTTAATTTCTAGTTTTTCCTTTTTCATATCCTTGAGGGTCTTGCTAAATTTATTGGCCTTTTCCAGAAAATTCTTGAAAAACCTTATAACTGTAGTTTTGAACTCTATATCCATCATTTGATTCCCTCTATTTCTTTCATTTGTGACCTGTTTCTTTTTCTCCACATTTTGGCTGCGTCCCTGAGTTGATAGAGTGGCTTTGTGTGCTAGGTGTCGTATAGAGCCCAGTTACCTGAGGTGGACACTCTTGGCGTGCCTCTTTGTGGTCTGTGTGCACAGTCTTGTTGTAGTTAAGCCTTGATTGTTGTTGGTATCCCTGGGAGGAATTGACCTCCAGGCCAATTGGATATACGGATCTGCTGTGTCTACAATGGGGGAACTTCTGTGCTGGAGACACTCTTATGAGACAAGACTTGCTTCAGTGGGGCTTTGGTGCTCACTAAGTCTGCCCCTAATGGATCTGAGGAATTGTAATCTGGATGGTCCCACTCTGACCCCTGGGTACATTGGCTCTTGGATCTCCAAGAAAGTGCTAATTTAGCCTCTGCCTGAGGCTACCCAACAGGAGCTATGGAGAGATCTGCAGATTCCTCTTCTTTGTTTGGGTTTTGGAGGTGCTTAGATAAGGCCCAATGCAAGCTGTTGCAGGGCCTTCTTTTGGATGTTCTGCATCTCACTGACTCAGCTGCAATTTGTTAGGTAAGTTTAGAATTCAAAGGACCAGGCTATTCATATGCAAAAGCCTCTGCACTCAGCTTGGATGGGATGGAATCTCAGGGCAGAGCAAATAGCAATGGCTTCCTGTCAGCCCTGCCCTAAAAGGCCCTTGGCTTTCAGTGTCCTATGATAATCGCTGCAAGTACCTCTGAGAGAAAGCCGCTCTTGTGTTTCACCCGCTGCCAGACAGTCCAATTTCACCCTGTATGAGTCTGGGTTCCCTGAGTCTCATCTGGAACTGGAGTTCAGTGCAGTCAGAAGCTTTTGTCTCCTTCCTGATTGAGAAAGCCATCCATGTACTCAGTTGCCAGCCCTCTCCATGTGCACCTCAGTACCTCTGCCTTCTGCAGTTGAGAGTCTCAGTGTACTGTTCTCTTTCCTGACAGTCCAGTTTCACCCTGTATGAGTCTCAGTATGCTGTTCTCTTTCCTGACAGTCCATTTTCACCCTGTATGAGTCTGGGTCCCCAGAGTCTCACCCAGAACTGGAGTTCAGCGCAATCGGGAGCTTTTGTCTCCCTCCCACTTGAGAAAGCCAGCTGTGCACTCAGTTGCCAGTTGTGCATGTGTCTTAGTACCTCTGCCTCCTGCAGTTTCTCTGTGTCACAGCATGCTTCTCTTTCCTTTTAGTTGTAGAACTTCCACTCAGCCAGCCTTCCTGTGGTTCTGAATGATGTACATTTTGTCTTTTAGTTGTAGTTTTGAAATTGTTGTGCAAGGCAGCAGTTCAGGTGTTTACCTATGCCACCATCTTGGTTTCTTCTTTGCCTGATATTTTTTAATGCTTCTTTATCCTTCCTCAGTATTAGCCTAGTAGACATCATTTTGTTATTTTCTCATCATTCCTCATTTCAGTGAAGCTCTCTAAACTAACTAGAATAATCATTGGTGGCCTGAGCCAAAAACTCATGTAGTAAGCAATGGAGGGAAAATCAGCTCAAATATTTAATAGTTTGAAGAATTAGAAAAAATATAAGGATATAGAGACCAAGAGAAAGAAATAGAGAGCAAATAAGAGCAGAATTTAAATTTACACTAAAGTACACCTGGCTCTGAAGTCCAGATTTTTTCTTTTATCTTATACTGAGCTTTTTGGAAAGGACAAAATAGTTTCCAAGACAGAGAATGTCCACCAAAGTTTTTGTCAAATGGGTTCAAGTTCTTCCTACCCGAAGAAAGTGAGATTTAGCACCAAAGTCAGGAAATCAAGTTTATGGGCCATCCTTAATTATCTCCATCTCCCAAGGCCTCTCACCAAGCTTCAGAGACTTGCATTAAACAGATAGCGAGGGATGATGAGACCTGCACTTTTCTCTGGTACCGAGTTGTTTAGAAGCATCACCAGGGACCATTTCTGTCTCCCAAGCCTGATGCTTGGGTTGCTCCAAGGAGGAGAGAGGATGGCAGGGAAACAAAGCAGGAGGAGGGCCCAGGTCTACGCCCAGCTGTGGCTTTACCAAGAAGATGAGGAATCCCTCTCATTCTCACTCTCTCCAGTGCCCCATTCACTCCACAGGTAGATATGAGGTTATTGAATCATCCCTGAGCAGCTTCCTCTCATGTTAGAGCATAGGGGTCCTTGGACCTGTGCTGTTTTCAGCCCTGGAGGAGGGTTCTAGCAGCTGCGAAAGTCTCCCAAGAACAGAGCATGATAAGGAGGGTGTTCACTGCAGCACCATCCTGTATCTGAGAATGACAGGTCGTGCCATAGTCTTTGATCACCATGGGGCTTTTTAAAGCAGTGTGGGCTGTAGTCTTTGAATTAAGGACAATCCTTCTGGGCTGGTTCTGGGTGGACCCCAACTACAAGGGAAAAGATGTGGGTCTGCCTCTGCAGTGCGAAAGTGGGGGCGGGGGAGGGGAGCGTGGAGACCCACATGATCACAGTCACAGGTCACCTGTAGTAAGCCAACCCATGGACCTCAGCTCCAAACCACTTATATTGGTTTTTAACTACAGAACCATATGATACATCTGTCTGACAGGTGGAAGTCGAAATGAAATTTGTTGTCTAGGGAATGAAAATTTTAGATTTTGGGGTGTAACCAGAGTAATTAACAATAAAATATATTCCTACTGGAGAAATATCCCAATAATCCTATGCTGTCAAGGGGTTCTAATCTTGGGCCAGTTCTGTTTATCATTACAATATCACACTGCATGTTCACACCACCTACCTTCTAAGTGCCTAAAAACCAGGACACAGACATTTTATTGCTTGTCTGGCAGTTCCTTAGGGAACTACTGTATCACCTGTTGCTTATTTTGTAGTTCACCATATCATCTTCTCCCATTATGGAAAATAAATAAATTTATAGGGCCCAGCAGCTTTTCCACAAATCCTATCTTATCTGGAAAAATGATAGTTGTCAAGTTAATACCAAAGTGACTAAATAACTCATGCAAATGCCCTCACAGAAAGTGGTTACACTGTGTATGCAATGACCTCTGTCTTCACTAAGAAGACCCCTACGACTGGAAGGTCAGTCCTTGCCTGGGCTCATCACAAGACCAATTAACCCAAAATCAATACAGCATCTATATTGTGTCACTGCAGAGATGATTGTCACCAGGCCCTCAATCTGCCTGATTTATTTATTTAAGTAAGTCACAGCCTATCTCTTTTAAAATTCAAATACTCCTGAGAACCCCATTTTGCTGTGTCAGCATTTATTGAGACCCGCTATGTTCTCCATAGCATGTTACTCAAAATTGAGGTTGGAACCACAGGAAATATTGGTAGCATCTCATGCCAGGGATAGGTGACTCAACTTCCAGATATAGTCTCCATTCTGCTAGGAGGGGTGGAGCAGCTGGGGGCCACTAAGTCTGAACTGATGAGACCAGCTGTACAGGAACTGCTGATGCTGAAAGAGCTGGGATAAGGGATTGGAGGCAGAGGCAGCATGATCCACAGGCCCACCAAGGATGGAGGTGTCATGCAGTTTACAAATGCCCCCACACATACCCACAGTTGATTCCACTCCGGAAGTCCATCCAAATGAAGTAATTTATATGGGTAAGAAAAAAGAAAAGACAGATACTGTCTAACCAACCACATTATCAGAGTGTATTTTACTCCAATCCCCAAAGGGATGGTGACATCTCAGGAAGCAAGTACCAGGAACTAGTAATAGGAGCTACAAGGGAGCATAGGATATCTGACATTCAAGGCAAAACAGGAAATGTGAGTTTCAAGATTTCCAGTGCTGTATAGTCCTAATATATAAAGAGCTAGGGTCTGTAACATCCAAAATGACCGAACAAATGACAAAATGCCAGGCTGCGTGCACAGCAGCTTGGGTGGCAGGGACTGGTGAGCCAGCTGAACTGCTGACCTCTCGGTCCCTCCTGGGTCTCAGGTGCTATGGCAACCCAGCAGTGACTGCCACCACCAAGACAGGTGCAATGCGATTGGTCAGGGGGCCCTGTCATTGCCCCAAAATCACCCACAGAGGGAAACCCAGACCACCTGGCTGGCAGTGAAGGGTGGGGCCCCCCTCTCAGGGGCAATCAATCCTGGGGCTCCCGGACTGTGAGATGGCACAAGCCCGGCTGAAGGACCCCCTCCCCCACACACATACACACACCCAAGTGCACCAGGCCTCTAGTATAATAATAATAATCCTATCTAATAAAAGAGTAATATGCAAATTGACCGTACCTTGGCTACACCAACAAGCCACGCCCACCAGCCATGCCCACCAGCCGATCAGAATGAGTATGCAAATTAACCCAACCAAAATGGCTACTGCCACACAGAGAGCAGGAGGGAGGCTTAGGTTGCCCCTGGCGATGGAGGAAGCAAGCTTTCCACACACCCTAGCTGGCCAGGCCTCCACTTAAGGCAACAAAGTTTCAGTGGCTGTGCTAGCAGAAGGCTTGGCTCTGCTTCAGGCTACAAAGTTTCAATTGTAGAAGATAAATAAATCCCAGATACCAGGGCCTCTGCTTGAGTTGCCAGGAGGCAGGCTAGCATGCAAACAGCCACAGGCCCCTTGCCCAGACCACCCCATGCTCCAAGGGAGCACCCATCCTGATCTGGGACACCCTTCAGGGCAAACCAGCTGGCTCACACCTGTGTACCAGGCCTCTATCCTATATAATAAAAAAGTAATATGCAGATTGACCATCACTCCAACACACAAGATGACTGCCCACATGTGGTCAAAAGATCCTCCCCCATGTGGACACAAGATGCCACCACAAGATGGCAGGTAGAGGAGGGAAGTTGAGGGTGATCAGGCCTGCAGGGGAGGGTAGTTAGGGGTGACCAAGCCCACAGAGGAGGGCAGTTAGGGGAAAACAGGCTGGCAGGGGAGCAGTTAGGCATCAATCAGGCTGTCAGGGGAGTGGCTAGGGGGAGATCAGGCTGGCAGGCATAAGCGGTTAGGGGTAATCAGGAAGGCAGGCTGGTGAGCAGTTGGGAACCAGCAGTCTTGGATCCAGGTAGGATCAGGCCTAAACAGGCAGTCGGACATCCTCGAGGGGTCCCAGATTTGAGAGGGAGCGGGCTGGGCTGAAAGACACCTCCTCCCCCTGCCACACAAATTACCTGTCCCCATTTAAATCTGACTGTTTTTTCAAGTTCTGATATGAAAGTAATTTATGCAGTGAGTTCTTCTTGAAAATGTCATGATCATAATTGTTTTCTTTTTGAGATCTTGCTAACCCATTGTCAATGAATGCATATATCTTTTGTTTTGCTTTTTATCTTGATTACAATAAAGAGTTTTTGGTGCAGGGAAATTTTTAATTTCCAACTAATCAATCTGTTGAAGCTATGATTCATTCCTCTGTTCTGACACTTTGCAAGATCTGCTCCATCCCCAGGAAGTTTAGTAAACATTCTCTTTGTTTTCTTCTGCTATTTTTATGTTTTATTCTACTCACCTATATATAATATATTTCGAGGCATGATCCAAAGACAAGATTACGCTTGCTCTCCAGTCAGCCTGGAAACCTTCATTGAATAGTAATTCCCTTCCTGTTCCATCATGGCCCTCCCCGCCTGTGACATATATTGCATGTCTATATGTAATAAAGTCTGTGTTAGCATAATGGTCCCATCTCACAGGCCTGGGCTTATGCTTGTCCTAGTTCCACATTGTTTTAGTAGCTGTTACTTTATCGGGTGTGTATTGGGGAGTGAAAAGATGTCCCTTTTCATTCTTAGGTCCTGGGAGTTTTAAAAATATTCATCAGCCAGTATTTTGGAAGGAGCCTTAGGGCAGACATTAGTAAACAAGGCCAGTAGCCACATTTATAAGTTGTTGGAACTGGCCCTGTCCATTCTAAATAATTTTCTACTAATTTAGGTGTGTGCTGGAGACTGGGACTCACAGGGCATGACGGAAGGGAATCCTTTCCAGTGGTCAGGGCAAGGATAGGTTGCTCTCTTTTGTAGATATGGATACAGTATCAAGAGACCCCCACACTCGCTGTTATTTTCTGACAAGAACAGATTACATGAGAGGACACTTTAGAATTCACAAAGTTCCCCCAAAATGTGGTCTCCCCTGGTCTTTGTGTCAGCCCTGAGCAGAGCAAGCACTGTTACCCTGTCTGACAGATGAGTAACAGAGGCACAAAGGGGTGCCCTGGACTGTCACCTCCACCAGGGTAGGTGGCGACTTCTCCTTGGCTCCCTATATCCCTGAAAGCTGCAGACACCAGCACAGGGGTGCCGTGCTGAGCTGACAATGAATAAACAAATGCTGAATAACAGACGAAGGCATGAAAGCCACTCTTCTGGTCCAAACCAGGAGGCCATCTGGTGTTTCTTGTCTCCAGCAAAAGGGTTTGCCTTTCTCACATCACCTGCTGCCTAAACATGCCTCTCTCTTCCACTTGGGGGTAGCTGTCAAGTCCTGCAGGGAGCAGTCAGGGCTGGAATTTAACAGGAACTTCCGGCTGTTTCGGCCACACCAAGGTGCACAGATGAGCCTGGGTGTTACTTGTCCATCTTGGCTGCAAGTCCTTCTCCAGCAGGCTCTGTGGCCTGTGACCATGCACCTTCCCTGCAGGTGGGTTTTGTTTTGTTCTGTGTGTTCCTGTGGAACTCATATCATGGTAAGCACTGGGAGGTAATGTACATTTACCTGGGCAAAATTGTAGCATATTCTTCACCATCTTCAATGGCCCAGCAAGGCAGAATATAGATATATGGGTAACAAACATTTCAACCGCCATTTTGGCCATAGTGGGCCCTCACCCACTGCTAATTAACTGGGCTCAGCAGGACCCCCCACACTCACACTGAGTGGAGTAATGGGACCCTTACCAAGGTGTGGCATTGGGCTACGAAATGACAGAAAGGGCATGTGGTAGGGAAGCTGGATATGAGGGAGGGCAGCTGCAGATCCTGAGAATGCTGCTCACCCCAGAGGCAAGCTGACACCTCCTCAGGCCCCCAGCTCCACCTGTGCCCCCCACTTCGGGCTCTAGCAGGATGCAGGCCAGGGAGCCTTGGCAAACTCTCAGGCTTCTAGCAGGAATAGAGGGGCACATAGAAGCAGCTAGCAATGCTTTGGGCTCACAGCCAAATACAAGTCTGAAGATGGTGCTCAAGAAAGAATGTCTTCTGAAGGGGAAACGTATTTGTGCAAGAAGTCCTCCAGATCCATTAAACCCAAGTCATAGTTACTCAGGTCTTTAAAAATTAACCTAGCCTGGGAATAAAATTATGTGAAATCCCCACTGTCCTGGGAAACTCTGTGAGCACTCACAAAGCTGCAGACTCTGCTGCCGGGGACAGTGTGACACCCCAAAATCACACTCAGGTTATGTGAGCACCAGATGCCATGCAGTGACTGAGTCTCAGGGTGTGTTGTCTGGTTCCCGGTGTAGAAGATATGTATGATCACTGTTTTTAAATTATACCTATCTGCCTCCATTGTCATTTTTTCTAATAAAGCAGCAAAGCAAGATGTAAGTGCAACTGAGAAAAATACAAACCACAAAATAGGCTGAGATGAAAAGTACAGCAGAGACAGGCAGTCAGCAGACGTGCTGAGAGGATGGGCCCGTCGCACAGACTTTCTAAAAATGGAATTACTTTATTTTGCCACGGCGATGCACACAAAAATGATTTTCCTTGCAGCCCGAGCACTGCAGCGCAGGAGGAAATGGACCAGATCTTAGGCTGGAGGTTTAACCAGGAGAAAAATGGTGAGGCTGAATTTTGCACACACGCACGCACATGCATGCACAAGCACGCACAGACCTGCCAACACCTGCAGTATTTGCAGCAGGAAGACCAGAAATCGATCATTTTAGTATTTGTTTTCAGGGCTCAATGCAGTGGCTATATAGTTAAATTTTAGCCAGATGGGGTTTTCACTCATGCAAAATGCAGATTTTCAGGCCGACCACATTCTTTAGGCTCCAGCCTTTAAGCAACGGGGAGGGAACCAGAAAACCCCACTGCACCGTTCGTCCAAGGATCACCCGGCTTTTACAGGTGGTTATTGAATGAAAAACAACCCTCTGCTTCCTGGATACAAAGGGTTTAGAGGTACTGCCATTTTTTAAACTGTCCTGTTCAGGGCAGGAGGACGGTCGGGTGGTGGAATTATTCCAGACCCGGAGAAAACAAGAGCACAGCCCAGGATGTGTGTGCCAGGGCCAGATGCCGTTCCAAGTTCCCGATCGCCCCCCTCGCTCGCTGCACGCAGTCCCACAGATTTAGGGAGGAGGAAACTGATATTTACATGCTATAACTGGTGCTAGGTCCCATGGTCCCCAGGCAGAGGCGGACTCCGGCTCCACCCCTAGAAGGGACCCAGGAACAAGCTCACAAGTGGAAATGGATTTGCTTTGGAAATACAATGACGAGTGGAAGCATCTCCATTTTTTAATCTGAGCGAGAATGAAATTAAGAACTATAAAGTTCATACCAGTTTTTGAAAAATTAAACTTTTAACATTAATTGCTCCTGAACATTTGTGAGTGCCCAGAAATCCTGACATAAAAGCTTTAATTTCTATGCAAAGCAGATAGGATGATTGAGTTATAATTAAAATGGTAATTATACCCTTAATGCTTCATATTTGACTTTTAAAAAAAAATGTTATGCTCCAAGAAAAGCTATTTAAAGATCAGAGGAATATGTTTGAAAATGAATGTATTCAAGACATTTTAAATCTTTTAAAATCAAGTTATTGATTTTTACATGCTTTCAAGTGCAGTCTAAAACATTTTCTTCATTTATTTTGGTCGATGGAAATAATAAAAAAATCATTGGGACGTGAAAAGCTTAAAGGAGGCAATATTCTGAGGTTGATATTTAATGTGATAAATATTTGCGATGTGGGGGTGCGAAGAAGGCCTGAGCTCAGGTTGCTCTGAGCCCCGCCGATGGTGGGTGGGGAAGCGGGGTTGACAGGAAGCCAGCCCCCTCTCCTGCTTCCCAGGTGTCACTCTGGGCTTGCAGGCTGCAAATATGACATTTCCTTTGATCCTTCATTGACTGTTTAGAATTAAAAAAGAACACCTAAAGCTATAAATCAAATGTCAGGGGCGGAAGTCTAGTGGAACCATGTCAATATTTCATGATGTATGGCTGGCTGGGAGCCTGGACACGCCAGCCCCGCCGACAGCGGTTCTCGGGGTGCTTTGCGCGCGCTCAGCCGTGCCTTGTGCCCTGAGCAGCAGTCAATGAACTTGGAAACCACGACACCTGCTCGCCCTGCACAGCTCCCGCTTCCCTCCTGTCTGCTGCTGGCCAGCTCGGCTGATGCACACATCCCACTGCTCCATGCTCCCGTGAGTGAGGAGAGTCTGTGTGCCAGTGCTGGGGTGGGAGGGGGGCAGGGAGCAGAGGAGAAAGGAGAGGGACTCCGGTGTGTCCATGTGATGGGGGTGCTTGGGAGGGTGACTGTGATGGTGGGGGAAGCGCAAGGCATCAGGTTTATAAAGGACTATCAAGGGCCTGAGTCATCCGAACAAGGGCCCCTCACCACCCTCATGGGCTTCCCAACGGCTGATGCTAGAAATGGCCCCACGGGGCATGCTAAATGGTTTCGACCCTCAGTGGCTTTCCGGAATATCACCAATTAGCCAGGCTTTCGTGTTGCCAGTGGCAGGGACCGTGTGAGAAGCAGCATCCATGGCCACGAGCATTTGAGTATCTACAGCCTCCACAAGAAAGTCTAATGATCAGCACATTTTTCTGAAAGCTTTGCAGAACAGAAGTGAGGCTGCAGCTCATGGCCCTGGAGGGAACTGTCTGCGCCCTCTGCGCCCTGAGGCTCCTGCACCCACCACCTTCCCTGGACGTGGGGAGGAGGCCCTGCTGTCTGTGTAGCTCACTGCTTATCTTGTGTTTGTTTTTCTTTCTCCGGCTTTCCTGTTGACTAAAACTGAGACGGTCCTACTGCTGGAAATGTTTGTGATTCTATTCAGCAGGGACCCTTGTCACCAGCGTTGACATACACCTGAAGGATCGTGTCTTAGAGTCCAGCAACACTTTGTATGATGAGCACTTACATTCTGCTTCAGCACTTGGCGACCGGAGCCCAGGTGGCCCAGCAAATGTCCTTCTTCTCCTCACCACAAATCCAAGCCAGACAGAAGTAGATGCTGCTCCAGTGAAAACCTCGGAGAAAAGTGCACATGTTAGATCGCACACTTTACCACATTGTCCATCAGTCCTACCTCCATAGTGGAAACAGGAGCGTGAGGGTGGAGCCTGAAGGGGGTCCGCCTGGCTTTGAGTCCTGGACCCAAATGCTATCTCCACTTGGCTCTGGTCAGCCACTCACCCTTCCTCTCTGCCTTCCCCTCTGCTGGTGGGAAAGTAGCAGTGCCAGCCTGGACGGGCTGTTTGTTGCCACAATGAAATGAGAGGTTTGTGTAAACTGCGTGCATAAAATTAACCTTAGTATCAGCTTTTCGTGACACAACAGAAAAGGGTAGATAATGAAGGAGACACCTCAGAGAGGGTGGGGTTTCAGCTGAGCTTTGAAATCTGATCAGGAGTGAAATAGAAATGCAAAGACATTAAGAGAAACTGCCTGGACCTGCATGGGGTGGCCCAGACCACAGATGAGAGTAGTCAGAGCCTGACAGGGGCGGGGCCCATGGCTCCTGCCTAGGTTTCCAGCAAATGCAGTCAGAAACGCAGACCCCACACCTAAGCGCGGTGGAAGCGCTTTGCCCGCATTCTAGGGTTCAGCCTGGGCTGCCTGCACGGCATTCGGGGGGCAGCTGCGTGGGTGAAAAGTGGCAGCCCAGGCCCCAGGCGCAGGCAAACGGGAAAGTTATTTTTCTGTTCCATTTCACCTCCAGGTTGAATTATTGATTTTAATACTTTATTTTCTCATGTGTGTGTTTGAGCGACAGATGCTCCTCAGGTCGTGCCTCGGAAGGAGGAATGAGATTCTGGTAATTAAGGATTCCACCCGGGGTCCGGGGCCGCGGGGATTAAGCTGCTCACTGGAGTGAGCACAGAGACTCTCGAGGGATTAGGATGCGGACTCAATCACTTCTCCCCGTTTCTTAAATTACACTTCAATTCTCAGGAAGGCTTAGGATTCGGCCCATTGGTTCCAGAAAGAAGTTCATTTAACTACGCCTCCATCATTTCAGCAAGTGGGGTGGGGGCTCCGGCGCCCGAGAAAGCCAGTCCCCACGAGGCCCAGGATTCTCTGATGAGAGAGAGGGCTGGTCGGAGGAGGGAACGGGTCCTGCCTTCATTTCTCACTAGAGCTACTGATCTGGCTGTGCTGGGCAGGACAGGCCTTCCTGAGGGGTCCCCTCCCACTTCCCCAAGTTCAGAGAAAGGCTCCAGATGGTCCCTGCAGGAGAGCTGAGAAGACATTGCTAGCTTTGACTCAACTCATTTTCGTAGGACATCTGCCTACTGACCCACCGCCACCAGCAATCTGTCTGGAACAAGTCAGACAATCCCACAGCCGTTCAAGTTTTTATTCTCTGTGATGCACACACAGAGAATAAAAAAGTTTTCCTCCCACTGGTCCTCATACTCCCTGGTTCATCGGATGTGTTTCACCTGTAATTCAGACAACGCCCCATTGGGGCTGCTCATCAAGTGTTAGGACGTAGTAACACCAGCACTAGTCTTGCACCATGAAGTCATGGAAATCAGAACTCATTGCACAGTGTTATGTGAACATCTTCACATCTCTCACCGAAAAGACATTGGTAGCTCACTCGTTTTCATAGGACATCTGCCTACTGACTCACCGCCTCCAGCAATCCGTCTGGAATGAGTCAGACAATCCCACAGCCGTTCAGGAGAAGTGATAGTCAGTCTGACTACAGGTGCCTGGGGGCCATCGAGGCCACTCTGTCTCTTGGTCAGGCCTGAGCCCCAGTGGCCCATCGGGTCACAGGCCAGCAGCCAGAGCAAAGCTCTGTGGCACCTCTGCCTGCTACAGACCCGGGCAGCAAACCCGCCTCCTGTGGTGTCACAAGCGTGTCCCTGCCCTTCCCATCTGCACTCAGCTCAGAGTCACCATGGCAGAAGCAGGTGCTCACAGATGTGACATCCTCTTTACAAGATGGAAATGCAAGCGTGATTTTTTTCCTTCTCTAAAAGATCCCCTTTGGGTTTGCTGACCTGTTTTCAGGGAGCAGCAGGGGTGTGGTCTTTGACACAACCATCTCCACAGTGTGGCAGTGACCTAGATAAGACACCCTAGGGCCCTTCCAGTTCTAGCCTCACATCTTGGAAAGACCCAGGCCGTGTATCTATCCCGAAAGCCAAATAAAAATGGGTGCCAGAAGCAAAAGCAATGCCACCTACAACAGCACAGATACCAACAGGGGCATTCGAGCATTGGCAACTGGGTGAACTGGGCTGACACAAGCTCTGGGGCTGTGTCCACCAACCCACATGCTCTCCACACTTACAGGGGCTAACACATCCTCTCTCCACAGAGTGAAATTAGATGCTGGCAGCATCTGCCCAAATCACAGAGCTACAAAGGCCGAGCTCAGATTCCCATTCTGCTCTCCTGATAAACCCACAGTTACAGTCTCTGCCTCGTGGCAAACTAAAAGGCTGTCTTACTTTTCTTTTGCCAATCTGGATGTTGATGGACCACTGTAGATATCACTGAGGAACTGAAATACACATTTATTCCAAAGCACTCATTTTAGCTTTTAGGTTGAAATATATGCAATTGCTATTTTTATAAGTCAAAGTATGGCCAATTATATTTGGCTCAACTTAATGCTACATAAATTCAACTTTAACTTCAATTTTAAAAAATCCAAGTGATAAAAACAATTTGTTGTTTTAAAAATACTCTCTCCTCCAGAGAAAGCAAAAGTCAGGGTGAAGGGGACATAGAACTGGGGCTGGGTGAGTGTCCGCAGTGGTGGGGACTCCTTCATATCAGCTTATGACCAACCCAACCACAGGGTCACATACCCAGGGCTTCCCAGAATCCTAGTCTTCAATGAAGTGGAGAAATCCTATCCATCTCCTGCCTAGAACAGTGTCTAACCTCAATAAATACCTGATGATTCAGTTAATAAACTAATTCAGCAATAGATCATTTTGCTTCTACAGTCCCGAGGGTTTGGAAAGAAAGTTTGGGTTGATTCTTCTCTCTTCTCCCTCTTTTTATCTTTCAAATATGCACACACAGAGAATAAAAAAGTTTTCCTCCCACTGGTCCTTATCCTCCCTGGTTCATTGGATGTGTTTCACCTGTAATTCAAACAATGCCCCATTGGGGCTGCTCATCTAGAATTAGTACGTAGTAATACCAGTGCCAGTTTTGCACCATGAGATCATGGAAATTAGAACTCATTGTACAGTGTGATGGAAACATCTTCACATCTCTCACCAAGTATGACGAACAAACCATGTCTTATCTTTATTTTTTTTCCAGTACATGGCATAGCACTTGGTCCAGAATAACGCCCCCTCCCCCACCTGCAAACATTTCTGAATGAATGAACAATGGAATACAGCAGAAAATGATAGAGAATTTGCTGAATCAAGGACTGAGAACCAGGTTAAAATGGCAGATTGAGAGTGGGAAGTAATGAAGGGAAAACAGTGAATTCAGAAGAGAGCAAAAACAGAAGGATGGAAATGACACAAGGACCCAAAGGACCGAAGACACTGAAGCTGGAAATCCCAGGTGGAAAGTGCCTCTAAAATCAGGCCAGCAGGAAGCCACCATATGTCTGCAGAAGATAGCAACCGAAGGAAGACTGATGAATAGCTTGCATCCCTAGAGAGGGAGCAAGAACCCTAGAGGACAGTGACCTGAAGGGAGCAGATTCCATCTCCCACAAAACCCCCTTCACCACCCAGTGACAATCAGGATACATCCAGAATGTGGCCTGCCTGGAGGCTGTGCTAAATCCTACTATGTGAGTGCACGTACAGGGAAAGTGAGAAAGTGTAATTTACTGGAATCCCTGTTGCTGGAATGGCAGTACTAGCACATTTCACTTCTTAAATATTAAATCTAAGCTGGAAATAAACAAAAGGGGGGAAAAGGCATCACTACCAATTGCAGTTACTTGTCCACTGAACCCACTATGATACCCATAAGGGCCTTACAGACAAACCCTGTAGAGTCTCTGTCCTGGAAGCAGCCCCTGGGCCACTAAACATGGCCTGTGCTTGGCAGGGGTCCTAAGGCATGGTCCAAGCAGAAATATGTTTTTGTGATTTTCAAGCCATAACCTGCACAGAGGTAGGTGGTTTGTAGAAAAAATGGGACTGAATCATGAGGGATCATTTGGAATTCACCTCACAGCGCATTGGCAACAGCACCATTTTTTCTTAATCAAGTGCATTGCTCAGTGCCCTCAAAGTGACAGTCAACATTAATCAATCACCTACCTCTGGGTATAGAGTTCTGAACTCCCTAGAGGCGACTTCAGAAATATCCCAAACATCATCCCAAGTGCAAATTCCTACAACCCACTACAATGCTACAGAGTTTACCACGGTGGGTGTGGTTTAGTCTAAAGATCCATTAGTGAAAAAACCCAATGGTATAGAAGAATTATTGCCTATTTTGTTTTTCCCAAAGGAAAGCTTAGTCATGGGTCTGATAGAATTCGATCCTTGCTAAAATCGTTTTATAAGAAACTAAATCTATTTGTCCGAGAAAACCACTTTAATAACTCCTTTGCCACTGAAAAAATAAAATGCTGGGTATATTCATTTCATGTTCTTCATCAAACTGCTCTTTCAAAGAGCAAAGTAAAAAGAGGTGATCTGTGGTAAGATCAACCTGCTAATTGCCACAAAAGTGAATTGTGTGGGAAAACCAAGATGGTGGCATAGGTAAACACCTGAACTGCTGCCTTGCACAACAATTTCAAAATTACAAATAAAAGACAAAACGGGCATCATCCAGAACCACGGGAAGGCTGGCTGAGTGTAAATTCTACACCTAGAAGGAAAGAGAAAAGCACATTGAGACTCAGAGAACTGGGGAAGGCAGAGGTACAGAAGTGCACATGGAGAGGGCTGGCAACTGAGTATGTGGCTGGCTTTCTCAATCGGGAGGGAGACTAAAGCTCCTGACTGCTCTGAACTCCAGTTCGAAGCAAGACAGTGGGGACCCAGACTCATTTGGGGAGAAACTGGACTGTATGGCAGTGGGTGAAACTCAAGGGCTCCTTTCTCTCAGAGGTGCTTGCAGTGATTATCGAGGGACACTGAGACCCAAGGACCTCTTAGGGCAGGGCTGAAAGGAAGCCATTGCTGTTTGCTCTATCTTGAGATCCCACCCCATGAAGCCATTACTATTTGCTCCACCTTGAGATTCCACCCCATACAAGCTGAGTATAGAGGCTTTTGCATATGAATAGCCTGGTCCTTTGAATTCTAAACTTACCTAACAAACTGCAGCTGATTAAGTGGGACCCAGAACATCCAAAAGAAGGCCCAAAGCCCTGCAGCAGCTTGCATTGCTCCACAGCTGGCTCTCATCTGAGCACCTCCAAAACCCAAACAAAAAAGAGGAATCTGCAGATCTCTCTGTAGCTTGGGTAGCCTCACGCAGAGACTAAATTAACACCTCCTTGGAGATCTAAGAGTCAGTGTAATCTGGGACCATCCAGATTACAACTCCTCAGATCCATAAAGGACACATTCAGGGGGCAGACTCAGTGAGCACCAAAGCCCCACTGAAGCAAGTCTTGTCTCATAAGGGTGTCTCTAGCACAGAAGTTCCCCCATTGTAGACACAGCTCATCCTCATAGCCAATTGGCTTGGAGGTCAATTATTCTCAGTGATACCAACAACAATCAAGGCTTAACTACAACAAGACTGCGCACACAGCCCACAAAGGGGTGCATCAAGAGTGTCCACCTCAGGTAAGTGGGTCCTACAGGACACCTAGCACACAAAGCCACTCTATCAAGTAGGGAAGCAGCCAAAATGCAGAGACAAAGAAACAGGTCACAAATGAAAGGAATGTAAGAAAACAAATGACTGGATATAAAGTTCAAAACCTGGTTATAAGGTTTTTCAAGACTTTTTAGAAAAAGGCCAATAAATTTAGCAAGACCCTTGAGGATATGAAAAAGGACCAACTAGAAATTAAGCATACATTGACTGAAATAAAAAATAATATACAGCCAAAACCGGTTTGACTCAGTGGATAGAGCATTGGCCAGTGGACTGAAGGGTCCCGGGTTCAATCCCGGTTAAGGGCATGTACCTTGGTTGTGAGCACATCCCCAGTAAGAGGTGTGCAGGAAGCAGCTGATCAATGTTTCTCTCTCATCGATGTTTCTAAGTCTCTATCCTTCTCCCTTCCTCTCTGTAAAAAATCAATAAAATATATTTTTTTAATAATAATAATATACAGAGATCCAACAGCAGACTAAAGAATCACAAGAATCAAGTCCAAGATTAGAAATACAAAGAAGCAAAAAACACCCAACCGGAAGAGCAAAAAGAAAAAAGAATCCAAAAATACAAAGATAGTGTAAGGAGCCTCTGGGACAACCTCAAGCATATCAACATCAGAATTATAGGGGCACCAGAAAAAGAGAGAGCAAAATACTGAAAACCTCTTTGAAGAAATAATGACAGAAAATTTCCCCCACCTGGTGAAAGAAATAGACTTACAAGTCCAGGAAGCACAGAGAACCCCAAGCAAAAGGAATCCAAAGAGGACCACACCAAGACATGTCTAATTAAAATGCCAAGAGCTAAAGACAAAGAGAGAATATTAAAAGCAGCAAGAGAAAAACAGTTTCCTACACTGGAGCACCCATATGATTGTCAGCTGATTTTTCAACAGAGACCATGCAGGCCATATGGGAATGGCAAGAAATATTCAACGTGATGAATAGCAAGAACCTACAACCAAGATGACTCTACCCAGCAAAGCTATCATTCAGAATTGAAGAGCAGATAAAGAGCTTCATAGATAAGAAAAAGCTAAAGGAGTTCATCACCGTCAAACCAGTATTATATGAAATGCTGAAAGGTATTTTTTAAGAAGAGGAAGAAGAAGAAAAAAGTAAAAATAAAAATTATGAACAACAAATACATATCTATCAACAAGTGAATCAAGTGAATAAAAAAATCTGATGAACAGAATAAATGTATATATAATAGAATCAGGGGCATAAGAAGAGAATGGACTGACAATTCTCGGGGAGAAAGGAGTGTAGGCGGGTATGGGTAGAGAGTGGACAAAAAATTGTACACCTATGGGTGAAGACAGTGTGGTGGGGTTAAGGGCAGAGGGAGGGATGGGAACCAGATGGAGAGGAGCTGTGGGGGAGAGGGGAGGGAAGCACGCGCACACAGAGAGGAACAATTATAATAATCTGAAAAATAAAGCTTTATTTTTAAAAAAAGTAGCTGAGACCAGTTTGGCTCAGTGGATAGAGCGTCGGCCTGCGGACTGAAAGGTCCCAGGTTCGATTCCAGTCAAGGGCATGTATCCTGGTTGCGGGCACATCTCCACTGTGGGGCGTGCAGGAGGCGGCTGATCGATGTCTCTCTCTCATTGATGTTTCTGACTTTCTATCTCTCTCCCTTCCTCTCTGTAAAAAATTAATAAAAATTTTTTTTTAAAAAGTAAATTGTGTGGTCAAGACCAAATGACCTTGAAATGCAAATTAAAACTATGAATATCACTGCATACCTGTTGGAATGGCCATAATCCAGAGCACTGACAAGATCAAATGCTGAGGAGAATGTGGAGCAACAGGAACTCTCATTCATTGCTGGTGGGGATGCAAAATGGTACAGACACTTTGGAAGGCAGTTGGCAGCTTTTTACAAAACTAAACATGCTCTTATCATGCAATCCAGCAATTTCATCTCTTGGTATTTGCCCAAAAGAAGTTGAAAATTATGTTTACACAAAAACTGCACATTGGTGTTTATAGTAGGTTTATTCATAATTTTTAAAACTTGGAAGCAACCAAGATATCCTTCAGTAGGTAAATGGATAAATAAACTGCGATCCATCTAGACAATGAGACATTATTAAACTAAAAAAAATGAGCTATCAAGTCATGAAAAGATATTCTGGAACCTTAAATGCATGTTACTAAGTGAAGAAGTGAATCAGGAAAGGCTACCTAATATATGATTCCAACTATCTGACATTCTGGAAAAAGCTAAATTATGGAGACAGTAAGAGATCAGTTGTTGTCAGGGTTGAGGAAGAAGAATAAATGGGTGAAACAGTGAAAGTACTCTGGTTTGATACTATCATGGAGGGTACATGTCACTATACATTTTTCCAAACCTAACATCAACTATGGACTTTGGGTGATAATGCGTCTGTGTAGGCTCATTGATTGTAACAAAAATACCACCTAATAGGATGTTGATAGTGAGGAAGGCTGTGCATGTGGGGGACCTGTGAGGACATGAGAAATCTCTGTACCTTCTCTTCAGTTTTGCTCTAAACCTAAAACTTCTCTGAAAATTAGAGTTCATTTTAAAACATTAATTACCTGAGAGGGTTATAGTAGAGCCATCCACACAGAATTCGGTGATAGGAAATAAACCACAAGGAATTCTATAATGAATTCTCAGAGTCACCTGATAGTCACTCTAGATTCTAATTAGTCAACCGGGTATTTAATCAGCCAAAGTAATGAACCCTAGGGAAGGAGAGAGAGAGGGAGAGAGATATCAAGAAAAGGAAGGCTGCCTGTGTCTGTGTGAGGCCGATATCCTTAATGATATTATGTTAGGCATTGGTATTCTCTATTCTAGTGGTTGGTCTTTGTTTTAATAGCATATATGAGTACTTCTCTTTAAATCAGTAGGTTCTGAAGCCTATCTGTTCAACTCTAAACCCATTTAGAAAGCTTCATCGCCCTCTGTTGGCAGGAGGCAGGCCAACAATCTGTGCTTGGTCACTAAATTTTGTTCATTTCTATAAACATTTGATTCTTAATGCATTAAATAAATAGCTCCACACTTGTATCTTGTACCTTCAAATTCAGTGCAGTTTGTAGGTCACCCTGGTGACTCTGTAATTGGACAGAAAAGAAGGCAGGAGGAAGTGTCTGTGATCCCACACTCTTAGCCTGGGGCCTTCCACCAAGTACTGCCAGGTCCTGGAAGTAGGGCTTGATTATCCAGGGGGATGACATGCTGGCCTGGGAATGGAATGGACAGTATCTCAGGAGGAAGTTGTCTGCATGAACCCTGACTTCATGAGCGGAGACACCTGACAATGAGAAGAAGACCTCCCGCACATGTGCATGTTACTTTGCCTTACACTGTATCTCCTGTGACATACTGCCTACATCAGGGTGGAGAAGCAGGGCTATTCCACGGCTTTTGTGAATGAGAAATAAAGTTGTCCAGAGCCACCAAGATCGTGGTGGCAGAGCTGACTCCATTTGGTTGTTTTCATTTCAAACCAAATTGCCTTCCAAGCATCTATTTATGAAGGCACAAGGCATGTGAAAGTGAAGATGACAAAATTACTGCCCTCAGGGAGATACCTAAAATAGTATTTTTGAATAAGCATTTGGTAAATGTTTATTGAATGAATGAACAAACTACCCTGGGACATGTCAGAAGCTAATTTTTAAATATCATAGGAGCACAACTGAGGGGAATTAAATCATGGAAAAGGTGGCGTCTGTCTGAGCCAAGTCTTCAAATAAACCACTGAGTCCCGGGAGGAGAGGAGGGAGGGGCCCCGGGAGAGGTGGGCTTGAGGCACCCAGTGGCAAAGGCAGGTCAGGGAGGGGCAGGGGAGAAATTTGACTGAAGGATCTGCCTGTGAAGAGATAGAGGAGCTGACCCGGCAGGGAGAGGCAGGAGAAGGACCACCCGATGGAGATGGAAGGGGTAATAAACAGTAATAAAGTGTTCACATCGAGGTAGCCACACTTAGCACCTCTCAGTGATCACACCCTCCATGCTTTTGGCATGTGGGGATGATTCCCTCCCCCTTTTACAAACCAACTCTCCCCCATCTGTCAGGTGTTTTCTTCATGTCACCTGGTCTAGAGGAGCCTTCTTTTTTAAAATTTTTTTATTGATTAAGGTATTACATCTACCTCGTAGATGGCCTCCCAGTAGCATGTGCCTTTCCTTCTTAACACTGAGCTCATCTGCAAGCACCTCCCTCCAGCTGGCTTGGCTGTGCACCCTGAGGAGGGTCAGTACCTGCCCTTCATTATGCAACAGGAGAGGCCCAAGAGGTCAGCAGGGAGGGGTGCGTGCAGCTGGGACCTGCCTGTTTTCTCTGTCCATGGTCCTGCTTCTTCCTAGCAGCTGGCTGCTTTGGGGCAGGTTGGTGCCGTCTCCCCGGGTTCCCTCACATGGATTTTGTACAGACCACAGTACCTTCTCTGACGTTACCACACCATCTCACAGAGACTCTGACAACGTGATGGACGGTAAACCCTACTTCAGCTGGAAAGAAATGCCAAACTCCAGACATGTTCCCCAAGAACCGCACAACACATATCCCCACTGTTATCTCAGGATCCCCATGGCCTTGAAGTCAGACTATTGCAAGTATCTCCCCTGGCAAAAATAAACAAACAAACAAACAGCTCATGGTTACCTACATGCAAAGTTATCAGAAGGAACTTCATTTTATCTTTATAAATAAAACAGTGTAATTTCTTATTTAATGACCATCTGCCCCCTACGTCTTTTTTTAATTAAATCTTTATTATTCAGATTATTACATTTGTTTCTCTTTTTTCCCCTCCATAGCACACCTCCACCCAGCTCCCACCCTTCCCTCCCTCCCGTTGACCTCATCCATAGGTGTATGATTTTTGTCCAGTCTCTCCCTGTATACCCCTCACCCCTTTCCACCTGAGAATTATCAGTCCACTCCCTTTCAATGCTCCTGATTCTAGTATATTCACCAGTTTATTCTGTTGATCAAATTTTTAATTCACTTAATTTTTAGATTCACTTGTTGATAGATACGTATTTATTCTTCATAATTTTTTGACTTTAATCTTTTTCTTCTTCCTCTTCTAAAAGAGTACCTTTCAGCATTTCATATAATACTGGTTTGGAGTTGATGAACTCCTTTAGCTTTTTCTTCTCTGTGAAGCTCTTTATCTGCCCTTAAATTCTGAATGATAGCTTTGCTGGATAGAGTATTCTTGGTTGTAGGTTCTTGCTATTCATCACGTTGAATATTTCTTGCCACTCCCATCTGGCCTGCATCGTTTCTGTTGAGAAATCAGCTGACAGTCGTATGGGTGCTCCCTTGTAGGTAATGAACTGTTTTTCTCTTGCTGCTTTTAATATTCTCTCTTTGTCTTTTGCTCTTGGTATTTTAATTATGATGTGTCTTGGTGTGGTCCTCTTTGGATTCCTTTTATATGGGGTTCTGTGTGCTTCCTGGACGAGTAAGTCTATTTTTTTCACCAGATGTGGGAAGTTTTCAGTCATTATTTCTTTAAATAGGTTTTCAGTATCTTGCTCTCTCTCTTCTGGCACTCCCACAACTCTGATGTTGGTACGTTTGAAGCTGTCCCAGAGTCCCTTACATTATGTTCACATTTTTGGATTCTTTTCTCTTCTTGCTTTTCTAGTTGAGTGTTTTCTGCTTCTTTATATTTCAAATTTTTTACTTGATTCTTGCCTTTCTCTAGTCTGCTGTTAGGACTCTGTATAATATTTTTTATTTCAGTCAGAGGAATCCAAGATGGCGGCATAGGTCAACACCTACACTGCTGCCTCGCACAACAATTTCAAAACTACAACTAAAAGACAGAACGGACATCATCCAGAACCACAGGAAAGCTGGCCGAGTGTAAGTTCTACAACTAGAAGGAAAGAGAGGGGCGCACAGAAACCCAGAGGAGCTGCAAAAAGCCGAGGTACGGAGACGCGTGCTCTGAGAGAGCGGGTGCCAGAGAACCTGGCTGGCTTTCTCTGGCGGGAGGGAAATGGAGACTCCCAACGGCATTGAACCCCTTATCTTACGACACTAAACCCAAGATCCAGCTGAAACTCATACGGGGAGTTTGGACTGTGAAAGGGGAGAGGTGTACGGAAATTTAGGGGAGTCACAAAAGATCAAGTCTGGTCGTGCACGCACATGGTGCTGCGCGAAGGACAGATTGCTGATTGTGCCGCTGGCTTTCGCGAGTGGGCGAGAGACAGACCCTCCCAACTGTGCCACTTCTGAGTCCACTGGGCCCCTGTTTCAGGCGAAACCCTGAGCTCCTAGACTCCTGTGGTCCTGGTGCGCAAGGAAACCAGAAAGGCAGCGGTTAGAGGCACTGCGGGCACGCGCACAAGGACTGCTCCAGCCATTACCCAGTCACGTGAGACTCAGGGGCCGTGGAGGGCAGGGCCAACTGGAAGGCAAGGCGGTCCCTTAAGCCCTGAGACTCCACCCCTCCCAAGCTCAATAGAGGCTTCTTCGGTTTTTCGTCTTGTTCATAAGGCTGAATCCAACACAGAAGTTTCCCCGACATAGTGAAAATGCGGAGACAAGGGAAGGGGTCACAAACAAAAGAAATGGAGGGAAAAAAACGACTGGATATAGAGTTCAAAACCATGCTTATAAGGTTTTTCAAGAATATGGTAGAAAAGATGGATAAATTTATCAAGTCCTAAGAGGAGATGAAAAAGGACCAACTAGAGATGCAAAAGAGCCAACTAGAGATGGAAAAGGTCTAACTAAAGATGATAAAGGACCAAATAGAAATTAAACATACACTGACTGAAATAAAAAATATTATACAGAGTCCTAACAGCAGACTAGAGAAAGGCAAGAATCAAGTCAAAAATTTGAAATATAAAGAAGCAGACAACATTCAACTGGAAAAG
>JAAGEH010002534.1:16836768-16847064 GCA_011751065.1 Lasiurus cinereus | reverse complement strand
TTGGACCTTTTCCATCTCTAGTTGGCTCTTTTGCATCTCTAGTTGGTCCTTTTTCATCTCCTCTTGGGACTTGATAAATTTATCCATCTTTTCTAGCATATTCTTGAAAAACCTTATAAGCATGGTTTTGAACTCTATATCCAGTTGTTTTTTTTCCTCCATTTCTTTTGTTTGTGATCCCTTCCCTTGTCTCGGCATTTTCACTATGTCAGGGAAACTTCTGTGTTAAATTCAGCCTTATAATGCCAGACTTGCAAAGCCACAGAAGCCTCTGTTTAGCTTGGGATGGGTGGAGTCTCAGGGCTTAAGGGACCGCCTTGCCTTCCAGTCGGCCCCGCCCTCCACAGCCCCTGAGTCTCACGTGACTGGGTAATGGCTGGAGCGGTCCTTGTGCACTCGCGCCCGCAGTGCCTCTAACCGCTTCCTTTCCAGCTCCCCTGCACACCAGGACCACACGAGTCTAGGTCCCCAGGGTTTCGCCCAAAACAGGGGCCCAGTGGACTCAGAAGTGGCACAGTTGGGAGGGCCTTTCTCCCGCCCACTTGAGAAAGTCAGCGGCACAATCAGCAATCTGTTCTTCGAGCAGTGCCGTGCGCGCCGCCACCAGCCCTCTGATCTTTTGCAACTCCCCTAAATTTCCGTGCACCTCTCCCTTTTTACAGTCCAAACTCACCCCGTATGAGTTTCGGCTGGATCTGGGGTTTAGTATCATAGGATAAGGGGTTCAATGTCGTTGGGAGTCTCCGTTTCCCTCCCACCAGTGAAAGCCAGCCAGGTTCTCTGGCACCCGCTCTCTCCACTCGCGCGTCTCCGTACCTCAGCTTTTTGCAGCTCCTCTGGGTCTCCGTGAGCCCCTCTCTTTCCCTCTAGTTGTAGAACTTCCACTCAGCCAGCTTTCCTGTGGTTCTGGATGATGTCCGTTCTGTCTTTTAGTTGTAGTTTTGAAATTGTTGTGCAAGGCAGCAGTGTAGGTGTTGACCTATGCCGCCATCTTGGATTTCCCTGCCCCCTACATCTTAATCTCTCAGAAGATAGGTCGCTGCCTGCTCTGTCTGTGCCTAGCATGGTGCAGGGTGCACAGTAGGCATTCAATACACATTAGTTGAGTACATAAAGGAAGGAATTACTCGTTTTCTGCAATCTCAGATGTGAGAGGGAGAAGCCAGTACCCCTGAGCAAGTTGGCCCAGGAAGGGTGTCCCAGCCACTCACTACCAGAGATCTTTCTAACTGTAGTGAAAACATTCCCCCTACAACTCTGGACACAGCAGAGACCCCAAACACTGGAGAGAAAGGTCATGTTTGTTTGGGTATTAGCTTCACAGGGCTGCTGTAATGAATTATCACAAACAGAGTGGCCTTAAAACAGCAGAAATTCGTCCTCTCTGCTCTGGAGGTGGAACTGGGATGTAGGTGCTGTGGATCTGTCCCCTCTGGACCAAATCTCCCCTCTGAGGAGGAGCTGTTCCAGGCTCCCTTCAGGCTCCCTCCAGCCTCTGCTGCTGCGGCCACACTGGTCTCGGTTTGTAGACACCTGGCACTGACCTCTGCCTCAGTCCTCACACCTGTGACATTTCCCTTGTGTGTCTGTCAGTAAGAGGTGTGGAGGCAGATAGCGGAAGAAGGTGTGGCCACAATTCTCAAATCATGCTTCATTCTGAGGTGCCGGATGGACATAAATTTAGGGGGACGTGATTCATCCCAGCACAGCTTGTTTAGTTAGATGGGTAGTTTGTGAGAGGGGTGGGAAACAATCACAAAAGATACACAAACAAACATAAGTAGTGGAGAGACAGAACTTAGAGAAGACAGGCAGTTACTGGGACAGAAAGCGTGCAGTTTTGTTTGTTTTTTTATGAGAAGGAAGAAGAAGGGATAAAGGGAGAGGCAACTGTGATGTAAAGATGGGATAGAATAAAGATGAGGGGAATTGGAACATGCATCAGAAAAGTACTTCTCGGTGAAGGAGGAAGCAAGGCCATTCACTGAGAATGAGAAGGGCCATGAAGTCAGGAAAATTGGGAGGAAAGGAAACAGTTTGGAGCAGGTGTCCTGGAAAATCAAACAGAGTCATCATGTCAGAATTGAGTCAGAATCAGAAAAGCTTGTCTAATGCAATCATTTCATTTTAGAGATAACAAAACTGAAACCCTGATTGACTTGCAAAGTCAGACCCAAAGGATGGTAAACTGAATCGCTCCAGAAGACCCCCTGGAGGGGAGAGGTCCTGGATTGGAAGGAGCCGCCCATCCTGGTGCCATGACTTCTCTGATTCTGCTTTTCAGCTGAAGTAGAGGTAGCTGAGCTGCTCCCTCTCCAGCATGGGATTGTGTGCAAGCAATTTTACAATTGTTAGGACAGGAAGGCTCTGGAGACAGAAAACCCAGGCACAGGTGTGACAGTTGTCTTGCCACCATCCTGCTTGCCTTTTTTCCTCTGCCTACTTCCCCTTTCCCTACCGGACACTCACAACCCCAGCTCTGGCCCTCTGTTTCCCAGGACCTCATAAGAAGCCCTCCACCTCCAGATCTGTCACTGTGCCCATCCTCCTGGCCATTGGGCTCTCAATCAGAGCTTTTGGAAAGGTATCAGATATCCCAAGCCTTATGGATATAGCCAATGCTCTTTTCAGTCATTTCCTCTGGTCATGGTGTGGCAAGAAGGCTAAAAATGTCTGGCAGACGTGGTTCAGTGATTGAGCATAAATCAATGAACCAGGAGGTCACAGTTCCATTCCCCTTCAGGGCACATTCCTGGGTTATGGGCTTGATCCCAGTGTAGGTCATGCAGAAGGCAGCCAATCAATGATTCTCCCACATCATGAATGTTTCTATCTCTCTTTTCCTCTCCCTTCCTCTCTGAAATCAATAAAAAGGAAGGAAGGAAGGAAGGAAGGAAGGAAGGAAGGAAGGAAGGAAGGAAGGAAGGGAGGGAGGAAGGCTAAAATTGTTGAACATCTACTATAAAACAGAGCCAGCCGTAGGGGCAGGAAATGTTTAGTACAGGGTGTGGAGCCTTTACATTATTCCACAGCCTGTACTAACTAAGCCTGTTGTAATAGATCAGATTATAGGCAGCAAATAGTTGCTTCCTCCTCCCTTCTTCATGGAAGAAACATCCTGCCTCATCCCGCTGATGTTAATCTTATTCATGTTATCTTGCTAAGACCAGTGGGATTTAGGGGAACTGATAAGCAGAGATCTAAAATTCATCTGACCAGTTGGACTGGACTCTCACACACCTGTCATCACCACAATGAGAACGGGTTGTGGGTATCTGCTCACACAGGAGAGAATAAGAGCCTGGTGAGCAAAGCTGATCCCAAACCACATGGAAGCCTTGCCCTCGGAGTCCAGCCCCGATCAGTCTACCAGCCAAACTACAGACACCTGAGTAATGCATGTTTATTGATTAAGCCATTATGTTTAGGATGGCTTGTTACACAAAAGCACTGACTGATACACCGTATTTAAAGCCATTTTTGCTACTAGAGTCTGTGAATTAAGATTTTTAATGAAGCTGTAGTTCTCCCATACTAAATAATATTAAAAAATATTTCTCTGAAAAGTACTTTGAATAAAAGAAAACCATTTATTATTGTTATTCCATATTTTAGATTTAGATAGCTATAAGAAACAAAAATTCTTAATGAGTCCCTTCTCTTACTGTGCTATTTCCTATCTCTAAATAAACCAGGATTTTTTAAGACAAAACCAATCCCATCAGTCCACTTAGCAGCTAGAGAAACAGAGGCCCATAGAGCAAGTCTACCTCCCAGCCCTGCTGCCTGTGACACCTCTCATCGGGCCCGATGACTGAGTTCTGCTGTCCAAGTCACATCAGAGATATCTGATGTTGCCCCCAATTTCTTCTAATGAAATTGTGGTGCTCTGCCTTTGTGTTACCTATGTGACTTTAAAGTACACATCGATGCATTTCAACACATTTCTGACTAGTGTCCAAGTGACATGTAATCCCCACAGGTTTTGTAGCACCCATGAAGTTCATCCCTTGGTTCACTCTTCTGACTTTCCTCACTCCCATGTCACCTTTGTGCTCCCAGCCCTATCAAGCAGCCAGCCAACATTGACAAATGTCACCGTTTTAAGCTCTGTACTAAACGTGATGGTGTGGTCCCAAACAGAAAGACAGTGTGCTGGCCATCCGGGGACACTGGCATTTAAAAAGCTAAAACAAGCACCATAATGAAGACATTCACATTGTTTTCACCAGGAGAGAATATAAGCTTTCCAGCAAGAACAGCTTCTGAACTCCATTAGTGGCTCTTCGCTCTGGCTGCACACTGAAATCTGCCATAATTTTATAATGAAAGTGTCCTGGCCTCTCAGCTATGTCACAGGCATTCCATTATAATTGGTCTAGGTTAGGGCCTCGCACAGGGGTGTTTTTAAATTTCCCCAGGAGAATACAATATGCAGACAGGGCTGAGACCCACCGGCTTATACTGTGATGCAGACATTGGTCAGAATTGGGTCGAGCTAATGAGGGATGGATTGCATGGTCGAGGTGAAACTTGACCAACTGAAGGATATAATTTAACTGGAATCCCATTAAAGGTATGATAATGAGTTCAGCAAAGCTGTGAAATTGTAAGTGAGCGAAAGAAAGGCAAGAAAGCTTCATTTAACAGTTATCAACACGAGGCACTGGTGTAAAAGGTGGGGGCAGCTAGAGGAAGAATTTGCAGGGGGAAACCTCAGTTTCTCCAGCTGTAACACAGAATGTCATCTCTCCAGAAAGTTAAGGGCCTTGTCAGCCATGTTTGCAAATGATTTGATCCTCCCAGGTTCTGCTGTGGTAAAGGAACAGCAAGCCATTATTACTCACTCTGGTAACAAATAAGAAGTGGCTAAAGACATCACTCCGGCCAGCCAGCTCCTGTTGCTGTCTTGATTTTTCCTGGGCCCCTGTTCTTGCACACCCTGCTGATGACAAATTCCAGCATGCCCGCCTCCCAAGACATCAGAAGTGGAACCTCCCAAAAGAAATGCCGAGAGAACACTGGGATTGAGCGAAATGGCAACACATACTACTGATCACATCAGCAACAATGCATCTTTAAGAATAGAAAAGGGACATTTTCCCTAATCTCGAATAATCCATTTTTTCACCATCTGGGGCTGATTTTTCAACATCTGCCCTCACCTCACCCTCCCACCTGATGGAATTCTCATTCCTGCAAGATGATCTTTCAAATGCACTCCACGATTTTATTCTTTAGTTGCACTTCCCTTCCCAGCAACCGCCAGCCCCTGACGCCCTCAGCCCCGCCTCAACCACAGATGCCATCTTTTGTTTTGCATTTAAGTTTCGGGAAAGACATTGCCCTGCTGACACTTCTGCGCAGCATCAGTGAGTCGAGTCTGTTATCCAGGCTGCAGAGCCATCTGGACTTTCTGCTGAAAAGGTTGGACATGGTTTCAGGCAAGATTTTTATCAGATCTAAGAGGGGGAGAAAAATCTTGAATGCATTACTGTCTTCCAAGGTTGATGTCAGATATTTTCTCCCCTTGTCAGTTGCAAAATAAAGCAAAAAAAGATGACAACCCAAAACCAAAGGAGCTAGGATAAAGATATACATCTCCAGAGGGAGCTTTGTCAATGGAAATGGAGTATAAACAAGAAATAAATGAGTTTCGGTTTTATCAGAAACTAGACAGCCTTCCATTGGTATAACAATTCACCCGGCATTTCCAAGCCTTTGAGGGAGTGCCCCGAAAACTCGGAAGGAAATCCTCAGTGTCAAGACAAAGGCAAGATTTGCTTTCCAAAGCCTATTAACGGTGTTTAAAATACACACAAGGAAAAAGGCAAAGGGGAAGAAACACAACAGGCCTCATGAAAAATAAAACTGCTTTGACCTATCTCTCTCTCTGTCTCTCTCTCTAAATGGATATAGACTTTTATAAAAAGGTTCAAGTTTTCAACCCAAGAATGTTGGTATCTTAGCAACATAATGGCTACCACAAAGCTTTGGGTGCTTTTTCTCCAACAGTTACTGAAGAAAAGTCAGAATGAGTTCTTGTGTCAGAAACATCACCTTAACAAGGACCTTTATTGGGAGAACAGGCTACATGGGTGTCCGGGGCCTCTGCGCTCAGCTCTGCATCTGGGGCCTCAGGTGGCAGGTGCTCTGTAGGTGGCTGATGGCACATGACTGACCTGAACCCCAGACATCAGGCTGAGTGACAGCCTCAGCCTGGAAAGCAAGAAACCCAGGACAAAATGATGCGTATTATCCTGTGAAGCAGCCACAAGGCTTCCTCAGCACAGGCCTGGAGACCCATAAGCCACCTTCGATTTCCAGTTCAATATGAATCAGTGAACAAAACACCTAGTGATTGTGGGGGGGAAACTACTGAGTTTCTAAGTGTGTAATGATTTGAGAAGAAAATGTCTTCATAGAGAAGGACCTGAGCTTGGCCTCATACCAAGAACATTCTGTCTAATTAAGGGCTTAAATAGGCTTTACAGTGGAGTGATGGTTATTGATCCTGAAAAAGTCATTTATGTAATGTTTTCCAATACTTGCTAAACATTTTACTTGGACAACCATTTACTTTGTGTCTACTAAGCTCCTATTCTCTGTGGCTGAAACCAAATGGGTCCCTCAGCTTCTCCTTACTTAGTTGAAATTCTTTTCGACAGATTAGAAATCTCAGGACAGATCCCACACATTCACAGAAAGCCAAACGTGGCCACATTTCATGTAGTGAAGCACAGATGAGCAGTGCTCTGGGTTCTGGAAGGAAGGATACAGTCCTGGGGAAGTCCCCAGGAGGATGCTGTCCTGGGAGGAGGCAGGCCTGGAAGAGGACAAGGACATCACAGGAGTAGGACAGTCAGAGCGGAGCTCTGACCGTGACCTGGTACAGAGGGCAGTTGCCCTGAGTAAGGACAAACCCGACTTGGGGACCTGGGCCACCAGCACAGGGGCTTTCTTGTTGATGTCACAGCCAATGACACGAAGGGCAGGGGACAGAAAAGATCCTTCGTGGAAGTCTTGTTGGGTTGAGGAGGACATGTCACACCCAACCAGGAAGAATGTGGGTTTGCTTCCTGCTAGACATCTGTGCTCCGGCACTCACCCAGTTGCCGTGATAACCCTGTATTGGTTCCCACCTACTTGTGAATTTTCTCTACCTGGACCCTCCTTTCTGTCCATTGGCCCTGTGCCTTAGAAATGGGATGACCTCACCTCATAACTGTTCCTAAGTGAGAGTCTAGGTTTGAGGCAGGAGAGGTAGGGAGGTGGAGGAGGGCCTAGAGGAGGGCAGGCCTGGAAGAGGGGGAAAGCTCCCCACTTATGATCAGCCCGACCTCCCAGTGCCCAGTGGGGTCTGTGGGATGAGGCATCGGCTATGGGCGAGGAGCACAGGAGGTGAGTGGGTTGCTGTGCTAAGTGACTGTGTGAAATGTGTTGGCCTTGTGCCAACAGGCTACCCTGCAGGACCCACACCCTGCACTCTGGGGGTGAGTGGCAGAGGGCTAGAGAGGGGGACAGACACTGACCATTGTCTAGTGTCACCTAGCGGACAGAAGATGACGCAGGGTCCTATAAAGTGTCTGCCGCTCCACACTCCCAGAGCAACAAACAAGTCCATCTGCACTGCTCAGACAGCCTGAGAGACCTGGTGACATCATCTGTCACAAGGGTGCTTTATTCTCTCGCCAACTCCGAGAGACGCTCATCAATGCCTGTGAGGAAGCCAGAGAGAGCGAACTAGACAGGAAAACAACTCCCCTTTTATCAAAGATAAAAGGCCTCTGTGGGAATTTTAAGTTCAATTCTGTTTCAGAATCCAGGTGTCTCTGGCCAGAGTTGCCAGGCCTAAGAGCTACTGTCTCACCAAGCGTTGCTAGGGGAGGAAAAGCTCATCAGTTCTCTGGGGACACACACCCAGCAGAGCAAGGACTCATCCCAGAGGCTGTCAGGAAGCAAATTAGTTGTCACAGGAGAGGTCACCTCCTCTTCTCCCACTTCCAGACCAGCTGGGCACATGCCTCATGCAGACTTCTTCAAGTCCACCAAATGCCAGCACTTATGGCTGCAGAATACTCCTGCATGATGCTGACCAGATCCAAGTCTTAGAGGAGGTTCATGGATAATGAATGGAGGCTCTCTGCATTTATAGCAGAAGAGGGCTGGACAGAAATGTCAAATTCTAGAGGGACTAGGAAGTGCTCTCTGTAGAGCCTGGCAGACTATGACACAAACTGTGTGACATTGTCCTGCGCCCTTCTCGGGGCACACAGGAACACCTCAACCTTCTCTTCCACAAAACAAACACCCCTACTCCTTGACCATTGAGGTTGCCCCCCACCCCCAGACCCCTTTCACCTTTAGACTTAAATCTAATAAAAACCTATTTCATAAAAACCCAAAATCTCATGCTTCCACAGAATACAGAGAAACCAAGACGGCAGCATAGGTAAACACCTAAACTGCTGCCTTGCACAACAATTTCAAAACTACAACTAAAAGACAAAACGGGCACCATCCAGAACCACGGGAAAGCTAGCTCAGTGGAAATTCTACAACTAGAAGGAAAGAGAAAAGCACATTGAGATTCAGAAGAGCTGCAAAAGACTGAGGTACAGAGATGCACACACACGTGGAGAGGACTGGAGGCTGAGTGTGGTGGCTGGCTTTCTCAAGCAGAAGGGAGATGGAAGCTCCCAACTATGCTGAACTGCAGTTCTGGGTGAGACCCTGGGAACCCAGACTCATTCAGGGGGAATCTGAACTATCAGGAAAAGAAAAGCACACTGAGACTCAGGGGAGCTGCAGAAGGCAGAGGTCCGGAAGCGCACGTGCAGAGAGAACTGACTGCTGAGTGAGAGGCTGGCTTTCTCAAACAGGAGGGAGACAGAAGCCCCCGACTGCGCTGAACTCCAATTCCAGATGAGACTCTGGGAACGCAGACTTATTTGGAGAGAAACTGGACTATCTAACAGCGAGCAAAACTCAAGGGCAGCTCTCTCTCAGAGGTGCTTGCAGTGATTACCGAGGGTCACTGAGATGCAGGGACATCATAGGATAGGACTGATGGGAAGCCAAGGCTGTTTGCTCAGCCTGAGACTCCACCCCATCCAAGCTGAGCACAGAGGCTTTTGCAGTTTTGGAAGTCTTGTCTCATAAGGCTGTCTCCAACACAGAAGTTCTCCAATCATAGACACAACTGATCCTCACAGCCAATTAGCCTATAAGTCAATTCCTCCCAGTGATACCAACAACAATCAAGACTTAACTACAACAAAGCTGTGCTCACAGCCCACAAAGGGGTGCGCCAAGACTGTCCACCTTAGGTAACTGGGGAGACTGAGCCATTGGACCCTATAGGACACCTACCATACAAAGCTACTCAAGGAATCAGCGAAAATGCAGAGACAAAGAAACATCACAAATTAAAGAAATGGAGGAAAGCAAACAACTGGATATAGAGTTCAAAACCACAGTTATAAGGTTTTTCAATAATTTTCTAGAAAAGGCTAATAAATTTAGCAAGACCCTCGAGGATATTAAAAAGGACCAACTAGAAATTAAACATACACTGACTGAAATAAAAATATATATACAGAGATCCAACAGCAGACTAGAGGATCACAAGAATCAAGTCAAATATTGAAAATATAAAGAAGCAAAAAACACTCAACTGAAAAAGAAAAAAGAATCCAAAAATCTGAAGATAATGTAAGGAGCCTCTGGGACACCTCAAGCAAATCAACATCAGAATTATAGGGGCACCAGAAGAAGAGAGAGAGCAAGATACTGAAAACCTATTTAAAGAAATAATGACAGAAAATTCCCCCCACCTGGTGAAAGAAATAGACTTACAAGTCCAGGAAGCATACAGAACCCCAAACAAAAGAAATCCAAAGAGGACCACACCAAGACATATAATTAAAATGCCAAGAGCAAAAGACAAAGAGAGAATATTAAAAGCAGCAAGAGAAAAACAGTTAATTACCTACAAGGGAGCACCCCAGACCTCTGCCTTCCACAGCTCCCTTGACTGTCAACTGATTTCTCAAGAGAAACTATGCAGGCCAGACGGGAGTGGCAAGAAATATTTAAAATGATGAATAGCAAGAACCTACAATCAAGATTACTCTACCTAGCAAAGCTATCATTCAGAAGGGCAGATAAAGAGCTTCACAGATAAGAAAAAGCTAAAGGAGTTCAGCAACCTAAACCAGTATTATTTGAAATGCTGAAAGGTATTCTTGAAGAAGAAGAAGAAGAAGAAGAAGAAGAAGAAGAAGAAGAAGAAGA
>JAAGEH010002534.1:16806344-16836758 GCA_011751065.1 Lasiurus cinereus | reverse complement strand
AGAAGAAGAAGAAGAAGAAGAAGAAGAAGAAGAAGAAGAAGAAGAAGGAGAAGGAGAAGGAGAAGGAGAAGGAGAAGGAGAAGGAGAAGGAGAAGAAGAAGAAGAAGAAGAAGAAGAAGAAGAAGAAGAAGAAGAAGAAGAAGAAGAAGAAGAGGAAGAGGAAGAGGAAGAAGAAAAAAATAAAAATTATGAACAACAAATACATATCTATCAAGTGGATCTAAAAATCAAGCAAATAAAATATCTAATGAACAGAATAAACTGGTGAATATAATAGAATCAGGGGCATAGAAAGGGAGTGGACTGACAATTCTCAGGGGTAAAGGGGTGTAGAGGGTGTGGGAAGAGACTTAACTAAAATTGTACACCTATGGATGAGGACAGTGGAGGGGGTAAGGGCGGAAGGTGGAGTGGGAACTGTGTGGAGAAGAGCTATGGGGGGGAAAAGAGGAACAATTGTAATAATCTGAACAATAAATATTTATTAAATTTAACAAAAAGAAAAAATATATTACTATAATGGTAAAAAAAAGAATACAATCAATGGAGTCACTTGAATTTTGTATTTGTTCTAAACAAATGTGACATATAACCCAGCTAAAAGAGACTATGCCTGCTGCTTCATTAGGATGCTTATTTCTTCACATGTTGATTGAGTTCCATGATCTGGCAAGCCCCTTGCCAAGTACAGGAATCCAGAGATGAATTTGGAGCCTTCCAGGAGCTTTCACACCAATGGGGCCATTGGGTATGTAAACAAGCTATCAGAATAGATTGCAGGAAAGCCTTTGGACAGAGGTATTTTTCCTTTTTCCTCTTCACTTTGAATGGCTTTATTTCTCTTCATATGATTGCTCAGCTGCGACTTCCAGTACTGTGTAGAATAGGATACCTCATGTGTCAATTATATCTCAGTTAGTGGGAAAAAAAGAAAGAAGGAGGAGTGGCCCTCCTCACCTTTTACTAAGTTGTAGAGGAGAAGTTTTGGGGTTGTTTTTTTTACTGTGATGTCAGCTGTGGGCTTTTCCTTTAATTATATTGACACAACTCCCTTATATACTTATTTTGTTGACAGTTTTATCATGAGTAGATTTTGAGCTTTATGAAATGTTTTTAATGCATCTTTTAAGACAATCATGTGATTTTTATCTTTATTCTGTTACTAGAGGCCTCGCGCATGAATTTGTGCATGGTTGGGATCCCTCCAGGTAGCCTTCAGAGATCGGGCCCCAGCTTGTGTCCCCAGCCTTGTAGCCCCATAGCCCTGCCTGGCACCCCACCTTGGCCTGGCCTGGTGCCAACCTCTCTCACCTGCTCCACCAATCTGCCTGTGGGACAATTGATCGTCGGGGAGAGAGAAAGTGGGGGGCCCACAACCACTACTGGTTGCCATCTGCAAGGCAATTGGGCCCCCACTCTCACCTGCCTTGGCCTGGCGCCACCCACTCATCTGCTCCACCATCCTGCCTTGGTCCTGCTCTTGTCTGGGCCATCAGGGCTGGCAGCACCTCCACTGCCGCCCACTGCCAGCACCACTTCAGCACACATCATAGTGAGCAGTTGAATACCCAGTCTCCTGATCGATCGAAGTCCCAGTTGAAGGACCACCCAAGGGTACAATTTGCATATTAGGCTTTTATTATATTGGATGAATTGTATCACATTGATGGATTTACATATGTTGAGTCATCTTTGCATCCCAGGTATAAATCCATTTGGTCATTATCACTTTAGTATGCTGTTAAATTTGGTTTGCTAGTATTTTATTGAGGATTTTGTATCTATGTGCAGGAATATTGATGTGTAATTTTTTTTTCTTACGGTGTCTCTGGTTTCGCTATTAGGATGATCCTGGCCTCATAAACTGAGTTTGGAAGTGTTCTCTCATTTTATCTTTTGGAATAGTGTTAAAAGAATTAGTATGAACTCTTTGACTATTTGGTGCAATTCACCAATGAAACCATATTAAACTGAGCTCCTTGGGTGAGAAATTTTTTGATGTTTTTTAAAATTGAGATATTGTTGAGAGATTTTTTATTATTAACTCAATCTCTTTATTTGTTATTGTTCTAGTCAGGCATTCAACTTCTTCTTGCTTACATTTTGGTAAGTTGTAAGTTTCTGGGATTTTATTTATTTTCACCAGATTATCTAATTTGTTGATATATAATTGTTCATAATAGTCCCTTAGGATCCTTTTCACTTTTGAGGTCTCCATTTCAATGTCTCCTCTTTCATTTCTAATTCTATTTTAGTCTTCTCTCCTTTTTCCTCAGTTAGTCTAGATAACAATTTGTTGATTTTATCTTTAAAAAAAACACCCAACTCATTGATTTGTTATTTTTCTGTTCTCTATTTGATTTATTTCTGCTCTAATCTTTATTATTTCCTCCCTTCTGCTAACTTTGGGCTTAGTTTGCTCTTCCTTTTCTAGTTGCTTGAGGCGTATAGTTAGGTTAAATATTTGACATCTTCTTTGTCACTATAGGCACTTATTGCCATAAACTTCCCAATTATGGTGAATATTCCCTAATATATATCAGATCACCAGCATTTTTGGGGTATTATTTTCTGAGCACATTTAAGGTAGGCAAGGCTAAGCTATGATGTTTGGTAGGTTAGGTGTATTAAATGCATGTTTTACTTAACATTATTTTCCACTTATCATGGATTTATCAGTGCATAACCCATAGTAAGTTGAAGAGCATCTGTATATCATGTCTCTATGTACACCACTTTATGTCTAACTTATTTTGGATCCCTTTGGCTTCTTGAATTTGTATGTATATTTTGTTCCCCAGATTTAGGGAGTTTTTTGCCATTATATTTTTAAATACACTTTCTGCCTCCTTTCTCTCTCTCTCTCTCTCTCTCTCTCTCTCTGCTTCTTCTGGACTCCCATAATGCATATATTGTTTCATTGATGGTGTTCCATAAATCGCCTAGCCTTTCTTTACTCTTCCTCATTCATTTTTTTCCTCCTCTGACTGGATAATTTCTAATGACTTTTCTTTGAGTTCACAAAGTCCTTTTTCTGCTTGACAGGATCTATTGTTAAAGCTATTTCTTTCTTTCTTTCTTTTCATTAAATTCATTGTTTTCTTCAGCTCCAGAATGTCTGTTTGACTCTACTTTATGATTTCAATCTCTTTGTTAAACTCCTCATTTTGTTCCTGTCTTGTTTTCCTGATTTCATTGGATATTTGTATTCTCTTGTAGCTCACTGAGCTTCCTTAAAAAAATAATTTTGAATTGTCAGGAAATTCATGGATCTCCATTTCTTTGGGGTTTGTTATTGGAAATTCATTGTGTTCCTTTGGTGGTGTCATGCTTCCCTGACTTTCTGTGTTCCCTGCGGCCTTGAAGAAATAGTCACCTCTCCCACACTTTCAGGACTGTCTGTGGTGGGGAAAGGTGGTACAAGGGTACCAGCTGGAGGTATGTGCTGAGATGCCCGATTTGCACAGATCCCAGGGCCTGTGACAGATCCTCACTGGGCCCAGATCACATGTGAGTGCAGCAGTGTGAGTCTAGAACATGGGGAGGCAATGACTATCTTGTTTGTGAAAGCACAGCATTTTCCGGGCCATCTCTCTCCTGTTTGCTGAGTGCAATGTAAACAGAGCTGGAATGGGTCCCTCTGGCCTCCAGTCTCTTTGTGAGCTTGAGGAAATACTCCATGATGGTCTCACCCTGGCTTTAGTCAGTGCCTCAAATGCATTGTTGGGGATTATTTAGCGTTTTTATCTACTTAATTTCTCCTCTCCAGAGCCTATTTTGAGGGTGAAAGCAGATTGAGGGTCAAAGTCATAAGATAAAAAGGTCTGAGAGTTTATCCTTTATGGCATTCAGAAGTCAGTGTGACATGGACTTCAGTGGTAATGTTGCAAAACAGGCATTAACATTCTTCATTATTTAGGCAATAACTTTAAAACATCTTGTAAAGTTAACAAAAACTGGGAAAGTAAATATTACATCTTTTCAATAGGACAACTGGTTTTTCCACTGGGAAGCCTTTTTCCTTTTTTATACACTGATGGTTCTTCTTGTTTATGTCTTTTTAAATCCAAATGAACTCAAACAACCATGAATCAAAGCCAAACAAAGGGCCTCATCTGTTAGCATCCCCATATTAGCACACTAATGAGAATTTAAAGATTCTAATTAAACCCAGATGCAAAATATCTTCCTGAGTACATCCGAAAGCGCCAGTTTAACAAAAACAGAAATATTACATTCTTCTAATGTGGTTTTAGTTTATTTTCTACATTTTTATTGTACTCCAATTTGAAGTTGATTGTTAAAGCAGTAACTACTGCTTTAACAGATTTGCGGATGTCTAACAATTTAGATAATTGTGAATAACTATAAATGTACTTAATCAGAGGGTAGATATATAGATATCTCTACTCATAATCCTCAACTCTCAGCTACTCAAGGTAATGAGCATGGGATCTCTTACTTAGGCTTTGCTGAAATCCTCAATGAGTAAAAAAGCCTTTGGACAAGAGAACCCAGACGTTAAACTAGAAGTCGTACATCTGGATTTGAATTCTAACCCTACTACCAACTGCCTGAGTCAGCTATCACAAGTCAGCTTAGCTTTCTCAGCCTTGGTTGGCTCATCACAAAACACCCACCCCCACCCCCACCCCTATCCCCACCCCCTGGTGCCTGGTCCCTAGGGAGCAGCTGTAGGTTGTCATTCATTCCCTTCCCTCCTGCCGGCAGAAAGGGGTCTCCATCTGCACTGCTCATAATAACCCAACCCCTGGAGCCCTTTGCCCTCTAGTCACTCTCCACTGGAGGTGCTCGTGGGCTAGACAATGGCTGGGCTAATTCACAAAACAAACAGCAAAAAGCAGAGGATGTGATCCATTTCTCAGACCTGGGGAAAAAAATAAAGAAATTCAGCTCCCGATATTGCTAAACCTTTGTCACCAACATAGCACACAACTCATTCATATAAATGTGCCCCACCTTTTTCTTTTATTTAAAAATATTTTCTTTATTTTCCTGTTTCTTTAATATAACTAATCATGTAGAATTTTAAAATGTCAACAATGCAAGATTTGAAATGCTTTCATGTCTCTAAATTTGGAATGTACGAATGTGACCAGCCCCCAGCCCTGCCTATTAAAATCCATCTCATCGTACATACATACTGAGGGGCCTTTTGGTCTACAGGCAGATAGTTCTCTTGTTCAGCAAATGACTCACAATTTAGAGCCCAGCCCTAGGGGAGCAAAGGTGGACCCTCGCTGTCCTGCTTGTGGATCTGCTCAGCATATTCAGAGGTAGGAGTGAGGACACTGCTCTTCCTCTGAGAAGCTGACTTTGGGCTAGTGGGGGGCACACAGTAGCTCTGCTTGCAGGGAGGTCTGCATAGACCAAAGAGAGAGAGAGCTGGCAAGAGGAAGTGCGACACCAGTCACATGAAGGACAGGTTGACTGGGAGAAGATGACAAGATGGGCTAATATTTCACTGCATGCACAATTTATGGCTGTTGCATGGAGAAGTCAGTTCTTCCAGTTTTCTGGCCCCAGGAGGCGTAGGTGGAGCACCTGGCCTACCTGTCACAATCACCCTAGTCATCCCAGCTCAGCCAGCCCTGAGCATGACTGGCTTCTCCCCTAGGTGCTTTTGCAGAAAGAGCCCCACCCCCAATGCTCTGACCTTTAGGTCCTCTCCAGGTTTTAGGCAATGTTAAAGAAAAAATATTCACTGCTGGCACTTGTTTAGCACAGTAAGGGAGACTTTATTGAAGGGGGCGGGGTGGGGGGAAGAGATGGTGGTAGGTGAAGGGACCCCTGCTGTGAAATCTGCAGGGTAGAGACTAGGTTCAGCTCTGAGTGCAGCATAGAAAGTGGTGATCTACAGCGAGGAGCAGGTGGACTCAGTGGATAAAAGCTCACTAAGAGGAAACATCAGGGGTATGGGGGGTGGGGAGCCTCTGGCTAAACAGACCTCCGGACTCCTGCTGAAGACAGGCCCTGTGATCAGACATCAGCTCAGGGCGGTGAGAAATGAAGCGTTCGATCAGGGATGGAGGGCGAGCCCTGGACTTGTGCTAAAATTGTAAGATGCAGAGAGAAGCACAAAAAGCCCAAAAGGCAGCTCAAGGGAGCCTGAGCAGAGTTTGGCCAATTAGAGAATCTTTATCACAATAGGTTTCAAACTCCAGTGTGATTGTGATCACCTGAGCAGCTTGCGGGACATGCCAACGCAGGCTGCATTGCCTGAAACTCTGATTCTGGGGTCCAGGAAGGGGCTGAGGACCCAAAGACCATTCCCTGGTGGCTCTTCTGCCAGGAACGGTCACCTGCCTCCCCCAGGAAGTCCTTCTTCAACTACCAGGCGTCATTTGCCCCCTAGACTACTCATTGAAGGCAGCCAAAAATCCCGCAATTGTGTAAGAGGCAGAATTTCACATTCCCCACCTGTCATCATGCTTCTAGGCCAGTGGTTGGCAAATTGCGGCTCACGAGCCACATGCTGCTCTTTGGCCCCTTGAGTGTGGCTTTTCCACAAAGTGCCACGTGCGGGTGCGTGTGCACGTGCAGTGCGGTTGAAACTTCGTGGCCCATGCGCAGAAATCAGTCTTGGGCTCTCAAAAGAAATTTCAATCGTTGTACTGTTGATATTTGGCTCTGTTGACTAATGAGTTTACCGACCACTGTCCTAGGCTGACCGTGTTCATTGTAGTCTGAGGAGGTGTCGCTCCCAGGGCATGCACCATCCTTCTCCTTACAGGGTCTCCCTTGAGACTTCCGAGAGTTTAGCACATGCCCTGGAGTCTGACCAGACTTGTGGGTCTCTGGCAAGGAAGTTTATCTCTCCCAGTCTCTGCTGGCTCATCTGTAAAATCCTAAGAGTGCCTGCCTCCCGGGATCGGGGGAGGGAGGGCAGAGATAACGCGCCTGTGAGCTGTTGGCCCTTGAAAAACATCGGCCACCATCTGTCACGGAGCTTCAGACTTCCCAGTTTCCGTAATGGGGTTTTTTATAGAGAGGACCTTGTCTTTTCATCTCTGTATTTCATTAGTATCTTGCTCTATCAATTTTGGCTGATTCTTTCCCCCAGCAATCGGGGATGGTGGTGGGATAAAGGTGGAAATGTTTGAGGGACAGGCTCCACACTGGCTTCTCCCCAGGCCACTGTGGACACAGCACGTTCCACTGCAAAGGCTCAGCCAGCACCTGCCTGCGCTGCTCCAACCCCAGAGGCAATGCACACTCCACTATGCATGGAGTCTGTGTGCGAGCTGACATCACCGCCAAGGTGAAGAAGATGGGATGCTGGTCCTCAGGCACAAGAAGGGTGATGTTCATGTCAGCAGTCAGAAGTAATGTGGCTGGAGGGTGAAGTCAGAGAGGACAGAACCCAAAGTCAGGAAACGCAAATAGACAGCCAAGTAGCCAACGATTTGGGTCAGCATGATTGCAAACATTTATTTAATGCTGGAATGTATTGTTGCCAACAATGCTGTCTTCCAAGTTAAAAACATGATAACAAACTTAAAGTTGGTAAAAGATCAAGTAAATAGTGTAACCAGCAAACATTTCCTCACCCCAAATGGATGATGTCACTAAAATGATTGCATGAGACAGTTGACATGTATGTGATTTCTCTTTATGATCCCAGATATATCCAGTGTCTGTGCCTGGGGGTATGCAGCTTTCAGAGTTCCTCACTATTTGGGTTCTTTTAACATGCGCTGCACTGGGACTGCTGACATAGGGCTAAGTCAGAGTCAGAGGGCAGGATGGTGGGAGGACCACAGAGAGCACTCCCCACACACCCCAAACAGAGCAAACACCTGTCTAATTATATCAAAAGGTATCCTTTAAGCAGCTCACTCCTGTGGAAACTTTCATTTCACTAATCTCATTTAATAAGGAGGGAATATGCTAATTGACTGTCACATCCTGAAAGATGGTGGCACCGTAGCCACAAGATGGTGGTGCCCAGTCCCCTCAGCACTGCCAGGAGGGCTGCCTCCAGAGTCCCCTCAGCCCCCCAGCTGCCCAGGGCCACTGGAGGCTCAGGTAACCAGGGCTGTTTGAGGCTTGTGCTGCCCACAGTGGCAGCAGCAGAGGTGTGATGGGGGCTTGCCTTCCCTGATCATCAGATCGCCCCCCACCCTATCTAGTGCATGAATTTTCATGTACCAGGCCTCTAGTGATGCCAATAAATAGGAAGTGTTTCTATGAAACTTTGTCTTTGCACAAGTTTGGACAATAATAATGACAACAGTTAATACTTGGGTACCAGATAGTGAGTATACAGTCCTGGTACTGTATTAAGCACCTTTTATCCAAGATCTCATTTCATTTGTAATAATCCTATGATGTAGGCATCACTAATGCTCACGTTACACCACTGTCAAGTTGCAACACCAGAATTTGAATCTGGAAGAGCATGAGTTCAGTCTAGTTTTAAGTCCTCGGCTGAGTAACCCCTCATGGTGTTAACTTGAGGTTAGTCACCACTGCCAACATTACTTTCTTGCTCTGTCGTTGGGACAGTCTCCAAGGAGAGGGCACAGGGCCAATCACTGGATGGGGATGTATGGAGGTTGCTGGTGAGATGAGCAGTAGGTGGGTGATATTGGTCCAGAAATGTTCAGTGGAATGCCGTAGGTCTCTATGCCAAGAATTGGGATTGTGGGCTGATTATGATGCCTCTTCTACACACGAGGAAACCACAGCTCAGAGATGCCAAGTACCCGTTGGCAACTGAACAACCAGGAGAAGATGTTGACAGAGCTTAAGCCCCAGACTTCTGATTCCACGATGCCATGGCTACAATTAAGATTTTTCATCTTTCACACTTCCTCCAAATCTATTACTGGCCTCTGGGTAATTTGAGATATAGACTAATTAAGGAGTCAAATCATTTATTTTTTAATATATTTTATTGATTTTTTACAGAAAGGAAGAGAGAGGGATAGAGAGAAACATTGATGAGAGAGAAACATTAATCAGCTGCCTCCTGCACACCTCCTACTGGGGATGTGACTGCAACCAAAGTACGTGCCCTTGACCGGAATCAAACCTGGGACCTTTCAGTCCGCAGGCTGGCGCTCTATCCACTGAGCCAAACTGGTTTTGGCAAGAGTCAAATCATTTAAATGATGTGGCCAGACGCTGGTTTGCACAGTCCCTAACTCTGAAATTAATGAGGCTTTATTGCCATTGCCAGCAAACAGGAGTCATGACCAAGACCTAGAGATGGCCTTCTCCATAGAAACACAAAGGAACATTGAGATGCAATTTGGGGAAGAGCATCTCCCATCCACTGGTGTTATTTCTGAGGCTTTGAATTGCTAGTGGCTGGATAATGCTTCCAGCAGCATTTCTCCAGCCTTCCCAGTTCCAAGTGGAAATTGAGGGGAGAAAAGTGGGAGGAGGCATGTACTTTATGGAAGATGAGCTCCAACAAGCCTGGCACAAGACCTTCGCCCCAGTGCTGCCTGCCATCCACAGGCCCTTACCACTCGTCACCGCAGAGCGTCACCATGCCCCACCATGCCTACAGAACAAGGTTTGAAGAGGGGATGACAGAAACTGTCAGCACTGGTCCCCAGCCTGTCCTGCCCCACCCACATGCAAATCTAACCTTTTTGGTATTCCAGCACTACAAACCCGAAGACAGGATTTCAACAGGAAAATATTTACTGAAGGATTTCTCCTTCATAATCTATCGATTTTAATATCCTTACCACTTGGGCTGAATGTCAGTTTTACCCTGAGGACTGCCATTGCACATTTGAGCACATTCTATTTATTTATGGCATTCAAAGTGTTAGTGTTGGAAATGAGTAAAGCTTGAGCCTTTTGGAGTGGCTGCGTGAAGTTTATTTTTTCTATTTGAATAATGCTGGTAATTCGCCATGGTAATTGGGGCCAACAGGCAGCATGCAGGCCCCAAGCAGAAGCTAAAGTAGCATTTTGGCTTAGTTTTTCCATTAAGTACAATAATACACAGCTCATTGACAACGGGGCCACTGTCTCCACTTAACCTGTGGAACCAGGAGCACCTGATTATCACCATCATTTCACAGAAGCCAAATCCTCTCTCCTCTGATTGGTCCCATTCCAAATGTCCATCAGTGCCAAGTTGTGCGTGAACAGTGTCAGCTCTGCAGCTGTCAGATGGACCTCACTGGGGCATCCATACAGACTCTGCAAGCCCCTAGACCCAGTCCCAACTGCCCACCCTTATTACCTGCCCTGAGAGAAGCCCTGTGAAGCTTCTGCAAGGAGGAGCCTTCAGTGGGATCACACCCCCACCCAGCCTGCCCCAGTGCAAATGCTCCAGGCGGCCAGGAGTGAGGTGTGAAAAGACACAGCCCTTTCCTCATACCCAGCGACCCTTTAGAGGCCCTTTCTAAGTTACTCAATCACCAGCAATAACGAGGACAGCTGAATGTCTCTCTTTTTCATATTTAACAAAGAATTTATATTGCAAATGACAGCAGGCCATTATTCGGGATTTGGGAATGGGTCTTCAGAGCCTCTCTGTGCAGGGCTTTCTGTATCACAAAGCTGGCCTCTCACTTGTCCCTGGGCCAGGCCTCTTCTGTTTACTGCAGGAAGCAGGGGCATCTGCTGAAACAGACCACCCCACCCTGAGTTGCGGGCAGGGACTTCTGCTTGCTTCCTGTGATGATGTGTCCCTGGTACTTGACAGCATTGAGCCCGAGGAGGCAGATGAACTTGGCCTGGAACCACCGTCCTCAGCTCTCACCCAGTGGCTTTTCAGTTCAAGTTCTCATTACTGCTCTGCATGGATCCTTTACTCAGGACATACTGAACTGCTCACCACCGATCCAGAAATAGATTGTCCGACCTCTGAACTTCAGGCCATGGTTCCCCAAGACTTTTCTACTCCTCTAATCCCCGCCAATATAGATTATGAGAGGCCTTCAGGCTCTGATCTATCTTGTCTGTCTCCTCCTCCAGGGAGCCCTCCTGACTGCCTCACCCGAACCCCTGCCCATATGTGACCTCTCCTCACTGTATATATCTGTACACTCCCACCACTGGCCACATGGAGGACATGCATCATAGACTGTCTACTCTGTAATTAATTAATTCACATGGTTGTTAACAGAACAGAACTATGATAGTTCCTGCTGTATGTGAGGGTTAACTGCAATAACACATAAATGTGTCTGACAAGGAGTGACCTTGCAATAACATTGGCTATAATTACTATTGCCAACCAAGTCAATAAAAACATTGACCCCTTTCCACAATGCGGGGAGCTATAGTACATCGCATAGTTATGGCATGTGTAGGAGAAAGAAAAACAACGTATTTAGGTTGTACCAAAGAGGACACAGCATGTAAGTGCTACTGGGGCTTGGAGGAGACACGCAATCACCATGGGAGCTATTGCAGGGCCTGGACAGTCTTTGTCTACCCTCTATAACATTGCTGGACAGAGACAGGAATGTGTGTCTGTAGGCACCATAGTCCCTGCCCCAGGCCTGGACCCAGCCCCCAAATAAAAAGCTGTTAAATGAAGATGCAGGTTACTTATAAGATACAATGAGGTGTCTGTATGCTCAATGTCAGAGGAAAAATCTCACATTAATTTTAAAAGTGATGATACAATATATCTTGGTCCACGTGCTCAAAAAAATATTCTTCAAATTAAGTAGTTTGCACTTATTCACCCTTCAAGACTGGAATGACCTTCTCACAGCCCTAGGACGAACCCTAAAATCTGAGTTTATAGAAATAACCAGAGGCATGAGCTTGTTTTGAACACTGTAGCTGCTTCTTTCATAAAGAGAGTTCAGAGTGGCAAAGAAAATCAGATTACCTCAGAGTTTTATGAGTTAGATTTCAAGTAATCCAAGTGGAGTGTATATATTAAATCTTAAGTGATTAAAACATAAATAATTTCCAGTGTTCAATCAGTAAGTATATGTCTCCCAACATGAGTCCCAAGTCTAGCTTTTAACTCCCCAAGACATCAACAAGAATGTCACTTACACAGACCCAACTACAGACACTACCTGCAGCTGCAGTCCTGTGTGTGATTTAATTAAAAACCAATCAAGCACTTAGCCTGGTGGTGTTACCAGAGATTCGAGGAATGAGGGGCAGGCTCTGCTGAGGAAATACAGGACACAGAGCAGAAACCTGGAAGCCTGGGTTTCTCTGGGTGTTCCCAAACCCAAAATACCTCTCATTCCTCAGAGACTCCCAGAGTCCCTGTAACTGGTGCTCTATCTTCTGAAGGAGATGATTAGTCATGATTTTCTTTCCTTTGACCTTTAAAACCAGAAAAGCTAAGGTGATGATGGTTCAAGACATAAACCTTCTATAAATTCTCCCTCAAAAAGCCACAAGCAAGACTTTCCAAAGCAGTCCTAAGAAATTAGAGAGATTGTTTTGCTTTTTTTTTTTACATTCACTGCCTCTATAAAATGTTAATTGAGAAATGTGCTTAACATAAATGTCAAGGACCCCTAAAAACTGAATTTTTTTTTGAAAGGATGGGAGAGGAGGAGATATTTAATAAAAGGTCCCTATGGAGCATGCCTGGTTCAGGGAGGAGAGAGCACAGCTCAGCATGCAGCCCACCCCGCAGACCTGGGCCTGAGACGGGTGCCTGGGAAGCCTGTGGTGCTCTGGGTTGACATCTCTGCGCACTGTTCAGAGCTGCCTCTCAGCCCAGCCGAGCTACCTGTCCTCCCCACGGCTCAGGTGCCTTGCATAGAGCACAGCCTTGCAGGGGTTTAGACAGATCCTCAGAACAAGTCCAGGAGTGGAGAGTCCCTCATCTCTCCTCCTGTGCGACATCAACTGGCACAAAGGCAGGTGAGCATGAGCTACCTTATCTATACTTCTTAGAGCACATTTCACTCGCCAACCACAAGCAAACAAAAATAAACTTTCCTTACGTGAAGCCCCTATTATGGCTTAACTGGCGATAGAACTGTGCACAGAAGCTGACCCATGGTGTCCAGGGGCCTTACCACCGGCCCTCACACAGAGAACTTCCCCAAGGCTGAGGAGTCCCTAGGGAGCACGCAGGTCAGCTGGTCACTGAATCCACGTGCCTTTTGAATCAGCCCTGGATCTGCTCTAGATCAGGATCCACCATGCCTGTCAGATCAGCTGGTCATCTGGATCCACCACACCTGTTGGATCAGCTCTAGATCAACTGGTCATCTGGATTTACCATACCTGTCACTTCAGCTGTGGGGTATGGTGCAAACCATTTGCTATTCATAATGAAGTACAGGCTTTGTGCACTATTTGCTTTTCCTTAATTGATTGTCAGGTTTTATTTGCTTTCTTATAATAGATTCCTCTCCTTCTCTATTACTCAGAGTAAATAATGCCGTTGCTGTAACCTACAACCTGAAAAATCAGTGACTTATAATCCCACGCAGTCATCAGCAGGTGGGGAACTCATAGCCCCGGCCCCTCCTTGTGGAGGTCCATTCCTGAGGTCTCAGGTGGTGGCTTCTACATGGGCCTCTATTCTTTTATCAGGCATCCTGAACATTTATGTTAAGCCTATTTCCCTGCATCCAGCCTGGGTGAGGGAAGAGAGAAGCGAGGACTTGGGGATGGGGGAGAGAGTAAACAGAGGGAGGAAGGGGTGCACTTGGTCCTTTCGTATATAGCACCATCATCAGAAAGGATGTTTGTCCATGTGATGTTGCGTTTCCTGTGCTTATGGATTGAATGCTTGTGTCTCCCAAATCCATGTTGAAGCCCAAGAATGGCTGTATGTGGAGATGACCTCTAAGACAGTGACTAAGTTAGATGAGGTCATGAGGGTACAGCCCATAGGAGAAAGCTCCAGAGCTGGCCGGCTCTCTCCGCTCACCCTGACCAGAGGCCACCGAGCTCACAGCCAAACAAAGAGGCCCCAGAGTGAGACCAGCCTGCAACACCATGGCCTGGCCCTCTAGGCCCCAACGCTGTGAGAAATAAATGTCTGTAAACCACCGGGTCTCGGGTGCCTTGTTATGGCATCTGAGCAAATCAACAGTGTTAGTGTCAGAAAAAAAACAACCCGTTTTCCCTGAAATGTTTAACCTTTCACTAGCCTGCGTGTCCCTGGGCCATCCTTGAGAATCTCTGCAGCAGCTTCTTTGTCAGGAGGGGGCGGGGCTGTGTGCACAGCACCGGCACTTAGAGCCTATTTTGCGTCTATGTGAAGAGGGTGCTCTCTGGGTTTCCAAATGAAAAGGGGCTTTTGTGTGCTTTATATTATTACTTAGTGGTTTGGAGCCTCCTGTTCTGAGGGCCCGACAGGCCCTGGAGGCAGACACAAAGTGACAAGCTGTCTCCTATTGGCAATCTCATCACTTCTGGAACATTCAGAAATCTCCTTTTACACAGAAGGAAAAGGACAATTGAAGGCACCTTGAGAACAGTTTCTTGTTCCCACAGCACATAGTGGGCGGGGGGGGAGGGGGGAGGGAGGAAAAGGAAGTCCAGCACTTTGAGACAGATGGAAGACACAAAGGACACCAGCTCTGCCCCTAAATCTCAGGGAGGCGAGGTGAACACACAGGAAGCCGCTAGAACTGACTCTGGATGTGGTGGCTGCCCGCCAGGGGAGGGAGCCCTGTCATTTGGGTTCCTGTGTTCACACCAGCAGGACAGTGGCGGGTGACCCCCGTCAGCGGTATGTCACGGGGCCTGCCAGGGAGGAGACACCGCTCAGCCTGTGACCTGAGAAACACACATCTGTGGAAGGAAGCCCGTGAGCCCCTCTTTCCTTTCAAGGTCATTTCAGATGTCAGCACCCGGACTGGACGGTGCCCTTGGCTCCTACCCCGGCAGGGACCCTCTACCTCAGGATGCAGCTGCAGGAGTGTGCGTGCTGGGTCTTGCTACCAGTCGTTTGAGAACAGAGCTTAGAGGTCCTGCTCCAAATGCAGATGCCCCCCAAGGCCACCTGGCTCTCAGATCCTGGGCTCCCTGCCTACTCCAGCCCCTCCTTGGTCAGAGGTCCGCCACCTTCACTGACCTCCCAACCTGAAAGATGACTTACTATTTGGTCAGGGCCCATCATTGTAACGGGGAGGATAAGACCAACAACTTGTGCTTAGGGCTCAAAGGGCACCGTGACCCTTCCCACCCCATGTCCACACCTGGTGCACATTCAATCAGTGGCAGCGACTATGACCACTGATGTCATGTCCAGTGACAGTGTCCTGAGAAGAGACAGCACAGTAGAGGCAGACAGAAGAAGCCACATGAAGATGGAGGCAGAGATAGGAGGGATGTAGCCACAAGTCAAGGGATTCCTGGAGCCCCCAGAAGCTGGAAGAGGCAGGAGGGGCCCACCCCTGGAGCTCCGGCTGCACAGTTTATGGTCACTTGTCCCAGCAGCCCCGGAACACTCACACATAGGTACCAGGGACATGTGCATGCCCTCTATGGACCCCAGGTTCCAGGTCACAAAGGGGCAGGACAGCCTCCAGGTTTATTTCTAAAAATCTATGAGTCTGTGATTCCCACCCCAAGGTGAGGCAGCCTGGGTTCCCTCAGAGCTGAGCCAGGGAGAACCCCCATGACACACAGCAGGCCCACGGTCGGCCCCCATCCCCAGCTGGCCATGCCAGGAGCCCACACCCCTAAGGGAAGCCCAATTTACATAGCACCTGTCACCTATGGGTTTCTGGAGCAGCCACAGCAGCACAGGGAAAGACCCCAAGCCCCACAGGTACTGGGAAGAGGGGTGCTGGCCCACCTCCCCTGCTCTCTGTCTGAAAAGCAAGAGCCTCTACCTGTTTCCTTGGCAGGTTTCTGGTTTCCAGGAGGGGGCCTATTTTCACATGAACATGGTGTTTTTAAACTATTTATTCTTCGTAGTGTACTTACCTGAGACCTGTTCTTATCTAGAACAAAATAGCCAAACATACCTGGTGAGACAGTGAAAACCCATTCGAACAAAAAATGACCTGTTTGCCTACCTTCTGATGAAGTGGATATTGTGATTTGGCTGCAGTGATGGGGAAATAATAGTGATGACGGGACAGTAATAATAATGACGGAAGAAGAATAGCTGGCTTTGTGTCTGAGCACTCACCCAGAGGCCCCATGCTAAGCATTTAAGAGCCATCCACCACTTATTCCTAACAAAAGCATCGTCAGATGGAAATTAAGGGGATTAATTCACAAATTAGAAGACCAGGTGCAAGCTGACTCACACCAGGTTTCTTTGAGTCTAAGGCCTATGAAGGTCACTGCTGTCTCCCACAAAAAGTAGCCATGGGCCATGTGCAGAAGAACAACTTGTCAGCCATGGATAGGGGATCAGGGGAAGGGAGATGGTTCTGAGCAACACCAGCCATGTATTTCACATGTGCTGCTTTAGCAGACATGTGAGGTACTTTAGGGATTATATCAAGTTGCTGTGTGTGTGTTTTGTCTTTATGTGTGTGTATGTACACAGTCGTGTGTGTATCATGTGTATGTACTGTCTGAATCGTGTGTGTGCATATGTGCAGGTATGTATTGTGCTTGAGTGTATATGTGTGTATCTCTGTGTACTTGTGTCTGTGTGTGCATGGGTGTGTGTACACATGTTGTGTGTATTTACATGTGCCGAAACATTAAGAGAGGAGGTCATGAGTGAGCTGTAGAGAGCAGTTCAGCCAGGAAAGTCCCTGAGATGAGTGGGTGTTTAGAAACTGGCTCTGCAAAACTAAGCAGAAAGTGGGAACCAATTGTCCCATGTATGCAGGTCCCCCAGGCTCCCCTCAGGACACAGCTGAGCTTGCTCCTCTGAGGACGCAGACACAGACACGTTTCCCTGCAAAGGTTCTGCTCAAGCACAAGCAGGCTCCTACCCAGGAGCCAAACTGGGGGTTAATTCCTCAGAATCAGGGCCCAGTATTTTACTCTTTCCCGAGGCCAGGGGGTCATGGTTCAGTGCGTGTGGTGGCGGGGTGCCGTGTGACAGGGTGACCTCCAGACTCCGCACATGGGGACATGGCTTTGAGAAGGAGGGGAGGATGTGAGCGTGAACCACTCAGTGTCAAAGCAGCCTGGTGCTTCTGTCTTGCAGGAATTCGCCGACTCTGTGTCCCAGATGGTCACGCAAAAGTTTCGTGAGCTGACCGTGGGCCTGACGTCCATGCATGCCCGCCACAGAGCACTGGCAGGGATTGTCATGACCAAAGGTAACGTCTCACGTCTTTGCTGTGGGATTTTCATCACAAGGAGAGGAAATTAGCATTTGCCTGGTCTTAAGAAACAAAGGACTCTCCCTTCCATCTGAAAACATGACAAGAAAAACAAAATTAGACACAGAGGGATCAGTGACGAAGTGTGTGACCAGCAAACCTTTAGTGCCAGTGGTGGTGCACCTCCTTACAGCCATCTCTGCACAGGCTTCTCTCAATATCCATAAAATTAAACTAAGGACTGGCTTGTCCCTTTGCTATTGGTCATTTCCCCACATCTCGTTGGCAGGAAGAGTGTGCGGTGCTGGAGGAACCAGTAAAAGCTGGAATGCAAGGCCAGGCCACCTGATAAGTCACTTCCATTACTTCCCGCTCTGCCTTTCCCTCCCCCAGTGCATTTTCTCTGTGCTCAGCCCGGTCCAGAGAATCCACTTCACCTGAGAATTACAAGCCCCTCCCTCTGGGGTGCAGACCGTCCAGGAATCCTATTACATAAGAATGAATGCACTCCTTGCTGCCAGAACACCCCCCACACACAATGCTCACAGACGAATGTCCATCCTCAGGCACAAATGACAGAACCAAAGGAAGCCATTGACAGCCATGATCATGGCTGCTTTTATAAGCCAAGATAGAAGAAAATGGTGGTTGAATGTAAGCAGTCAGCACTAGTGAGAACATTACAGACCTATTTGTGATAACTAACCAGCCTGGCTGGCAATCAGGGCTGATTTGGGCTGTCTCACCCAGGCCCGATTGGGACCGATTGGAGCCAGCTGAGGGGAGGGATCATGGGAGGTTGGCTGTGGGAGTGCCCTGACCACTAGGGGGCAGCTCCTGTGTTGAGCATCTTCCCCCTGGTGGTCAGTGTGTGTCATAGCAACTGGTCGACTGGTTGTTTGGTCGTAAATATCTCTTAGGCCTTTATATATACACTAGAGGCCTGGTGCACAAAATTTGTGCACTTGGGGAAGGGGGTTTCTTCAGCCCAGCCTGTGCCCTCTCACAGTCCGGGAACCCTGTGATTGATCACTCCACAGAGGGAGACCCCACCACCACCAGCGGGTAGCCTGGGCCTCCCTTTTTGGGGCAATCACAGAGCTCCCAGCAGGTGGCTTGGGCCTCCCTCTGCAGAGTGATTGTGGGTCGATGGTGGGGCCTCCAACCAATCGCATTGAACCTGCCTTGGTGGCGGTGACAGTCAGTGCTCCGTTGCCACAGTGCCTGCAACCCAAGAAGTACTGAGAGCTCAGCAAAGCAGTTCAGCTCAGTCACCAGTCCCCACCCACCTGAGCCTGCTGTGCTCGCAGCCTGGTGTTCCGGTCGTCCGTTTGGTTGTTTTGGATGTTACAGACCCTGAGTCTTTATATGTTAGGATATTAAAATTTATTTAAAATCAGGCTATTGGTACATTTCCATCATTCTCGACTCTGGTGCTGTCCCATGCAAGGACACAGGAGCAGGCATGTGGCACTCAGGAAACTCTTCAGCCAGAGGATATGTCACTTATCCTTTCTGTTTTGGGCATCTTTTATTTACTTTTCATTTAAATTCTTTGTTGTTGAAAGTATTACATATGTCTCCTTTTTCTCCATTGACTTCTCTCCACCTGCTCCCACCTCCCAGCATTTGCCTTCACCCTCCTACTGTCTATGTCCATTGGTTATGCTTCTATACATGCTTATAAGTCTTTTGGTTGATCTTTTACCCACACACATACCCTCCCCTAATTTCCCTCTGAAGTTTGATGGTCTGTTTGATGCTTTTATGTCTCTGTATCTATTTTTGTTCATCAGTTTTGATGATATTGCTACTAAATATGTCTGATATTTTGCTGCCTATGGATTCTTCTAAGATTTTGATGTCTTCCTTGAGTCTGACATTTAAGTCTTTTATCTATTTTGAGTTTATGTAAAATAAAAAAAGACCCCAAATAGCTGCAGCAATCCTGAGAAAGAAGAACAAAGTTGGAGGGATCACAATACCTGATATCTAGATATATTACAAAACCACTGTTCTCAAAACTGCCTGGTACTGGCACAAGAACAAACATACAGACTAAAGGAACAGAAGAGAGAACCCAGAAATCAACCCAAGCCATTCTGCTCAATTAATATTTGACAAAGGAGGCAAAGGCATACAATAGAGTAAGGATAATCTCTTCAAAAATGGTGTTGGAAAAATTGAACAGAAACAAGCAAAAAAATTAAACTAGACCACCAACTTACACCATACACAAAAATAAACTCAAAACGTGTTCAGCATCTTTTAAAAGGGAAATAAAAACGCCTCCTCCAGGGCAATTTGGTGAATGGAATAAAGAATATTAAATACTTGAATGGTAAAAATCACCTTATCAGCATCATGTTCTAAGTCAAAGGTGATACTGTTTCATTGCTAACACATCTCCTGAGCCGTAACACTCACCTCTTCCACACATTTGAGGACATCTGCACATGACATAGTCCCCTCTGTCAGGACCACACTGTGGATGTGACCCTTCTGTCCAGACCATCAGACATTAATCAGATGCATCTACATAGTGGACACCATTCTGCATGCATTGAGGGCTCAAGAAAAGGCACAGCCCTGCCTCAAAACGTAACCTCCTGGGAAACAGTGAGAGGTGCTATAGGCAAAAAAGCAACTGCCTAGGTTTCAATCCCAGGTCCACAGCAACTACCAATGTGACCTCAGGCCAGTCAGCCTCTCTGGGACAAGGGACCACAAGAGCACCTGCTAGGAAAGTCATTTCAAGGTCAAATGTGTTCATGTATACAAGCACTTAGAAAGATTCCAGCCCATAATATGTGCCACACAAGTGCTATTCATAGTAGCCTCCCTCTTTTATTCATAAATTACTCACAGAGTGCTCATCAGCACCAGAGCCCATCCCAGGTTCTGGGAAAACCACAGAACAAAATAGATGAAGCACCTGCCTGTGTGAGTTTTCCATCCCAGTTGGGAAGGGTCATAAAGAAAAGTTTAAATCCAATGAAAAAGTGTGAAAGAGTTACATGCACAGAGTTGTAGGATAACAGAGACAAAATCTTGGCAAATTTTTAATTTTGGAGTGTCATTGATTTTTCTGCCACAGATTCCAGGATAATGTATCTTAAGTGAGCTTGGTCTGACCCATGAATGCGAAGAAAGAAAGGGGGGAGGAAGGCAAGGAAAGATACCAGCCCTTGTTCCCTCTTTATTGGGCAATATATTCCTAACCTCAAAAGCATACGTCAGTATGATTCGGTGAGTAGTTTTCAATATTTCTCAGCTCTGGAGCTGTGATTGTTCAATATTTTTCCACTTTTTGAGGGAACCCAAAGACTTCTCTTGGAAAACAGTGATGTTTTACAAGGACTTGTGGGAAAATGGTACTTAAAAGTGCTAGTGAATGCACTGCTTTGTGTGCAGGCAATTTATCTATATGAACTAAATTTATTACATGAAAGTGAGATTTTACAAGGTAAAGCTTCACTAATTAGTAATTTATGAATATTTAAAAATAAATTGCTGAAATTTACTTTCCTGTTATAAAGAGAAGACTTAATAAACATGTTGATCAAAAAGAGATTAGAGAGAAATGAGCAAAATTACTAATAGAAACATTTATTTACTTAAAGCTGATTTGCCATTTAATCTTCACTCTAGTTCAGTTATTCAAGCAAATTCCTAAGAAACTCTGGAGATGAAGTGATATACATATATATGTGTGTGTATATATGTATGTATGTATGTATGTATATATATGTATGTATATATATGTATACATATAACAATGCTACAAAATTGTATTTATTTTTAAATAAAATAATACAATTGCCCCTGCAGTTTTTTATCAGAGTGTGTGTTAAAAATAAACTTTTTAAAATAATGCAGTCCTGTGGTAAAAATTCAAGCAGAAAAGACTATGAATTAAAAACAATATTATCCCCCTACTCCTCATTTCCTTTGCTCCTCAGAGCAGGCATCTCTAATAATTTTCAATTTTTGTTCTCGTGACCGTAAATACTATATTGGTTCTGCATTTCTGGATTTTCAATTCTAAATACTATCTGCTGACTCACATTGTTAAAATTCTGTGCTTTTCATTGTTTATGTGTGATATTTGTACTTTTATATAAATTCTTAAACTTTATTTTTTACACTATCAAGTTCAGATAGCCCAGGTTCATTTCCTATTCATAAATTAGGGAGGAGCCATTTACCTACCCTGATTTGTTTAGCTGCTTATTTGTGCATTTTTCCCTTCTATGGTTTCTTTGATAAATTCCTTCCTTCACGCACGTTTTTGTGGAATTCTCAATATTCTGAATAAATCTTCCATTTTCTTACCTTTACTTCCTTATTTTTACTCTGTGTTCTTAGAAATTTATTAAATTTATCTGACAGCTCAACTGCCCTTTTTCCCCCTGATTTTTGCAATCTATTTATATTGCTCAAGACATCTCTCTTGTCTTCAGTTTTCCCCTTTTCCAAGGGACACTCTTCTTGTCGTATAGATGCCATGCTTCCTCCTATCTCTCCAAAGTGACTCACCAACAAATCCCTGACTCCCCCCTGCCCTGGGGGCTGTGCTTCTTCTGTGGCCAGGCCGCCCCTCCCCGCCTCACCCCCCCCTCCCCGGCCCTGTCCCCTTCATGTTCAGTCTTTCTCTTCCATCTTGCGTAGGATTCTTGTCTGAATAGCCTCATTGGTAATAAAATATTAGACTGATTATCACTGGACCAGGCATGGATTTCCAGGTGTGCAAAATGGTCACTTTCTCCAACAAGCTGTCACCCACACGGGAAGGCTGCCTGGCTGGTCTCCCTGGGCTGGTGTGCAGGAGCTGGCTGCTGGTGAGGGACCACTCAGCACCACAATGAGGAAGTTTTGCTTAGGAGGTAAACCTCCCATCAGACCTCGGTCTGTCTCAGGCAGTGTCCCCAGTTCCTTCAGCCTAAGACTCTCCATTGTTCATCCTCCGAGGTCGCTTCCAGTCAGGTGTGCTCTCCACAGACATCGCACCTGGCAATGCAGCTGAACGTCTCTTTTCAGCCCAGGAGGACCCCTGTAAAAGCCCATCTTCACAGGGGCCCAGCACACGGGAGTGCGGGAGTGTACCCCCTACTATTCCAGAATCTCTATCTTTCCACTTTCCCCCTTCTCAAATAACTGGTAATTAATTACTTTGGCCATAAAATCAGATTGTCTTTGTATTTATGCCCAGTGGGGATGGATGGGGCAGATGAGTGGGAAAATGAACTGAACAGGGAGCTCTGAACAGAAACTGGTGCTGGAACCAGAGACTATGAATGACCATGTGGATTTCAAGGAACTGATCTTAATATCTACTAAGCGGGAAGTGGGTGTGCTCAGATTCACGAGGGCCGTCCTCGAACCAGGAGTAGGATGCACAATTGATTTTAAATCTGTTAAAACCACAAAACACAAAATAGATATTACCCTATGTCACATAGATGTTGACTTGTGTATACTAAACGTCCTTCCTTAAAATCAGTCACACACACACACACACACACAAACACACACACCTCCTACTAATTTAGAAATAAACAGGAGTTTAGTCCAGAATATTTTACAAGGGCCTGATCAATGTCACTAAAAATAAACTTGCTCGAGAGAGGGCTAAATCCCCACAAAATGCTTTAATTTAATCCTTTTCAATAAGTAGGTGCATCTAAGAAAATGCATAAAAAAGGAAAGACAATGTTCTCCTGGGTTCTTTCAAGATCAGGTACCCCCACCAAAGCTGATCAAATACTTCAATGTTTTTCTGATCATTGAGTTCTAACCCAGCATTTAACTGCCCAAAGGTTTTATTGGGGGAGGGGGGAATAACCTCAACAATATATTTTATTTTTTAAGAAAAGGAAGGAAGGAAGGAAGGAAGGAAGGAAGGAAGGAAGGAAGGGAGGGGGAGGAAAGATAGAAGAGAGGGAGGGAGGGAAGGAGGGAGGAGGAGAGAGAGGGAGGAAGGAAGGAAGGAAGGAAAGAAGGAAGGAAGGAAGGAAGGAAGGAAGGAAGGAAGGAAGGAAGGAAGGAGGAAGGAAGGAAGGAAGGAAGGAAGGAAGGGAAGGAGGGAGGGAGGGAGGGAGGAAGGAAGGAGTTCAGAACAATTCTTGTCCATTACTTATCTTAAGAGGAGTTAATTATCTTTCACCCCCATGTATGGCTGGAGGTGTAACAAAGATATTCTGTAGGACTTAGACTAACCCAATGTGAAGCTGGGTACAGCTATAGCCCTTTGAAGTCCTCTGGATTTCCAGACACGTGCACTGGGGTCATGGTTTCTACTCCTTTCTTACCCACTAGGCCTATATTTACATTGTCACTGAATCTGCCTGCAGTAGGTGGTCCTGCTGTGCAGCAAACACTGAGGAGCAGGTGGCGCTGCTTCCTGGCCCCCAAATGAGACCCCAGGAAATCACACCAAGAAAATCAAGGGCCTCACCCAAGGCCTTTACACCAACACCGCAGCTTCTAGGGCACACCCTCCTCACACCCCTGTGACTACAACCTGCACTTTCCCTATACCCTGCTGTGTGTACACCCTGTCACCTTCCCTACACACCCCTGTGTCTATTCCCTGTCCTTCCCTGCACACCCCTGTGTCTACTCCCTGTCACCTTCCCTACTCACCCCTGTGTCTACTCCCTGTCACTTCCCTACACACCCCTGTGTGTACTCCCTGTCACTTCTCTACACACCTCTGTGTGTACTCCCTGTCACCTTCCCTACCCAACCCTGTGTCTACTTCCTGTCACTTCCCTACACACCCTTGTGTCTACTCCCTGTCACTTCCCTACACACCCCTGTGTCTACTTCCCGTCACCTTCCATACACACTCCTATGTCTACACTTGGTTTCTTTCCTCTGTGTTGGGCTTTGGAAGTTCTCCAGGAAGGAGGGCTCTGGACACATCCCAGAAAGAGGCTGGGGCAGGGTACTGCCACCTGTGCTGCCCAGGTCAGGATCCCTCAGGGTAAAGGTGTGGAAGGAAGGAAGCATTAGCTCCCACTGAAGGTGAGGAGTCAGCTCTGAGGTCATTCCTGAAGATGGTCCAGTAAAAGGACAAGCCAGCCGTCAGCTGAGTCTGGAGAGGAAGAGGATGAGTGATGAAGGGCGAGGGGGTGAGCACACATACATGCATTGCCTGTACTACCGTGTTAACCAAAGAGTGTTTTAAGTCACCAATTAGATGGGCACCAGACACTTGGGCCAACCTAGATGTCACAGAGGAAAGAAGAGACCGAACCAGGAGGTCATCAGAGAAGTTCCCGTCAGAGCGACAGGATCCAGAGGCTTATGAGAGTCCCCCTTTGCATCTCTTCAAACAGGTCCCCCAGCCTCCTTCCTACACACGGAGATCTTCAAGTGACCACTTGCCCAGAGGAAGCCTCCTCACTTAAAATATTTAGCTCATGAATTATGCATGAGTTCTGCATCACACTCTCATTATTTCTGGTTTCAGCTTCAGCCAGGCTGTCCTGTCAGCCATGCTGCTCATCACTCACATCAGCGGCTGCATCCCTGTCCCTTTGATCTAAAAGAATGAGTTCCTAATGGGGCAAGTCTGCTCAGCCAGTCCACCTGGGAAGATAAGCAGAGTTAATTGCAGAGTTCCTGTCATCCTACCTTGCGGGGCGGTGGGGGGAAACAAGTTGCTAAATATAATGCCACCATGTTTGCGTTTGGGGATACAACTGATAACCCGCCTCCTTGGAAACTAACCTGGCCACCTCCACCTTCTGGTGTATACCTTGTTCTGCCTGAAGTTCTCGCATTAGAAAATTTATCAGTAATGGGACATACAATAGTGGAGCAGCAGCGTCTTAAATGAAGTCCCACCTTAATAATCTCACATGGCTGGTGGGCTGGCCACTGGCAGGGGGCTGCTGGCTCCTGTCAGGCCCCTCATGGTTTCACGTCTGTAATTCTCCTGGCTTTCTCTCCTCTTGTCCCAAAGTGCTGCTGGCCCACGTCCTGGTCAGAACTTGGCTGAATCAGAATGGGAAGGGGGCTGGCCCGTGCCCAGGCTGATTGTGAGAGGTGCCTATTTCACAGCAGCCTCCACTCCCCCGCCACTGGCTTGATAGTGAGCACCACCGGAGTCCTTACCTCTGATGAGAAGACAGGAGATCGGTCCATGGGGCAGGAAGTAGGACTACAGTGGTTGTGCCTCATCCCTGACCCCAAAAGTGAAATTTTGAAAAGTTGAGCTAATTTGTTAGGAAAGCACATCAGACACGTTATTATCATGTAGACAAAGTCAGCCCACTGGAAGAAATATAATTGTTAACTTGTCTGTGTTGGCACTAGACCCATGTTCAGCCCCCACCTCGTCCGCTTCCCTCAGGCACTTGCAGTCACCGTGTCCTGGGGTGCATTGCCCAGAGACAGCCATCAGCCCCTCACAGCCCCTGCTAAGTTTCCCCTCATGCTCACCTCCCATCTTACCTATACTCCACTGAGTTAGGGAGCTCAGTTCTGAGGGGGGACCACATCCAGCAGTCAGCACCTCACGCAGGGTCAGGATGCGGGAGTGAGTGTTAGTGTCCGTCCCTCCTGTCTCTGCATCGCCTCGGTGCCCCTGAGCTTTAGGTCCCAGTCCCGGTCCCCATCTGGGGATGAACAGCAGGTCCTGTCCATACCTGACAGGGCAGACTCAACCACACCCACTGTCCCTCACTCCCCATGGGGAGCTCCATCTACAAAACAAGCCGAGTCATTTTAGAAGAGAAGAAGCAGCCCTAAAATGATCCATTTCTTCGTGTGGCCCAGTGCAAACGCTCCATCCCACCTTGGCCCCGTGTGGACCTCAGAGCCATGGGCCACTCTCAGACTCTGCAGACTGCTGCCAACCTGCCTAATGCCAACCCAACTGACAGGCTGGCAACCCCAGAGGAGGGGGCCACTTCTCCTGAAGGAAAGTAATGGCAAGCAATTCTGTACTTGCCCTAACTACCGAGGGCCACTTAGAAACCCAGGGCTCACGGCTCACTCACAAAACCCACCAATGTCAGCACTTAGGACTCACTGTCATTTAAAATACGGAGACTGCAAACAGCATGTCTCCATGGGTCTCCACACAGCCAAGTTTCTCTGCAGGCACCCCTGAACCTGGTGAACTCCAAACCAGCCGTTACATGTGCCAATGCTCAATGTCAACGATACTGCTTCTGAATCTTAGCCAAAGCTTCCCCTGCAGGTAAAATCACCTGTCCCCACACTGTCCCTATGGCATTGAACAGCCAATGAAAGAGCGAAAATTCCTGCACCTGCCTTTTCACATACCACACCCCTCGAGTCACCTGATCCGAATCACCTGGAAACATTGCTCAGAAGTTGGTTTTCAGGATCCTCCCAAAGAGATTTTCATTCCAGAGTCTTAGGGCTTCACGTTCATGGGGATCAGTGTCACATCATTGGTTCCTAAAGCGTGCAAGAGATTCTTCTACCAGGCAAATTTAGCAAAACACCCAACACTAGCTTCCTATCCCTCATGTCTGGAACAGATCTACTGCCAGCAAAGGCAGACCTGGAGATTCTGTCCCTTCCTCCCAGGGTGGAGGCGCTGAGAGGAAAGGTGGTTGGTCCAGGTACCATCCTCCATGGTCCTGGCATCATAAGCCAGGCACTGGCCATGCTCCACAAACACACAAACACCTACCTAAGTAGGCATCTGAAATTATTCAGAAGCCCAAATCAGAGGGACACCCTGCACTTAGCCAAACACAGCTCATTCATGGAGACCACGTCCCTCGGACAACTGGCCATTCAAGGATCTTTCAACACCGTCTTTGGTTCCCAATTGCTTATAAGACCCGCCTTGACTTGTCCCATCACCCATCCCCTCAGGAGCATCCCCCGACATGTCACAGCCTGCGTTACACTGAGTTCCCTCTCTCTAGTGTGCCTGCCCGCTTCCCCAGCTGTCAGCCAGGCTGCCAAAAGGGGCCTTGAGATTGTAGTTTTTCATCCCCATTCCCTCCAATAAGTTGGGTGTTCAATGCACAGTGAGTGAATGACATAGATAAATATATGCCCTTGAGATGATAAGATGGGAGCTCTGTGAGACTCGTGACTGATTTTGGTTGTGCCTATAGCCCAGTGCCACGGTCAGATTTATTTTTAAGAGACTCTCGAGCGCGCTCTATTTACCAGCTGTTCCAAACAATCCCTCTTGTTCTCAGATGAAGAATGCAAGCTTTATAGTCAATCTAAGTAATAAAAGCACATGTGGCCTTTGCTGTCATTTCAGCAATAGGAGTCATAGGAAAGGTCTGGCTGCAGATAAGGGAGACAAATGTGATTACAGGGGAACTGCGGGACATGCAGTACTAATAGCTAAAATGGTGGCATTTTTATGATATTTGGAAAGGCACATGTTAAACATGTGACACAATTTTCTTTAATCTTCGAAACCTTGATAGCACCAGTTTTGTCCCCATTTTCCAGATCAGACAATGGATAAAATCTCTTGACCAAAGTCTCAAGCAAGTAGAGACATGGTTATCCGACCCCAACCTTGTGCCTGGAAACCAGTCAGACCCTGCCTACCTCATGGTCTGATGCCCTTTGCAGACATAATGTCCTTCATTCATAGGGTAATGCACACATAACTCACTTTCCTCCTAACATCCATCCATTTGCAACATTTAGAGAGCAGAAAACCTGGGGCCACTGGGCCTTCGAGCTGTAGAGACGGCCATGAATCAGGACCTGAGAAGGAGAAAATCTCCCCTGTCCTGAGTAAAAACACCTTCTTCGGTCCTGGTCCAGTTGTTCCCCCACAGGCCAGACCTGCCTGTGAGGCACTTTTAAGGCCACTTTATTTGAAATTAATTAGGGGAAATTTAGAGAACATAAGCAGAAACTTAGAGGAGGAAGGAATGGATTCGCAGAAGACTGAGAATCATAGACTTTGAACAAATGATGACTAGAAGTGAAACTTCAGGGAGTACTGTGCAAATATCAGGAGGCTGCAAACCACCAGGGGCTGGGGACCTAAGTAAGGGGGTGAACTGGAGGTCACTTAGGCTGCCTACTGAGGAAGGCTTCCTAATGCTGAGCTAATAGGTTGTGGAAGGGAAGTTGTGAGTCATTAAACCCAACAGGCACAGCTCTGGATAACAGGGAGTTGGAATTCATTCTACACCACACCCTTGGACCATCTGCTCGGAGGATAAAGACCATTGATTTCTGTCTCTAATTTCTATTGTTTTGATATTTGCTTCTCTGACACTGGTTGCTATATAATTTTTTATTAATAAATTTTTTATTGTTGATAGTATTACAGATGTCTCCCATTCACCCCTACCTCTTACCCCTCCCAGGTCTTCACTACCCTATTGCCCATGTCCATGAGCTATGCATATAAGTAAATAAGTTCTTTGATTTATCTCTTCTTATCCTTCCCTAACCCCACTTCGAGATATGTCAGTCTGTTCATGCCTCATATTGTATTTTTTTTTAATCCTCACCAGAAGATATTTTTTCCATTGATTTTCAGAGACAGCAGAAGAGAGAGGGAAAGACAGAGAGAAACATCAATGTGAGAAACACATTGATTGGTTACCTCCTGCACAATCCCTGACCAGGGCCCGGGCCATGGAGAGCCTGCAACTGACGTATGTGCCCTTGATCAGAATCAAACCCAGGACCCTTTGGTCTGCAGGCTGATACTCTATCCACTGAGCCAAATTGGCTAGGGCTCATATTGTACTTTTGAAAGAGAAAGCAAAAGCAATTTGGCAGTGGCCTGGTGAAGCCAGAGAATGGCCCACTGCTTCCAAGCTTCCAAGGGGCCAAGGTTATATGGAGAGCTTGCACTGGGCCACACGGAAACAAATAGATGGTTTTAGCACTGCTCCTCCTCTTCTCTTTCAAAATGACCTTTACACTTTGGGTCTTACTTAAATAGATCTTAAAAAAAACAAAACACCAATCAGAAAGAATGTATGTACCCCTATGTTCATAGCAGTGTTATTTATAATATCTAGGATTTAGAAACAGCCTAAGTGCCCATCAGTAGATGAGTGGATTAAAAAAGCTGTGGTACATTTACACAATGGAATAGTATGCAGCTGTAGAAAAAGAAGGATCTCTTACCCTTTGGGACAGCATAGAGGGACCTGAAGACTATTGTGCCAAGTGAAATAAACCAATCTGAGAAAGACAAATCAATCTGAGAAAGACAAGTATCACATGATCTCACTTATCTGCAGTTGCTATGTCTTGCCTTCAGTTTTAGGAGACATGGGCTTAGGTATTAGGGCAAAATGAAGGTCCCCATGCCACCTGCCATGCTGTGAGTGATGGCCCTTATCTCGGGCCTAGGAACTCGTGTCTTCCTCCTGTATCCATGAGACGGTAAGATGCTGACTTGCCAGCTAATGGGTATGGCAGAGTCCCAGACACTGACAGATACCCTCCCAGAGTCTTGACACTTGTGCAAGAAATACACATGTTCTCTTTCCCCCATGTTGCTCTACAACTTGCTTTTTTCACCTAATAATAATAATATATCTTAGAAATCTTCCCACATCTATAGAGAAGGTCTCTGCCCTGTCTTACAGCCCCACGAGCCCCGGGGACAGATGTCATACATTAACCAGTCCCTATGGATGGGCATTCAGGTCATTTGTATTATCTGCTATTACAAACGTTGCTGAGGCAAATAGCTTTGTACACACATTATTTTCACATGTGCAAGTATATGGGTAAGATAAACTTCCAGAAAGAGAATTGCTGGGTCAAAGGGTGTATCCATTTGTAATCTGATATTATTCCATTATCCTTCAAATGTACTTTACCCATTTAGATTCCCACCAGCTAGTTACAGGGAGATGACTTCCCACAGCCATTTCAACTGCACATTGATAAACTTCCGGATGCTTGCCAATCTGAGAGATGAAGAATTATATCTCATTGCATTTTTAACTTGATTATGTATATATATTTTTGTTTTATCAGAAGTTGAATATTTTTACATATATTTAAGAACCATTTTATATTTTCTTTTTGTGAACTATTTTTGCATAGCTTTTTCCCATTATTTTTTTCTAAATGTTTTTTATATATTTGAGAGAGAGTGCGTTTTTGTGATATAAAGTGCAAGGTTTCCCACTTTTTAATTGTTTTTTTATTGCCTTTAAGATATTTGTCCTGAGGCTGAGACCCTTGTGCTGAGGCTGAGGCTGAGACCCTCGTGCTGAGGCTGGGGCTGAGG
>JAAGEH010002534.1:16780616-16806334 GCA_011751065.1 Lasiurus cinereus | reverse complement strand
GAGACCCTCGTGCTGAGGCTGAGGCTGAGACCCTCGTGCTGAGGCTGAGGCTGAGACCCTCGTGCTGAGGCTGAGGCGCTGAGGCTGAGCGGTGCGTCCTCGGCTCTCGAGCCACCAGGGCACCTGCCCTCAGGGCTTCCGGTGCGGCTCGGGCCGGGCCGGACCTGCAGGAGCGAGCGCCAGTGCTGGTTCCCTTAACCCCTGCGACCCCGCGGCCCTCCGCCCGCCCCCCCACGTGTTTGTGCTGCCGCTGTGGCAGCAGGAGGAGGTGTGCTCAGTGGGTAGAGCGTCGGCCGGCGGACTGAAGAGTCACTCACGGCAGAGCCCGCGGAGGACTTGCTGCTCCAGACCCACCCGTGACTGATAATTCTCAGGGGGAAAGGGGTGTGGGGTATACAGGGAGAGACTGGACAAAAATCATACACCTATGGATGAGGTCAACGGGAGGGAGGGAAGGGTGGGAGCTAGGTGGAGGGGTGCTATGGAGGGGAAAAAAGAAAAACAAATGTAATAATCTGAATAACAAAGATTTAATTTAAAAAAAAAAGATATTTGTCCACTCAGTTTTTCTTTTTATGCATCTGAATACAACAATTTTTACTGCTTTGGGACTTTGAATTATAATTAGAAAGGTCTTTCATCCACCAAATTTATAAAGAAATTATCCCATGTTTTCTTCTACTGTAGTTACAACTTTTTTTTTAATCATCTACCCAAAGTCCATTACATTAAAGCCACGCGTGGTGTTGTACATTCTGTAGGTTTAGACAGATGAATAATGGTGAGTATCCACTACTGGAGTATCACCCCAAGTGGCTTCCCTGCACTAAAGTCCTCTGTGCTCCCTGTGCATCTCCTACCTCACCCTTGACAACCACTGATCTTTTCACTCCCCAGAGTTTTGCCTTCTCCAAAATGTCATAGAGTTAGAATCATAGAGTATGTAGCCTTTTCAGACTGGCTTCTTTCACTTAGCAACATGTGTTTAAGGTTCGTCCATGTCTTTTCATGGCTTGATAGCTGATTTCTGTTTCATGCTGAACAATATTTTATTGACTGAATATATATATCACCGTTTGTCCATTCACCCACTGAAGAATATCTTGGTTGTTTCTGAGTTTTGGCAATGATGAACAAACTACTATTTCCCTCCATGTGTAGGTCTTCAATTTTTGCATCTAAGCCTTTGATCCACTGGGGTTTATCCCAGGACATGGTATAAGGTGACGATGCAATTTTGTCAGGTTATTAGACAGCATTCACAGAAGAGCATCTCTGCCCCTCAGGTTGAGATGTAGCTAACTTTACCCTACACTAGATTCCTGCAGGAGTTCGCATGAATTTCTGGACTTGCTGCTTCCTTCCACTTGACTTGTCACTGAGCCTTTACCACCTGCTTGATGTCTACTAGGGGCTTGTCTCCTAGCATCAGTCCTCTTTTTCAGAATTCCTTGGGTGACCCATTAGAATCAGCGTGTGTTGCTCAGAAACAAAAAACAAAACCATACTGGGAAGCAGGCTGTCTTTGTCAGAAACAGAGCCCATGATGCTGCTCCTATTGGAGTCACCCTAACCTCATAGTCACTTCAGAGAGGACCCAGGGTGTTAAGTCTTCCAGCCTAGGAATGTGGCCTGTCTCCTGTTGGAGTTTTGTTGGTATCTTCCCATCAGGTTTTAATGTTTTATTCATTATGGTTCTTGCTCATTTATTGTTAAACTTCTTCCTATTACTTCCTTTGCTGCCACTATAAGTGGAGTCGTTTCTCCTTTCTGGTTTCTCGCTAGTTGTTGGTGTGATATGAAAGCTATTGATTTCTGTATATTAACTTGCCCTGCCACCTCACCGACTCCCTTCCTGTTTCCAGCAGTATTTCAACTGCATTCTCTGGAGGTTTCCGCACGTACAATCACAGTGTGTTCAGTGAGCATGTTACCAGCTCCATTGCAATTATTGTACCTCGAATTTCTCTTGTTGTGTTGGCTAATAGCTTCAGGAGATGTTAAGTAATGGAGTTAGAGTGGGCATTCTGGTCATGTTCCTGAGTGCAGTAAGAAGCTGTCTAGTGTTTCCCATTAAGCATGATGCAGGGGGTATGTGTGTGTGTGCACCTGAGCCATCCTACGTAAGATATATATGTCTGTGCCTGTATGTGTGTGTGTGTGTGTGTCATTTATATGTGTGTGTTACCTCATATATGTGTGTTTATTTATATATCTTGTGTGGCAAAAGTAGGTTTACAGTTATGAGTATGCGAAACATGGAGTTTATTTTTATGTTATTATTTACTGATTATTTTACTACTTCCCATATGAACAGTTGTAAAATTACATTTGCCCCACCTGCATATGTAGATATTGGTGTGTACATATAAAAAATCACATTGGAAAACAATCATCTATTTTATTTATTGAGTTTTTATCAAAAGTAGTTGTTGGATTTTGTAAGGTGCTTTCTCACTATCTAAGGTTATAACCATATTTTTGCATTACACTTAAATTTTTTAATATAATCTATTTTTGCATTTCAGAATAAATCTAGCTGACAGTAGTTACAGCATTGTTTCTTTTTTCTCTGATGCTTGGTGGTCGATATTTTGTGTAAAATTTTAATACCCATAACTGAGGCCATCTGTAGTTTTCTTCTTTGCTTAGCTCACTCTAAAGAAGATAATATGGGCATTTTACAATAAAACACCTGGATACTTTTTCTCATCTTTATATGCTCTGAAACACATCAGGTGGCTTTGAAATTGTCTGCTACTTCAATGTTGTTAGAAATCTCCCACAAAACTAATGGCTTGGTGCTTTGGGGGTGGAGGGGACCTCTGATCACTTGTTATACTTATTCTATACAATTCAATGTGTTTATATTTTCTGTGACCGTTCCTCGTGTTGTCAGCATAAGAGTTCTACTCTCAATAGCCATTTTATGGGAAGAAAAATAACCACTAACCACTGTGTGCCGAGTCCTGCTTCTACACCAACTTGAGTTTCATTGGTTGTAGCTGAGTTGTAGCAACAGGCTGTATAGGAGCCATTCCCAGCTCCTCACTGACCCTGACCCTCACACCAGTGGGTGGGAGCTGGCAGCACCTTCCCCCACAGCAGGGTGCCTCCGTGGTGTCCTGCACAGTCCTGAGTTTTCTATCGGATCAGCTGAAACTAACACAAATGACACCTCCTTTTTGCCTGGCTTCACCCCCATCCTAGCCTGTCTCCATGATTGTCTTCCACGTTCCTCCTGAGGAAACCCTCCCAATAAATCACTGCCCAGGAATCGCTGACTCGGCCTCTGCTTCCAGGAAGCCTGTGTGGACAGCCCACCCCCGCCTTCTCCAGTTCTAGTGACATTCTGTGTGCAGCACTTACTGATATTTATCACACAATAACTTACCTGTAGACATGTCTATCTCGGTGTCATTTCCCTGAGTTCATGACAAACCCTCTGAAGAACAGGATGATGTCTTAGACCCCTCAGTGTCTCCTGCTCCTTAGGATGGGTTGGCACCCAGGAGGCGGATTAGCGGAGAGCGAATGAGCAAATAGCGCATTTCTTGGGCCACAAAATTGTCACGACTGTGGCAGCGCCTGGAGTGAAGCCGAGCACAGACTAATGAGGGGTGAAGGGAAAGCCGTTTCTGTTTCCAGCAGCTCTCATTTCCCCAGAACCCAAAGAGGAGAAGCAGACCAGCCCCAGGAGAGGCGGGGCCAGGTCTCCAATCCTTGTCTGTTGAAAAGTTATGCCACAAGTGCACCGGATATCTGCATGCTGGAAAACATCAGGAAATAGTTATACATGTTCATTTCCATTACTCTGAATATCTGCCTACATAAAGCTGGGATCTGTAAAACGAGTTCTCTGTCAAAATGGCTGCTCACTGACTAGTTCTCCACAGTGCCACTTGGTAAGCTTTTCAGTTAGCATGTGGCTCCCTCTGGAGTGAGGTACCATGGACAAATGTCTTTCCAGCCCACCGAGGGAGCCACAGCCATAGAGCCAGGCCCTGTGGAAAGAGGAGAAGCTGCATTTTGAGCTCCTTCTAAACATATTGGCTGGTCCTGGGGAAGATACCACAAGGGGGTGGTTGTTTTCTGTTTCCACTTCTCTTAAAGCAGCGTAGCTCGTGGCTGCTGCTTTGTGACAGAGACATGGGGAGGCAAATGTCCAGTTGCTTCCTGATGTCTCCATGCGGCCAGAACTCAGCAGAGGGGTCAGCAGTGACCAACCTAGCCCGCACCTGAGCAGTTTTCAGGGCCTCAGAAATGGAGACCGAGGAAGGAGGGATCTGGACAGACAGGAAGTGACACTGTCCAGCTCTCGTCCATCTACCCGGCAGTCTCACCACACACATGGTGGGCCAGCTCCTGACCCAACCAAGAGAGCGACTTCGGCTCAGTCCGCCCTCTTCTCCCCGTCCTGCCTCCTCTCACCTGCAGTGCTCATGGGCCTCTCTACGCTCCGCTCTGTCTCTGCAGAAAGAGCCAGGCTGTGTCGGGTGGGAATGAATGGCCGGGAACTTGTAGGCTTTCGAACTAAGCTCTCAGGGTAGAACTTTCAGCTGAGCAACATGCGCGTATAAGGAACTTATTAACTGCCCAGCTCTGTCTGGCGTTTGGAGAAGTAAATTTCATTAGACACAGAAGGTTCACTCCAGCACGTGCTTGGTCTGTAGGACTCATGGAGTCTGTTAAAAGGTGCAATTGGCTAAGGGTGGCCTGACCCCATTCTCTGGGCACCAGGTGGCAGCACCAGAAAATAGAATCTGTTGCTCACTCCAGTTGCCCCAGGCAATCCATCTAATTACATGGACTTGCCCAGACCGGTTTGGCTCCGTGAATAGAGTGTCGGCCTGTATGCCAAAGTGTCTCAGGTTCGATTCCTGATGAAGGGCAGGTACCTTGATTGCATGTTCGCTCCCCAGCCCTGACAGAGCACATGCAGGAGGCAATCAATTCATGTGTCTCTCTCACATCTCTCTCTCTCTCCCCCTCTCTTCCTCCTTCCCTCCTTCCCCCACTATCTCTCCATGGGGTCTCAAGTTTGCACAGGAAAGTTGCCTGGAGCCCTGGGCGGCCTCAGAGGCAAAGTCTAACTGGGATGGTGGGCAGGATGTAGGGAGGCCAGGCAGGGCCTACTCCCTCAGAATCTGCTCTGATCTTGGTCTCCATCCCCATCCTATGCACAACATGTTCCCATCAGCAAATCTTTCCATTAGGATGCAATTCTCAGCCCACAGGACCGGGGGAGGTGGCAGCAGGATTTCTGGAGTCACTGGGTAATCAAACGCATGTGGCCAAGCTGAGGGCTCTGCGCTCTTTGGAATCGCAACCCAAAACCCAGCAGCCCGCCAGCTTCCTCTCCCTCCAGATAGAGGGTGGCAGTGCCCTGTATCACTTGTTTGGTGGGTGGTCATTGCACTGACTCGTCCACCTTCTCTTCCCAGGACCCTGTCCATCAGATAGAGACCCCTCGAATGCCCCTGCTGATACTGGCTTGAGAAGTCAGTTAGTTCTGGGAATGAGCACTTCAGCTGGTGCTGCCGTTCTGAAACGAGGCAGGCACAGGTCACCCACACCTGCTGTAGCCCCACACAGCCCCGCTTCCCAGCGGCACTCCTTTCCTGCGCTGTCCACCGTCCAGTACAGTGAACGTGGAGACTTGCTACTTAAGAGATCTTAAATCCAAGGGCGGCAGACCTCTGGGTGGGCTGAGGTGGGGAGGGGGAAGCAGAGCCACCCCGTGAGCAGGCAGCACCCCGTGTTCTGACTGACACCTTCTCTGCCCACAGGCCTAGATGTCCGGCAAGCTCAGGTTGTCGTCCTGTCCTCAGGGACCAAGTGCATCAGCGGTGAGTACATCAGTGACCAGGGCCTGGTGGTCAACGACTGCCACGCAGAGACTGTGGCCCGGAGGGCGCTGCTCCACTTCCTGTACGCACAGCTGGAGCTGCACCTCAGGTGAGCGCCGGACCCAGGGTGTGTGCACTGGGTGTGAGCTCGGGCTGGTGGCCAAGGCCAGCTCCGGCATTAATCCCTGTATCCAGGCACAGTGGATGGCTGCCCCTACTACACACGTTTTACCCCGATGGGTGATGTCCTTCAAGCACCAGCAATGTTGCCATACAGGATGGCCAAACGTTGAAATTGCAGACACCTCCCTGCAGATTCTCGGGCCTCCTTCCAGGAAACCCCTGCTTGCTCGTGAGTGACCGTGACTGTAGCAGACAATCTGCAAGGTGCACATCCCCCCACACATATGCCCACACTTAGAACATGCCTTGTCACACACCCATTCCATCTGATGACATTTTCTATTAAAACGTTCAGGGTGTCTTAGCTCAGACTCCACCACAGCTTGGGGCCTTATTCACTGATGTTCAGAAGGAGGCTGGTCGTCCAGAGTCAAGGTGCCAGCAGCTCCCGTGTCTGCTGTCTATAAACCCTCTTCCTGGTTTATGGACAACGTCTTGCTGAGTCGGCACATGGAGGGCTGAGGAAGCTCTCTGGGTCTCCTTTATAAGGGCACTGATCCCATTATAGCTAAGGCCCCACCTTCATGACCTAATCGCCTCGCAGAGGCCCACCTCCTAGTGTCAGCAAATGAGTTTGGGGACACACACATTCAGTGCATGGCAGAGGGTCTCTAGACAACAGCACAGCACACCACTGTCAAGGCCCAGGCAGCTGGTGCAATACTCTCTCCGTGGGACCAGAATGCGTGCAGGATCGAGGGCACTGTTCAGAAAGAGGGTGAGGACCACAGCCACCCCATTGATCCCCATGCTGCTGACTGTCATCCTGGTGACTCACCCTCTGAACTCGACACACAAGGAGACAGCGGGAACTATGGGCTGTCAGGAAGGGTGCAGAGGTAGCCCCCAGAGGGCAGCCCCCTGTGGGTTTAAGGGAAGGCAATACTTTTCCCACCATCAGCTCCCAGTTGCTCATCTCAGAACTAGCCGTGCATTTTACAAAGAAAGAAAACCTCATAGAAAAGCCATCCCTGGGAGATGGTGCTATCCCTCCCGGAAACAGAGTGGTGGCGAGGGAGCTGAGGGAGGGGACTGTGCTTGTTACCCAGAGTAACGCCCTGCTCCCTGGTCCACTGAGTCCCAGATGTGCCCAAGATGGACACCCCAGCTCCATTTTGACCAAGTCGTGCCCACTTCAGAGGGGGCCACTTCCAGTACATCCAGAACTTTCACCCGAAACCTGCCGCCCAGCTAGGGTTTGTACCTCCCTCTGCCGTGTCTGTCTCCTATTCTGACAATTTCTCAGCCAAAGACACTTCTTCAGAGCGAGGATTTCTTCTGCAAGATTAGCTGCTTCCTCTCTGACACCGGGCTGCAAAACACCTGCCCTTCAGCTTCCCTTCCCCAGATCTCATCCCATCCTGGGCCACGGGGCTCAAACGCCACCAGACAAGCTCAGGCCAACCTCCCATGTCTCCGCCAGCAGTTCTGAGTGCACCTGAAACATCAGCCAGGTTCAATTCCAGCCCTTTCCTGCACCCCACAGCCCCAGTGTGCCCACAGTCCCAGACCTTGTGCCCAGGCGCCATGATGGAAGTGGGCGTGGTGGGCCTGAGATGCTGTCTCCTGCCTGCTGCTCCCAAGTGTGGCTTCAGGGGGGCTGTTCTAGAAGCAGGTTCTGTCAGACCCTGAGAGGGTGCTCCCAAAGTGGGATGTCCCGTGCTCTGGGCAGCTGCTGGGGTCGTCAGGATGCCCTGCACTGGCATCTCCACATAACAGAGGAGAACTGCAGTGCACACGAGCCTGTGCCCAGCTGTTTGGTCACCGTGACTTCATGGCTATGTCTTTGTCAGAAATGCTTCTTCCTACCTCTCCAGCTGTTCTTCATCCTTTGAGATGGCATTTCTCCAAGCCACGAATTCGGGGTGCCAGGGGACAGGAAGTGGCTCCTGCATGTTGCTGGCATGTGCAGCAGCTGTGCAGGGGCAGGAAGGGCCAGAGACATGCCGGGCTGGCCCCGGGAAGCGATGCCTGACCCTGGACAGTGACCTGCAGCCCTACCGTGGAAGTGGCCGGAGTTGAACGTGGGGGACAGAGCTGCAAATCTCTCTAAACGTGGGGAAGGGTTTCTCCTAAATCTCCAAGAACTCCAGCAGGAATATTTCCAAATATTCCTAACTTTTCTGTGTCACCAAAGGAACAGGGCCCACACAGACCTTGGGTTGGCTGCGGGCTGGTACCGAGCCACTGGCTGGCAGGGATTCAGCCCCATCCCACCCCCGGAGGGAGGGTTAAGCAAAGGTTGAAGAAAGCCAACAAAAGGCAGTGAGTCACAAACAGCCACCCAGCAGGCCAGGCTCTGCATTTGCTCCAAGATTGGCGGTGGTGTTTTGAGAGAATGGGGGGGCTGGCCATGGAAGGACAGAGGCAAGGAAGCAGAAGGCTGGTGGGGTGCCTCCAGGGCTCCCTGGGGAGAGAATGTCTGTTCTGCTGCCTGTGTGAGCTCAGGTCCCGCAGAACAGGATCCATCATCAATGGGGCAGGACATGTGAAAGCACCCAGAGTGACAGGAGCAGGGGTGCTGGTGAGAGTGGGCAGGAAGCAGGGAGACTGTGCCCGTGACAGTGGCAGGAAGCAGGGTGCCTATACCCGTGAGTGTAGGGTCTTGAGGGGAGCAGCCAGGCCGGCTCAGGACCCAGTGAGGCCTCAGCACCTCAGGGACTCAGGGGTGTGATGGTTGTGGGAGACATCCAGGGCAGAGGGCGTGCTCTCAAAGGCTGCAGGCCCTCGGTGCTGGAGCATACCCCTGGCCATGGCTGGATGCAGAGAAAGTGGGTCCATGCTCTGGGTTCTTCACTGGCTGGCAGTCGAGCTCTGCCTCCTTCAAAGTTCCCTTCTCCTGTGAATACAGAAACGTGGTGCTCATGGAGGCCATGCAAAACCCACAGTGCCCGCAAGACAGTGAATCCACAGACTTACACACATACCACCAGAGCTGGGCTGGCAGTGAATCCACAGGCTTACATGCATACCCACGACATCCAGGCTTGGGCAAAGATCAGCCCGGATGTGAATGTTGGGGGAGGCAGATAGGACAGGTTTCTGCTGTGTGTGCCTTCACATGGTTTGCCCTACTCTAGAAGTTTCCATGTAAGGGTGAAGAGGGAAAAAACGGGGGAACAACAACAAATTGGGACAAAAGCACCCCCAATCAGGACGTGTCCATCTGGTCCACAGTCGTGACTCAGCCTCTTTCTGCCCCCAGCAAGCGGCGAGAGGACTGGGATCGCTCCATATTCGTGCGGCTCAAGGACGGCGGCTACCGGCTGAGGGACAACACCCTGTTCCACCTGTACGTGAGCACGTCCCCCTGCGGAGACGCGCGCCTCCACTCGCCCTACGAAATCACCAAGGACCGTAAGCAATGGCATTTTTATCTTTTTCACCAGCCCATGCTCTCCTGGGTCAGGGACTCGGTCCCAGGCTCTCTGTGCCCAGACCCCACGTGGGTGGTGTGGCTGGGCCCCGAGACGCTGGACACAGGTGGTGTCTGCCATCCTACATAGTCATCCCTCTCAAAGGTCAGTCTGAGAGCCCCGGTCACGGGAGAAGAAAGATGTGAAATCTAAAGTTAGCTCTTTCATTGCGTAGGTCCCCACTTCATCTCAATGGGTCAGACACTCCCTGTCCCAACTGCAGGACAGGGTGAAAGAGGATGGGGACCGGGATTTCACGGAGTGGCAGCACACTCAAGCTGCTTTGTTTGCCTTCTTTTGCATCTTTGAGAGAATAAACTCAGTTTTTTAGCAAAGCTTGATGCCAGGGTAGCTGCATCACCCACAGAGTTCGTGCTGACCCCCTTGCGAGACCTGTCCTCTGGGGGCTTCTCAGAGCAGGTGCCCACAGGCCCACTCATCTCCACCACCACGGAGGGCGCTGCATTCCAGAGCGGAGGGCACAGCGGGGTCTTCGTGTGGGTCTGAGAGTCAGTGTCTCCGTGTATAATAAAAAGTGTGCAGCTAAGAAATTCTATGACTGACAGTATGTGTGTGTATATTGTGCACGCACACCACACACATGCACATGCATGCACAACCTCTCAGAAATTGCATGAGGCGACTCTCCTGACATAGGCCATCCGTTAAATGTATGTGCGCCATGAGGGATCTGCTCCTAATGAATGGTGGATGCTGAGAGGAAACATTCTGTCCACCTGTGGGTGAACCTACTTCATGATCTCATCTGAACCAAATTACTTTCCCAAGACCAAATTACTTCCTCCTAATACCATCTCACTGGGGATAGGGCTCCAACATGAGAACTGGAGGAGCACAAACATTTGGTCCATACAACATCCCCATGGAAAGTAAGTGGAAGAGCCACGTGTAATGAGAAGCAAGAGAGAGGAATCCACTAAATACCCAGGACCTTTCCAGGTGCTGCCCCAGAGTGAGAGGTTGGTGTGGGCCTGGGCCCCGTGGTGGATGCAGCCCTGCCTCTGAGGAAAGAGTTCCACCAGCCGCAGCCTGGTTCCTTCTCCCACGCCAGCTCAGAAAAGAGAAAGAGGGAAAAATCACAGGAGGTCGATCATTTTTCTTGAGAGGTTCATCAGACCAGATCTGAAGGACCACAGCTTCACCCCCACTCCACACACACACACACACACACACACACACACACACACACACAAACACTGTGAAATGTGATCCATTTAGCTACTGGAATTATCTTTCCATTTTCACTTGAAAGGTTTGGCATCCTGAAGACCCAGACAAGGGCTCTCAGGGTTTGGAGGGAGGCCCTGCAGACATGTGGGGCCAGTCCTATCATCCAGCCTCCTCCCAGCAGGAGCCCCCATCCTGCTGAGCCTGCTGGTCCCCACAGAGGGGCAGTTCTAGCTCATTGGGCTCCCGCCTCTGCACTCTGAGCACCTGCTGCGGCCTCCCCAGCCCTTGACTCCAACTTGCAAAGCCACCGGTTTAGAAAAACAAAACAGATATGTCACCAGTACACCCTGGGGTTTGCTTCCAGACACAGGTATCTTCTTGCTTTTTAGAAGTGGCAGGTGCTGCTGAAGTCGGGGGGCGGGAAGATAAAGCATCTCCTCACATTTTGTCCACAGATATGCCAGGCAAAAGTGAGGTGCAGCACCCAAGTTATTGAGGCTGGCATTTCTCCCAGTGCATCCTACTGGGGACACTGAGGAGGTGCCCCTGGCCAGCTTGTCCTGCAGACCATCTGCCAAGAGTCCTACCACCATCATCATCCCCATCATCATGATCACCATCCTCAGCTTCACCATCATCATCACCCTCATCACCTTCCCTCACCCGTTCAGAAAGGGCAGGGAACCCAAATTCCTGCTTGGAAGGGCAGGACCTCTCAGGAAGTTTCTAAACATGCAGGTTACTGTCACTTGCTCATTCCTCAAGATTCTGGTACATTTGGTGTGGTGGGGCCCCATGGTCTGTACTTACAACCTTCCCTCGGCGTTTCTGGGGATAAGAATCACCCATGTTTTGAGCCACCAGATTGGAAACCCCTAATCTACCCCCTGCCCCAATTGGGCGTGTATCTCCTGCCCATGTCATGGGACGGTCTGCATGCTCAGCGCGTCTGCTGGGGTCTTTGCGAAGACCAGGCAGATGTGGCGGCAGCAAGGCTTTTAGGAGGGGCTGAGTGACTAGCAGGAGGAGACCAGACCCCATGAGGATGATTCTTTCTGAGCGGCTTGGGAGGCCTGAGCTGGACCCAAGGCAGTCCTGACGAGACCCTGAGCTGACTAGGGTGATGCTGGGCACTTCCCTGTGGCTGAGCTATTGTAGGACAACTATTGTCCTCCCTTTAGCTCACCAGCATTCTTAATTCAAAGTTCTCTCTCTTGGCATGTTCTTAGATAGCCTGATAAATTACATTCTTATTGCATGTTCCCAAAAATCTAACAGCTTTAGTGCAATTCTCCAACCTGTTTCCCACAAGATGCCACAAGAAAGAGCACAGTTGTGTCATATCTTACACTCATGTGCTAAGTGCCTCCTATGTCCCATTCCATGTATTGTACGTTAGGGCAGTACAAGACACAAACCCAAATCCCATGGGAAGTCAGGGAACCTAAGGTGTACTTCCTGAAGTTCCTGTCTTCAGGTTTGCCTTCTGTGTTACAGAAACACACCCTATGTGTCTGTGCATCGTACGATTAATGAATGTAAATGGCCTCATTATTCACCATCCTCACACACTGTTTTCATCAAGACAAAGGACATCCACGTGATCACATGACAAATACTGTGACACTATTAAAATAAATTCTATATTGCCTCACAGGTATACTTTCTAGGTTATGCCTTTTGAAGATGACTTGAAACTTGAAAGTTTATTTGGTGTTTAAAAGCATTTTCTTTCTTTCCTATACCTGTTTTCCCATATCCAGCGGCTCTCTTTCTCTCCCCTATTGCCTAGCAGCAAATGTGTGTCACTTTTTAGCTAGACCTTGGCTCCTAGATGGACTTATTCAACTGTAATTTATCTCCCCCTGTCATGGATTCTCTCCTAAAAATAAAATATTTACCTAACAGTTTCCTAAAGTGTATTACCACCCTCTCCCTATCATGACATCAGTCTCCAAAGGAGAGGGTTTAGATTAATAAATACCATATGAAGTGTCTGATGACTTGGACAATTAGAATTAGACCAGAATGTACTCATGGATTTGGGAGTGTATTCGTGTACACAGCAGGCAGGATTTTCATGTTTCTCATCTCTGCTGTAGGGCATGCTGGTTGTTGAAGTTCCATTCCCTGCAGTTTCTGGTTCACTTGGCATTTTGTTCTGCTTGAAGTAGCATCTCAACTCTCTCCTGCCTCTCACCATTAGGCACGAGAGAGCCAGAGGAAAGGGCTCTGTAAGATCATCAACACTCAGAGCCCAGGGACTGCTCATGCTCATCAGGCAGCTGGTAGAGAAGGCAGCCAGAGAGTCAACACCTTCAAAATAAACCCTTCTCAGGAGCCTCTCCTGCACCTGACTCTTGAGGAAAACATTAATGTGCCCGAAAACTTTGGGTTAGCTCCTAAAACCAGCTGTTAAGTCAAGCCAGGCCTCCCTGTTTCTATGGCATTATTGACTGGAAGGTCTATTTCATAGGAAGTTAATTGTGCAGAAGAAGGAATAAAATTTGAGAAAACCCTACAATATAATAGGCACTTTCAAGATCTGGAAAATGGCACAGTGGTGGAAGCATTGAGAGGATGTTATGAATATTATAATCACCAGAAAGAGAAGGACAGAAAGTACCATATTCCCTGAGAAAAAATCCCCCACATGGAAGAGGCAAGGTACTAACATCTGGTAAACTTTGGAAACTGTTAGGTATGCTCATCCTCCACTCTCCCAAGGCTGTCAGTCATAAGAAGTGATGTAATATAAAGACACTTCCTGGACAGTGCAATAAGTTAGGTCACACCAAATCAATAGTTGATTGATATGAACCATTTTATGTTCAATTTATCATTATCTTTGCCATGATCAACATCATCATCATCATCATCACCATCATCATCATCACCATCATTACTATCATGATCGTCATCATCACCATCATCAGCTTCACCATCACCATTGTCATCACCATTACCACCATCACCATCGTTACTGTCATCAGATTGTCACCATCATCACCATCATCGCCATCATCATCACCATCATTGTCACTGTCATGATTCATGGTGCCACTTAAAGCGGCAACAAAGGGGGAGGGCTAGGTGTTCCTTGGCTGTGCCCACACAGGCTCAGCCTCTGACCTTGGTTCTTCCTTCTGTGGATGACTCACAGACCAGTCCAAACTGGATCTCATCAAGTACTCACTTGGTAGCAGGATCACAAAGCAATCTGAAACCTCTTGAGAATTATGGTAATCTTTCCCTGAGAATTATGATAATCTTTCTTCCTACAAGATGGCCTTGGGGTACTACCGGTATGTAGGAAAAGAACTTTAGCTCTTAGAAATAAGAAAACATACTGGAAGTTACTTTGAAATCTGTAAGAGAAGATGCCTGCATAAACATGCATGTTATTTATTATTTGATGTCTTTCAGTAAGGATACATAAAAGAGAAATCCCATCTCCCCAACTTCTAAAACAAAAATTGAAGCTTTTTAAAGAAAGCATCTAGAATCATCCATGTCAGCATATGTAAAGTAAATGTAGAAATCCTGTAATATTTTGTAAATAATGTGTATGCAAAGAAGTTAACCATTTCCAACTTACAGTATAATCTACACTTAATATACAGAACTTTTTTAAAGAAAGAAAAAGTAAATATAATCATCCCCTTGTTCATGCTAGTTCTTCAGATAACTATGGGCGGGGGTACATTGTGTGTGCGCATGTGTGCGCACGTGTGTGTGTGTGTGTGTGTGTGTGTGTGTGTGTGTGTGTAATGCCAGTGGTCTTGATCCAGCATCTAGAAGAATTCAGCAATCTGGAGAAGGCACTGTGCATAAATTAAATAAGAGTCCAGAGATGAAACATAATTTTGAAACGCAATATAGGGAGTCAGAGAAGACTTTGCTAAAGGAACTAAGTTCTCCTCACCTCAGGACCCCTTGCTTTTTATTAACACAATTTGTCCTAAGGCGAGGTGGAGATATACACATAAAAGGGTAGGGTTAGGTACAGAATCCATTGTCAGATTGATGAATTGCCTACGGCTGTCCAGGTGTTTGGCCAGTAGGAGGCAATAACATGTAGATTAAGATGCCCTGAGCTGTCTGGCAGTAAGCAATCATCCTTTTCCGGTTTAGGGAAATGTCTTTAGCCATTCCCAGATAATTCAGCCCTGCTGACATGCTGGAATTGGCTTCTGGCATGTGTGTAGAGGGTTCTGGAGAGGAAAGGAGAAAGAACGCAGAGCACAGGCATTAGGGACCCCCTAGGCTCTGTCCCCTTATTCCTGGGCACAGCAGATCTCTGCCTCATATTGCCCGGCCCTTCAGTAACAACTGGCACTGTGTCCCAGCTCATGTCATCTTCACAGCCTAGGTGACAGGCACCATTGTTACCCCAACTTTGATATGAAATGACGGTGTCAACATGGTTTTAAGCAACACTCCCAATACCATGCAGCTAGCAAATGAGAGGGCCGAGATTAAAATCCAGACCAGGGAGTGCCATCCACAGCCCTCAGACCAATCCCGCCCACCATCTTTTCTGCATGGCCCATCTAAGCATGGTTTCACATGTTTAGATGGTTGAAAGGTAACGAGAATAATACTTCATGACATGTGAAAATGACGGGACTCAGACCTCAGTGTGAACAGCGAGCGGGAACACAGCCCCTGGCTGTGCTGGCCTGGCTGCTGCACCGTGCCTGGGGCAGAGCTGAGCGGCCGTGACCAAATGGCAGCAGCACCTCAGACACCCACTGTCAGCCTTTTCCCGGGGCCCAGCTCTTCACCACATCACTGTGGGAGAGAAGAACTTCCTCTTGCTCTGGCGCCGACTTGTGCTCCCTGTCCTAACACGTCGGCAGTGGTACTTGAGATGTTTCTGAGGGCAGACCTCCCCCTCCCTCCAAGCTGGGAGTCTGTGTGTGTCTCTGGGCAAACAGGGTGCCAGCCACCTCTTACAACACCTCTTATCTCCTAGTGACCAGCAGCAAACACATCGTCAGGAAGTTCCGCGGGCATCTGCGCACGAAGATTGAGTCCGGGGAGGGGACCGTGCCGGTCCGGGGCCCCGGCTCTGTGCAGACCTGGGATGGCATCCTGCTGGGTGAGCAGCTCATCACCATGTCCTGCACAGACAAGATCGCCAGGTAACCGCCCCTCCCCCTCCAGCAGCTTGAGCGAGTGACAGCGGGCACAGGGAGCACTGGGTAAGGGCATGTCCCTCCCTCACAGACCACTCTCTGAGTTCCACGTGTTCCCAGAGTGGGTGCCCTGAGAGGATATATGTCTGGCAAGTCCAAGCTGCCGCTGCAAGCGCTCACTAAAATACACAGGGCAGGTGCGGGTCCCCGTCTGACGGGCTGGGCACCACCAGGCTCACCAGATGATTGGGAGGCAAGGCGGGCCCTCCACTCAACCCATCTGTGTTCAGCACACCCAGTCCCACCTTGCTTCACACACACACACACACACACACACACACACACTCACATAGCCCTCCCAAGACACCTTGTCCCCCACAGTGTGGGGATTGCCCTCTGAGGTTCTGAACTTCCCTGAAACCTGACAGATGTGTGAGAAACTCGCACACCTGTGCTATCGGCTGGGAGGCCCCCACCCCATGAGGTGGTCTTTTAGAAGGTGTCCTCCAAAGGCCCCCCCAGGAGGCTCTCGGGGAATCAGCCCAGCCAGCAGGGGGAGAGGGACTTGTAGGCATGTGGCTCAGGAGACACTACTCAGTCACCGTGAATAGACTCCCAGGAGTGGACACCCCCCACCAGGAGGGTGTGGAAAATAGGCCCCACTCCCGGGGAGTGAGGGGAGAGGCCCTGGGGGGAGTCAGGCACCCCTTTAATCACCCCCTTCCCCCACTGTGGTGATAACAGTGAGGTGATGCTGAAAAACCTGTGTTAAGAGTGAATCAGAACTTCTTTGGGAAACATGGAGGGATTCACTATTCAGTAATCTATCAACCAGCAGCTTGAACAAAAACAGTGTAGTCTCATCAAACGCGGTCCCACTTCCAACTACATTGCCCCCGGGATGCTCCACGTGGGAAGTCCTGGGGTCAAACCTCAGCAGATGAGAAGGCTGCTCTCACGTTTAGGGAAAGTGAGGTGGGGGAGGAATGCCAGGGCAGCGTCTCAAACCCCCCACCCAAGGGAGGACTGGGGGTAGGGTGAAGGGGCCGGGTGCCCACAGCTCCCAGGCCCCGGGCCCTGTCCCAAGCGTGTTCCCAGCACATGGACCCCCATGAGCTGGGATCGTCTCTCCTTTTTTTACTCAAAGAGTATTGTATTCAGGCCTGGCATGGCCTTCTGCTTCGGAAGCATGTACTAAGGGTTGAATAACTTCTTTATCTGTCATAACTGAAATTATTCATCCAAAGGCCGCCTCTCTCCTAGACACCAGAGAGCAGAGCAGTCAGAGGTGGCAGCAAGGGTAAGGGTCCCTCCGCGGACTCAGGGGCAGGGCAGCTCTGGGGTTGGGGGCAAGAGCCGCAGGTGCTGCAGACCCTGCAGAGGTCCTGCCTTCTCAGGGTCTCCCTCCCAGCTCTCATAACGGCTCTGCCCTGAGGACAGGAGATCCAAATTCTCACTGGAATTACCAAACGGCTGCAGGAGAGACAGGGCCATTTGCTTCCCAGGTTAAGAGCATCGAGCCCAGCAGAGGCGACAGGAGGGCTTAATAACAATAAACCAAAGCACTGACTCTGCATCTTCAGGAACAGCTGCTGTCCTCAGCCAGCTTGTCTTTCAGAGCAAGATGTATTCCTACTGTGTGATAGTTTCACCTGCTCACGAGGCCGGAAAAGGGAGCCCTTTTCATCTGAACCGAAATTCTCTTGGTCACATGGGATCCTATCTAAATTAACTTCCTAGAAAAACGAAGTGAATTAATGTTGTAAAATTGGAAGTTCATTATCTCTGGGATCTTAAACATCAATAGACAGCAAATTAGACGTGGCTACAGAACTCATATTGCATTGGTTGTCACGGGCCTGCCGATGGTGATGTAGCTGCTCAGAGTCAAGTTCTGTTCTTTCTAATAAAACCTACTGGGAAGACAAAGTCACAGTGTGCCCTCCCGGAGTGCTCAGACAGTGCCCGGTGAGAAAGACTAGCATGCTGTTGAGGACGAGTTCAGGTGTGCGGACCTGGTGGCCTCCGGGCTCTGGGCCACTGGGGACAACCTCCCTGAACGGATCCAGAAATCCACCCACAGTGCCAGGTGGATTCGAGCTCAGTGGGGAGTCTCTCATGCACCTAGTTCTGGTCCCCCAAATCTGGTGGCAACGCACCAAGAGCCACTGTGAGGTGAGGAGGACCTAGAGCACAGGCTGGCCCCAAGTTCCCTCTCCCCCTCACTTGGTCCCCAAGAACCCACCCCTTCCTACTGCTTCCTTGTCATTTGTTTTCTCCCTCACCCTTTCCTTTCCCCTTTCTCTGACGTTCCTTCTCTGACTGTCTGAGTGAGTGGCTCTGTCTGTCTGTCTGAGTGGCTCTGCTCTCTATTCTCTATCTCTGTCTCTGACTGTTTCTGCATCAGTCTGTCTGTCTCTGTTGATCTCTCTCGCTCTCCCTGTCTCTGCTGCCTATTTCTGTCTGTCTCTCTCTGTCTTTGTCTCTCTCCCATCCATCTCTGCCCTAGACATGCTGCCACCTCTGCCTCTTCTCACATTTCACGCTCACACGGCCGACCTCCCCCAGCCCAGCCCCCAACCCAGGACTTTGCCCTGCAGGCTCCATCCCCAGTGTTGACACACCAAGAATTCCTTGTACTGTTGGCTCCTACATGTGGCAGCTTCTGTGACTGAAGGGGTTCTGTGCACCACAGTGAGGTGCACATGTGGCTCCTCAATGGCACTTGTTGGTGATGACAAGGAGAAGGGATGATGAGGAAGAGAAGCATAAAGAAGGAAAATGCCACCAGTGGCGAGGGTCCTGCCTGTGCCAGGCCCGGGCAGCTGACAGCCTCTTCCCCTTGGCGTGTGGTGACTGCGCATCCACCAGAGTCAGACCCGGCACCAGGCAAGGACATAGCGCTGAGGCACCAGCTATCTGACAGCAGGGTCACCGTCGCCACTTTTGAGCGGGAGCATATGTTAAGCTAATGATTCGGACCAGAAGCATCTGTGGCCTGCTTTATTCGTGCACAGGGCTTCAAAGAGAGACCATCGGAGACCGTGTGTTCATCTGTCCTGTGCAGAACCAAAAATTAAACCTAGGGTGTAGGTAATGTTCCAAACCAAAGACCCTTCATCCACAAATGCAGACAAACTATTCCAGCTCAACCAGTGGAGGTCGAAGAACACAGGGATGTGGAAGTCACGGTCCCTCCTTCCAGAAGCTACACGATAGTAGTAGGACACGTATGGCTATAAAACCTAGAGCCAGGATGCACCGTACCCAGCACAGGGCATGCTGGAGCCAGAGCTGGTCATTTTAAGACACTTTTGAAAGGCGATTTCAAAATTTAATTAAAAATAAATTAAGGCAATTTTGAAAGGCAATTTCAAAGGTTAATAGTTAAGCACGGCCATTATTAAAAATTAAACTATGTAAACTTACAACTAAATGTGTTATATTAAAACAAAGGCAATCAATACCCAAATTTCACTCCTTTCCTAATTGTTTTACTACATTTTTTATTATTCTCGCTCTTGGAGTTATTAGCACCCACTGTGTCTACAGGCGAGATGCGTGCCACTGTTCATCTCCACCCAAACCTGCGCTCAGTGACAGCACGCGGGAATTCACTTGAAGTCGGCCACAGGGATGGTATTTACACCTTAGAAACGGGCAAGAGCTACCAATCAGTGCCTTTATTCTTTTTCTTTTTTGAGCCAACTGTTACCAGCCTACCACTAAATGTCAGTGTCAGAAGGGTTCTGAAACTGTGTGCAGAGTCTGCAAATAGCGTGTTTGAGGCTGGCTCTGCTGTCTGTCCTCTCTGTCGGGTGACAGTGTGAATTCACGGATCAGGAGCCCACACTCGGCGTGTGTGAGGGCAGAACAAGGAGGACAGTGGGACTGGACGGACCCCTTTAACTCGCAGGCTTGCGAAGCCAGCCGCGGCCACGCAGGGATGGCCCTTGTCCCACCTCGGTGGGGAAACAGAAGCCACAGGTGAAAACCCACCTCCAGCTCTCCGGCACTTGGCAAGAATGTCGTCATCCCATTCCTCCTCCTTGCTTCTCCGGGGCTTCCTCCATCACGCGCCTCCTCCTCCGCTGCTGCCACGCGCCTCCCGGTGGTTCCTGCACCCTCTGCGGGGAGCGGACCCTGTCATCATCACATCAGCTCATCTTTCTCATCCTCAGAAATAAGTCCCGAAGCCCACGCGCTCCTGGAGCTGCAGCCGGAGACGTTCTCTCTGCGCCGGTCTCCGGAGAGCACTGTCCACGCTCACCTGGCTCTCCAGGAGCCTCTGGCCTCCCCGGCACTGCTGAGCGGGCACGTCACTGAGCTCAGGAGGGAGCCGCTGCCGTCCTCCTCCCGGTCCCCGGGGCCAGCTGGCTCCTTCACGCGGGGCGGGCCCCAGGACCGGACCCCGAGAGCAGAGGCTCCGGCTCCCACTCGCACCCAGTCCGGCCCAGTGACCTCCGTGGCCCGGCCCCATCCGCGCCCTGCACGCGGCCACGGGCGTGCAGTGCCCCAGGTGCGCGCCGGGGGCGCCGTGGAGCGGGGCGGGCAGAGCCGGGCCCGCACGCCGCGCACAGCTGCGCTGCGGCTGACCGGGCGCTAGCGGTCGCGAACAACCGAGACCTGAATGGGTCACGGAGCGTGACCACCGGGGCCCACAGAGGCCTGCTCTGACTTTCCATCGCACCACACCGTCGGTGCGATTGAAACGCTCCGCCTCTCCGCGCCCCTCCCGGGAGGCAGACGCTGTTCGCAGGGCCGGCACTGGGACCTGCAGCGGGAACAACGAAACCCCCTTCAGCACGGCTCCCGCGGGGACTGAGCGCTGCGGCAGCCAGAGCCCGCCCGGGACGGACCGCGCGGCCCTCGCAGCGCCCCCTGCAGCCGGCCTTGGGGAGGGGAACCCCGCGGCTCCGGCCGACTCCCCTGATGTCTGTCTGCCCTTCTCAGGGGCCAAAGCCAAGAAGTTAGGGGCGCTGCCCATAAACATCAGGGACGCGTCTGTCACCAACGCCAACGACTGGTTTCCTTTCCCGGGAGATCTCCGAGGACCTCACCCCCCCGCCCACCCCGCCCCCCTGCGGCCGGGAGCCCACAGACAGACAGACACACCTAGTGGTTCAGGAAGGTCTCCCCCCTGAACACAGGCAGCTTCAGTTCGCAGCCAGGATCCGGGAGTGTGCGGCCGACTGCCTTCAGCGCCGATCCCCTGTGACGCTGATGATTAAAATGACAGGCCGTGAATAAAACCATGTCTTTAATTAAGGTAGGGGAGATGCATCCGCTATGCAGATTTGTAATTCTCTCTTTGCAAACCATTCCTTTGACGTCGGTGAAAAATGAACCGAAGCGCTTATCTCAGAAGATCTAAGAGCCTACACAGCTCGGTTATTTCCCACCTACAGATCAAAAGTAATGCACAGGTCTCGCCGTCTGGATCAATAATTCCTAAGTAATAATATAAATTAGACCAGAACAGCCATTCTGAGTACGGAGTCCCATGAATAACAATTGACACCGTTTTATAATGTCAGTAGTTAAGGCCGGTTTACAGGAAAACATGTTATAGAAGCCCTGAAACGTTCACCGTGGTCTAAATGAGCCATAAAACATGGTGGAGAGATTTCCTCCAGTTCCATCCATGGGATCATTTTCCTCATTCCCTTACACGTCAGCTAATGTTTCCAATCACCCTCCCCCTGGTCCTCTCGGCCCTGGCCTTGGGACACTGTCTATAACCCCCGGCTTCCGTCATGAGTCTTCAGGAAGTAGGTGTGATGGAAAAGGGTGACAGCTTAACTGATGGCGTCACGTCTGTCCCCATTCTTTATCAAGGTTAGCACCCTACTAAAAAGAAGGCCAATCCCCTAAGCATTGACTTCTCGCACTTTTTTCACAAGACCTTTATTTACGTTTCTCCAGGAAACACTTAATGAACAAATTTCTCTCCATCGTAAGTAAAAAGGTCAGCTTGCATGCGCAAGTGGGAGACTCTTGCACAGCCCCTCTGTCCATAGACAATATTCCTCCTCATTCAGGAAAATCCTGAGCTGTCACTAACCTGCTCCCTCTGATGCACTTTGGCCAACATCCCCATCAGGGATCCAGATTCAACAACAGGTAGGGGCACTCGCTCAAAAGGGCAGGACCTCATCCTGCACAGCTTCTCGAGGTCCCACCTGCCTGCCTCTGCACCGAGAACCTCACCAGTTACTCATCCTTGGCCCCAGAAGATTGCTTTCACCTGATAAGAACCCAGTCTTCTGAAGCTGTGCACCTGCAGACACCAATATTCCACAATGTTTTCAATTTCTCTAAGTCCAGTACTCAAGGTGATTGACTCTCCAAGGTGGGCTGCTGTTAATGATATCATTGTTGAACACATTTCAAAGACCTGGGCCCCAAAACCCAAGGGAACATGTGTGATGTGCCAGGTGTGTCCACTAGTTGGCACAGGTAATGATGTCTGCTTTCTTGAATGCCTTGGTCAGAAAGCAGGCTGGTCCCCAGGCTTCCTGAGCACGGTCACACTCAGCTCCTTTGGCAGCAAAGCCTGGAACAGCACTGGGCAGTGGGAGGTGGGAGGTGCCACCCACAGCCTGAATGAACGCCCACTTCTGCCAACCGGACACGAACTTAACATCCTGAGTTGCAACCAAAGCTCTTCCTCCCTCTTTGATGGGAAAACACCCAGAATCTTGAAGTGGGCTACAACAGATAAGTTGTTCTTCCTTTAAAAATAATGTTTACTTCAAACATAGTAGAAAGCAAAATCTTATTTCTTTTCTTATGAACAGAGTCGTTGGAATTAACAGGAAAATTTTTAGGCCATGAGTCTTTTGATAGTGAAATAACTTCTCCTTTCTGGATTTTTAGTCAAAAGGAAATTTTAGTTAAAACCCCGGAGCTAAAGACCACCTTGAAGATAAAAGCCGTTTCATATGATTCTTATGGGTTATCTGGCTTTGCGCCAACAGCAAAACAAGACCACAAAGTCCCCAGGGCTGTATACAGACAGCCCTGCAGGTCCTGGAGCTGGTCCTGGTGAAAGGGTAACAGCGGAAACAGCATTAGGAGATCCACTCGTCATCGCTGGAAAACCAGCTCCATGCAGGCGGTTCCCCCATTAAAAAGTAAAACACAGTAAGAAAAAAGTTAAAGAAGATGAAAATCAGAAAGTAACCAATTAGCCAATATCCCAGTAGCAGAAAATAGCAGTCAGCTTTTACTTTTGCATTCATCTTTTTTCCTAAATGCACATTTTTCCTGTTGTCAGGATTTTGCTGCTGAGAGCAGTTTCCTCAAAAGCCATTGCTTAATGCTACAATCATAGCTCCTTTTAAAATGTAACCTTAATCAATGTAACACTATGTCTCATCATGTGTCTATAGCATCGTACATACATTGTCTCATATTGTGTCTATTACAGTGTACATACATTGTCTCATATTATGTCTATCACATGGTGTGTAGCATTGTGTCTCATATTGTAACTACAACATTGTATATTATATGTATCTCATATGCGGTCAGCACAGTTTCCTGACGCTCCCAACTCTCCACATCCATACTTGGGACATCCTCCCCACCGTGGAGTATGGAGTGCTAGTGGAGGGTAAACGATAGGTCGTCTTAAACAAGAGATGGGGCAGATCATTTGATGGACCCCAGCAGTAGTCCTGGGCTGAATGGCGGCCCCAAAAGGTATGTCCATGTCCTCAGGCCCTGTGACTGTGACCTTCTATATAAGGTGATAATGAGTTAAGGGTAGTGAGAGGAGGTGCTTATGCTAGGTTATTCAGATGGGCTCTCAGCCCAACTACATGTTCTTGTAAGAGAGGCAGAGGGTGCTGAGGACAGGCACACAGGGAGAAAGCCACGTGTTGATAGAGGCAGCGACTGGAGCTCTGCGTCTCCAAGCCGAGGGACAGGAAGGATGGCATAGCCGCTGGCAGATTAGAGAGAGGCCTGGCACTGATTCTCCCCAGGCCCTCCAGCAGAAGCACAGCCCTGCTGACACCTGGACCTCCAGAACTGTGACAGAATAAACGTCCTTAGTTTGCTAGGCCATCCTGTGTGTGGTGGTTTGCTATGACAGCCCTGGGTGAGAGATATTACTCAGCCCAACTCACTCAATCTTTGGAAAATCACAGAACAAGAAAAAGTCATAGTGCTCTGGCCAATTGGCTCAGGGGTTTTGAGCATCAGCCCGTGCACCGAAGGGTCACGGGTTTGATTCCCGATCAAGGAAGGGCACATACCTGAGTTGCAGGTTCACACCCCACCCCGGCTGAGGTAGGTGCAGGAGGCAGCCAGTCAATGCGTCTCTCAAAGTAATGTTTCTCTCCCTCTCTCCTTCTCCCCTCCCTCTCTTCTTCCCTTTCTTCCTCTACTCTCTCTGAAGAGCAAAGGGAAGAATGTCCTCATGTAAGGATTAACAAAACAAACAAAAAAGTTATAGTAAAATCCATTCCTAAAATGCCACCATTAACATCACCCGGTGAAGATGGAAGGAAACTACAGAAAAGGGTCATGTCCCCACATCGTGAAAATTAACCTTCAACCCCACAAGTTGGGTTGGGTGGCACAGCAAAGTCATGGTAGTCCCACTGCCTTCAACTCAAAGGAGTCCAATCAACAAAGTTCCACGCCTCCATGTGACAAGGACACAGACAACAGCCAACATCCCTGTCGCCGCCACGTCCGGTGGATGCACCTGCTGTTCTGGCTGTGATAGGCCGTCCTGCACCTCACCAGCAGGCCAACGCCGGCACCCTAGCGGGGGGAACAGGGAGATGTTTCTGGCTTTTGTCTCTAGGAATCAAAAGTTGAGCGGCATATAAAAATCTAAAGCTTCTGGAACTAATGTTCCTTTAGACATGGTTTCTAATTTTAAGTACCTGAGCTTGATTATTGATCGCGATGGGTCTTTAAATGAGCAGATTAAAACTTTCTCCATAAAAATGAGCTGTAAAAACCCCAGCTGCTCCCTGGGGAGGCCGGCACTGCCTGGCGTCTGAACGTGGATTCCAGGCTGTGAGAGCGGGTTTCTCTGACGGTACCACTGCCGCTCACGGTCCTCAAGGTGAGCCTCTCCTCTGGGCCCCCAGCCTCGGGGGGCCCTGGCACCTGATTTACTGGCAGTCACCTTGCCTTGGAGGTGTCGCCGGCTCTCCTGAAATCAGTTGAGAGTGCTGTTGATTTTTCCAATCTCAAAACTCAGGTCCTTAAAAAACAACTGTTCTTCCCAAACACCCAGCCCCAAATTTTCATAGCTTGTTTAATCACCTTTTCCTCTTTCTTTCCCAAAGACTGTGCAGTAATCCTATGGTTTCTAGGTTGAATCTTACACTATCCTTAGTGGTGAAAGCAGGGAGTGATATGATCCAATGATATTGATCCAACATAAAGTATTAGCAACCATTAATAATGCTCTGTGTCTGCCCCCTGTCATCCTGCCACCCCACCGGGAAGCGCCCAGGTCTGAGGCAGCACTCCACGCCTGTCACTCGCCACCCACTACCCACCACCTGCTGCCCACCGGACCTGGCAAAGCTTTGTGTCTGAAGAAGGGACACTAGAAACCTCGTTAGTCAAGTGAAAGACAGCGGGAGTGTTAATAGGAAACAGGCGCTCTCTTACAGACAGTTCACAAAGGCCACGATGTCAGCGGGACACGGTGGGGACCGAGAGGCCAAGGTCACAGGGCAAGAGAGAAACACAAGTCAGAGGTCCCTTTCACAGCTTCCACCGTCACAAAAGAAATAACAAGGCACCGCGCAGGATAGGCACAGTTTGCCGCCCAGGGATCAAGAAACAGATGCAGCCAGAGCCCGTGGCCAGGCCCCAAGGGCCCCACTCCAGACTCAGCCACTGGAAAGGCTCTCTATCCCAGATTGTCGCTGCGTCGCCACCCCTAGAGCCTCACCCCGGGC
>JAAGEH010002534.1:16659420-16780606 GCA_011751065.1 Lasiurus cinereus | reverse complement strand
CATTGTGCAGAAATGCCTCTGACTTGGCATAATTGCCTGTCTTGGTCAAAGAAGGGAGGGGAGAACTTGTGAGGTTGGGGATGGGAGAGGATGAGAAGGGGAGAGTGTCATCCCCTAGACAACAGCCTTCACAATGATGGAGACCACTGTGTAATGGAGAAGTTACATTATGGCTATGACCATATGACCAGCACAGGGACCATCAGAATCACCTGCAGCCCGGCTCCAGCTCGGAGGACCTGCAGTGACTTAGAGGAACAGGAAGTGGTCAAGCATGGCACAACTGTTAAAACCCGTGTTCCACCTCATTGTTTTTACTCCAAAATCTGTGCGGGGTGCTTAGCTGCAATTTGAGTGCTGGCTCCCCTTAGCATCGCCTGTGGGCACTGAAAATACTGGCCCGTGCTGGACCCGGACCAACCCTATCAGAGTCTGGGGGCACCCAGCACCAGTGAGCCCTGGAATTGGAAACCACTGCTGTGGGGCAATGCCTGAGTCCTTGCACATTTATTAGGGCTTATTTCTGGTGTTCCCATTCTGCTCTGTTGATCCATGACCGGTCTTTGCTAGGTTAGGTATATGTTTTTGGTGGTATTTGAACCATGCACCCCAGACTTCACCGTCACTGTAGAGAGCTCCATGTCCTTTCTGGGCTACGTCAAGTGGCAAAGGCAACAGGAAGGAAGAGCAACCATCAAACGTGCCCGGCAACCGCTGCTCTCTGCCTGCGTCCCGGGCGCAAATGGGCAGTGACCGTCTGAAGAAAGACCCCTCCCTGCGATTGTCTCCACAGACCCTTGGAGCCAGGGTTTGAACTGCGAGGAGATTGCTTCTCTTGGTTAAAGGAAGGCAGCCTTCTCCCAAGATCTCTCCCCACTTACCTTTGGTATTTCAGTGATTGACCAACAGACAAAAATATATTTATTTAGGGACTCTCTATATTGAAAACTAGACATGGGATTTTTTTTTTCTTTCTCTGTCAACGTGGCAGTAATAGCGGCTGTTTGAACAAAAGGAGAAGTATTTTTCCATTCAAGCCTGAATGCTGAAAATCCCCCTGTCTACATCGGGAAGACATTTGGTTTTATTGATCGTGGTAGCTGAATAGTTTTAAACTCCTGTAGCCAGGCAAGAAGAAGGTTGGTTCTCTCTTTGTGGTAAAAAGTTGTTACAGGAAACCAGATACAGAAGTCATTTGTCTTTACACAGTCCTATAGAGTCAGGAGCAATCAAACCTGTTTCAGAAGTTTTGTTCAAAGACAGTACGAGAATCGAAACCGGTTTGGCTCAGTGGAAAGAGCGTCAGCCTGCAGACTGAAGGGTCCGGGGTTCGACTCTGGTCAAGGGCATGTACATATCTCGGTTGGGAGGCGTGCAGGAGGCAGCTGATCAATGTCTCTCTCTCTCTCTCTCTCTCTCTCTCTCTCCCTCGTCGATGTTTCTGGCTCTCTGTCCCTTTCCCTTCCTCTCTGTAAAAAAATCAATTTTAAAAAAAAGACAGTACTCGAGTGGCCTAACGTACAGTGATATCTCTTCTAGGAATACTAATTTTATTGTTCAAGACATAGCTTATTTCAAGAATGTGCTTTCTTAAGGAGCGGCCAAACATCCACGTCCCTGCTTTTAATTGATAAGAAGTGCTAAAACGTCCCTACCTAGCTGAGAAATTATGAGATGCTCACTGAGGTCTGCACCCCAGAGTCCTTCACCATCAATGGTAACTTACCATGGTCCCTGAAAATCTACCACTCACTGCAAGAAAAACTCCTCTCATCAATGCATACGGAAGCAAGAAAGCCTATATTTGGATCAAACATGAAAAATGCGTACCAAAAACTTTCATAGTGAAGCAGACTTGCTGTTAAATGAGGGGTGTTTTTGTTATTGTTGTTGTTGCTGTTGTTGTTGGCAGACCTTCGCAGCCTCTTCAAATCTAAAGGAGATTTGGCCTTTTGCAGCCCCCATTACTGCGAACTGCCAAAAGGTGACTGTTGCGTTTTCCCTCACTTTTTGGTCTGTCCTTTGAAAGTCCGGTTTCCGACTTAAGGAGCCAAATCCCATCACCACCCCTCAGACACAGGGGGTGGCCCCTACCAGAACAGCCCGGCCACCGCACACTCCTTGCGGGGGTTTCGCTGAGCGCGCCGCCGCCCAGGCCCAGGGCTGTCACATCCGACTGCGCTCTCCACGTGGAAACAAAGGTCCGCGCAGAAACGCACCGCCCAACGAAGGGGTCCCCGCGATCTGTGATAAGCTCTTTAAGCTCGTGCTCTGCTCGCAGAGCGCGTGCCCCTCCCAGACCCTCTGCGGCCCCGGCCCCGGTGCGGCGGCGAGGCCACCAGCACGCGGAGGGCAAGCCCTTCGGTCCCCCCCAGAGAGAAACAGCGAGGCCACCGTCCTCCTGCGCGCGGGAAGCTGTGCAAATCGGAAAAGGCAAACGGCTCATAAAACCAGCGGCTGTTTAAATGGCAGCACTGCGTGTTTGTGTATAAATGTTGCCTTTCCTGTTCCGCCGCGCTCGGCGCGCTCGGACACGCGGCGCTGTGACCCGCGCGTGCGCAGGGAGCGGGAAGGAGGCTCTCCATGCACCTCGGTGCTTCCGCGGCAGCTCAGTGTGGCCGGCTGCACGGCTTGTGTTTTTGGGATAAAATCTGAAGAGAGCTGTTTGAAGCAGTCGGCGTGGCCGGCTCTGGGGCAGAGGGCTCTCCGGGGCGGGCAGGCTGGAGCGAGCGCGCGGGAGTGAGCGGGAAGGGCTCCGCGCTCACTGCCGGCTTCGGACCGGGACGGTAATGGCTCCTTATTAATCATGGAAAGGAAACGAGCGGCACGGCGGCCCACAGTCACCGCCCTCACGCGGAGAAATGTTAATTAGTGGAAAGGACAGTGGTGTAAGAAATTAGCTGCATGGTGCTCGCTGCTGAGGGCGGCGGGGTCTGAAACGCGAGATTTAGAGTGGAGACCACGGCCTGGGGCCTTAAGGATCGGATATACACGTAACCTTGCACCGCCGAAATGTAGGGAGAAAAAATATATTTTTTAACATATATTTTATTGATTTTTTTTTTTTTTACAGAGAGGAAGGGAGAGGAATAGAGAGTTAGAAACATCGATGAGAGAGAAACATCATCAGCTGCCTCCTGCGCACTCCCTGCTGGGGATGTGCCCACAACTAAGATACATGCCCTAGACCTGAATCGAACCCGGGACCCTTCAGTCCACAGGCTGAGGCTCTATCCACTGAGCCAAACCGGTTAGGGGAGGGAGGGGGAAAAAAATCTTAAAGTGCCCATCATCTTTGCTTGAGGAAGCAAAAACACTCAGCCAGTTGCTCATCTATTTCAGATGAGCCACCCCAGAGCAAAACAAGTATGCTTATTAATGTCACTTAATTCCAACACTGTGGGTCATGCTGACTGTGGGGGACGGAGAGGGGGGGCGGAGTGAGAGAGAGTGTGCCCCTCAACTAAAATAAACTAAATTTCTGATACTTCCCAGCTCATATAAAGAGAAATGCAGGTTCACGTCGGGGACTGAGTGTCTTCTATCCCTTTTAATCTAATCTTAAGTCCCTGAGAAAATATGTAGCTTCCAGTCCATCTAGCAATCCACTTCCAGAAGCGGAGGCCACGTCTATTAAAGTGCAGACCACGTCAGCCCGGGTCCCCAGCAGTTAGGAAGCTCAGCTCACTCACAGCGGGAGGCCAGAGCTGATGCTCTGTCAGTGTCGGTGGTGGGGATAGGGACACTCGAGGGCAGAATGGACAGAAGAGAAGCCCAGGTGCCTTGCACAACAGGCCCAGCTGGAGCCTGCCTGGGGGAAGGCAGGACCTGCAAGGTTGGTCCTCACCCGGGTGGGCAGATGCACTGACTCCTCCCTCTCCCTCCCTCCAGGTGGAACGTGCTGGGACTGCAGGGTGCCCTCCTCTGCCACTTCATCGAGCCCGTGTACCTGCACAGCATCGTCGTGGGCAGCCTGCACCACACTGGCCACCTCTGCCGGGTGATGAGCCACAGGGCCGAGGACATCGGCCAGCTGCCCCCCTCATACCAGCACAACCGGCCCCTCCTCAGTGGTAAGAGAATCATTCTCAAAAACACACCTCCCAGCAGGCTGGCACAGACAGGCCCCATGGGGGCCAAATCAGGCAGATTTTACTCATTTTGGCCAGTAGATATTTAAGACTTAGCAAGCAAAATTATAGCAATCCAAATGTAACGAAGAAGGAAGGCCCGAATGTAGGCCGGGCCACATTTCAGAGAATGTACAACAGGCTGCACACGGCACATCCGTGTGCCCTCAAGTGACTGCAGCCTCGGCGTGCACAGTGCCCAGTGGAAGTAAAACTAATCGTGCACGTGTCCAACAGGACAGCACCGTACCTGTCAGCAGAAGCCTTTCCGAAAGGGGGCCTGCAGGTTCGAGGCTGGAGGACAGGGGACGGGGGACAGGGGATGGTATAAGGCCTGGCTGCCCTGGGTGGGGGGCTGGCCTCAGGGGTCCCTGTGTTCTCCGCGCCATCCAGAGGCTAGCACACACTGGGGAAGCACATTTTGGAGGTAACAGAGAAAGCCAGCAAGCTCAGGGCTGGAAGCACAATTCCCCATCCTACTCCCAGCTTCCCACACCGCCCATGTCATTGGAGCCCCAGCGTCCCCACCATGATCTGGGGATGGCCAGCCCAGGCGCCCGGCACCGTGGTGAGGATCAGGAGGCACATGGATTTGGAAGTGTCAAGTTCTATGATCACTAGGAAGGACCGGTTTGGGAAGGACACACCTCCAATATGGCAGCTGGCCTTCCACACACCGTGGAAGTCTGGCCCAGAGCCTGCAGGAAATATCACACCTGGGCACTTCCCCGGCCCAAACAGGGCGCTCTGAAGGAGCCACTGGCACTGTCTGCAAAACCAGGCAGGTGCACCAGGCAGAGAGCGGTGCTGGCAGGCTGTGCGGACTGCAGCCACTGGCTGGTTTACATCTCTGACAGATTCTCTGAAACGGAAAACTAGAAGCTAGAAGACCTGTTTCCAGTGTGTGACTAACAACTGGGCCTAAGGTTTATTCCCAATGTTATAAAATTGTTCTAAATTTTAAAATCAGGGGGTGGTAGTGAGAACCAAAAGAAATAATTCATGAGGAGCACTTAACTTTGCTCTATTTGCAAATATTCAGGAAAGAGGCCTCTCCATTCACTCACTCCAATCATATACAGGGCGGGGCAAAAGTAGGTCTACAGTTGTTCGCACAGAAATAATAATCAATACAAGCACAAACTCTATGTTTCGCCAACTTACAACTATAGACCTGCTTTTGCCCCCATCTGTCCTTGACCAGTTCTGCATAGACCAGCCAACAGCTATGGGCAAAGCCTGAGGAACACAGGCCCACATCACGGCTGCCCTGGGCCCGAATCTTTCAGCGAGAGCTGCCTGTTTGAGAAGAGCCACCCTGAAGGTTCGCCTTCAGTGCTTCTCACAAAGGTTGGGAAATGACAACAAAAACCTGTGCTTTGCATACTCATCTTTTCAAAAACATAAAGTGAGATGTGAACTGAAGGTGGATCCTGATCTACCAGGCTAAGGAGTTGGTGTGTCTGAGCCTCCAACCTCAAGGCTCAGCTTTTATTTTTCTGCATCAGGAAAAAAACAATGTTATAACCAAGAGCGGAAATCTGGATAGGACGGATCATATCTTTGTTCGTGTTAATGACACATTTAACAGATACGATTTTTAATACTGAGCATTCTCAGTCCACACTGGAGATTAAGCTTATGATTTGCTCTGCAGCCCATGACACGGTCTTGGCGATGAGAATGAACTTTGAGAGAAGGACCGAAGGGATTGAATGTTAGGACTATGAGTTAAGACCCGTGGCTCACGTTCACATGACAAAAATAACGGGATCAGTGACAATAGAGAAGAGCCTCAGTCATCTTTCTTCACAGCACATATTTTCCTGGAATAGCAGAAATGACTAGTCAGTGTATCAGAAGACTTTTCAGTTTTCATGTTTCATGAGCAACTGGATTTATCAGAGAGACGTTTGCTACTTATGGAAACGTCTGCGGACAGTAGGCTGTACCTCCTGCCCAACACCACCTCCCGGTCACATTCCAGACGCCTCCCTTTAGGGAACAGCTGTGGGTACAGAGGAAACCTGTTGCCGTTTATATCAACATTTTTTGTGAGTTTGAATTTCCAAAATATTGTCAGACTCTGCTAGGGAATCTCAAGCCTCTTTAATTCAGGAGAAATTTCTGATAGTGATGATCATTAATAGTATCTTGCAAAATAACCCAGTGGGTAGAAGCAAACATTTTCTTTTATGCAGATAGAAGTAATTTGCAATATTATCATATTAAAACAAACACAGAAATGTTATGAAATAGCCTACAACTTTTTCATAAATGCTTAAGAGCTTCATAAAAGCATCTGCCAGGCTCCTTTGTCCTACAGTTAACCAGAGGTAGACATTTATCCTCCTGTTTTCTTGAAGAAATTGGAGATTATATATCTTGTTAGAAAAATCTAAAAACATTCCGAATATCTTTACATAGATTCAACAAAGAACTATTTAATAAGATATTTACATACTTAGCACTAATCTCCCTAAGCAAATTAGCCCATAGCTTATAAAAAATTAAAATTATAGAAAACACTTATTTCAGTTGTCTGGGGAGTTCTTTATAAAATATTTGTAAATTAGTTAATAAATTCATTTAATTTCTATCATGATTTCAAGGAGTTGCTTCACAAAAGAACTGAACATTAAACTTAATTGCATTGCTCCTGAGAATTTCACAATTTAAGGAAAATATGTCCATTGTCAATATATTTCATTTATCCAAACCTTAAGAAGTTGGTCAACATAAGGCAGGCACTCATTTAATCATTCAACAAATATGTATTGATCTTTATGATGTGCTGGTGACAATTTTGCACTGGGAATAGAGCAGTGAATAAGATGGTCAAAAATCAATATGTCCTAGGTGATTACATTCCAATGAGGAAAATAAAGTATAAGTGCCTTATAGAAAAGTAATGTGAAGAGGCCCCAGCCAGTTCGGCTCAGTGGATAGAGCAGCTGCCCATGATCCGAAGTGTCACAGGTTCCATCCCAAGGCATACCTCGGCTGTAGGCTCCATCCCCAGTCTTCGTCAGGGACATGTGGGAGACAACCAATTGATGTGTCTCTCTCACATCGATGTTTTTCTCTCTGTCAGTCTCCCTTCCTTCCACTCTCTAAAAATCAATAGAAAAATATTCTCGGGTGAGGATTAGCAAAAAATAAAATAAAACAAATAAAAAATAATGCAAAGAGGAAATTAAAAAGTGACCGTCGTGGCCTCGGAGGGATCAATGTTGGGGGGTGGAGGAGACATATGTAATACTTTAAACTATAATTTTTAAAAAAGGTATTTATCATGGGGTGGGGGAGTGGCTGTCATTCCTATCAGAGGGTCAGGAAAGATCTGAGAGATGACCTCTGAGCCAAGTCCCAGAGGACGAGAGAAGGAGCATGTGGGAGGGACACAAAGGAAGAGGATGGAGTGCAGAACTGCAGAGGACTCCAGGGGCTCAGAAAGCAGGTGGGCTGAGCTGTGCTTAGTGGAGTCATCAGCCAGTCTGCACCCTACAGGAGCAGGCTGCTTCGGGGCTCACTGGGCAGCTTAAAATCACCTCTATTCATATATATATATGAGGAAGGGAGAGAGGAGAGAGAGATAGAAACATCAATGATAAGAGAAAATCATTGATCGGATGCCTCCTGCACACCCCACACTGGGGACTGAACCCACAATTCAGGCATGTGCCCTTGACCAGAATTGAACCCAGGACCCTTCAGTCCCCAGCTGACACTCTATCCACTGAGCCAAACCAGCTAGGGCAAATCATCTCTATTCTTGAATTTAGATTAAGATGGTTCTACTAAGAGTTAGAGCAAAATAACCCCACAGAAAATTTTCAAACACAACAAAAAGAAGCAGACCTGGAAGGGGATAAGACCACCTTAACAAAACCCAGCAGACAGCAGAGGATGGACACAGACCCACACCTCCAGAGAGCGAGCTTCATGGACACAGACTTTCGTAGAACCATACCCAGCAGGGTAAAAGGGATTTAATAAACAAGATGGAAAACAGGGGGAGAGATGGAAGCCAGAAAAAAAGAACCAAATGAAGAAAAAAAAGGGAATTGCAGAATAAATAAAATAAAACAATATGTGTAACAGGGGGAAGGTTTAATTGCAAATTAAGCACAGCTGAGGAGGAAATTAGTAAACTGGAACATCATTCTGAAGAAGACACTGAGAGTACAGCACAGAGACCGAGAGAGAATATGGCTGTCGGGGTTCTCCAGAGAGCAGAACCAATGGGAGGTGCTCATTTTCCTCCTAGAAAAGAGATGAATTCTAAGGGATTGGCTCCAATGCCTCTGGGGGCTGGCAAGTCTGAAATCTGCAGGGCAAGCTGTAAGTCTAGAAATTCCAGCTGGAGTTGATGTTTCAGTCGAGTGCAAGGGTAGTCTGTCAGCAGAATTCCTTCCTCTTCAGGGGACCTCAGGCTTGGCTTTTAGGACTATCACCTGCTTAGCTGAAGCCCACCTGCATAATATGGGGAGCGCGGGTGGGGGGTGTGCTTTGTTTGACTCAGCCTACTGCTTTAAATACCAGCCCCAGGTAACATACACTCACTGCAAGGCCAGCTGGTGTTTGGCCAAGGATCTAGGCACCTTAGCCCAGCCAAGTTGACATATAGAATTAAGCATCCCAGAGGGAAAAAACAAAAAGAAACAGAAGTAAGAGACGGAGTGAGAACATATCATCTATATGTAGCAAGAGTTCTAGGAAAAGAGAGAGAGAAATAGAGTGGGAGTAATATTTAAAGACAAAATTAGGGAGAATCCAAGATGGCAGCATAGGTAAACACCTACACTGCTGCCTCGCACAACAATTTCAAAACTACAACTAAAAGACAGAAGGGACATCATCCAGAACCACAGGAAAGTTGGCTGAGTGGAAGTTCTACAGCTAGAAGGAAAGAGAGGGGCTCACAGAAACCCAGAGGAGCTGCAAAAAGCTGAGGTACGGAGATGCACGCGCTGAGAGAGTGGGTGCCGGAGTACCTGGCTGGCTTTCTCTGGCGGGAGGGAAACGAAGACTCCCAATGGCATTGAACCCCTTATCTTATGACACTACACCCCAGATCCAGCCGAAACTCATACAGGGGGAGTTTGGACCGTGAAAAGGGAGAGGTGCACGGAAATTTAGGGGAGTCGCAAAAGATCAGAGGGCTGGTCGCGCACGGCACTGCGCGGACAGATTGCTGATTGTGCCGCTGGCTTTCGTGAGTGGGCGGGAGACAGATCCTCCCAACTGTGCCACTTCTGAGTCCCCTAAGCCCCTGTTATGGGCAAAACCCTGGAAACCTAGACTTGTGTGGTCCTGGTGCGCAGGGGAGCTGGAAAGGCAGCGGTACTGCAGGCGCGCGCACAAGGACCACTCCAGCAATTACCCAGTCATGTGAGACTCAGGGGCCGTGGAGGGCGGGGCCGACTGGAAGGCAAGGGGATCCCTTAAGCCCTGAGACTCCACCCATCCCAAGCTCAACAGAGGCTTCTTCGGTTTTGCAAATCTGGTATCATAAGGTTGAATTCAACACAGAAGTTTCCCCGGCATAGAGAAAATGCCAAGACAAGGGAAGGGATCACAAACAAAAGAAATGGAGGAAAACAAACGACTGGATATAGAGTTCAAAACCATGCTTATAAGGTTTTTCAAGAATATGCTAGAAAAGTTGGATAAACTTAGCAAGAGCCAAGAGGAGATGAAAAAGGACCAACTAGAGATGAAAAAGGTCCAACTAAAGATGAAAAGGGACCAACTAGAAATTAAACATACACTGACTGAAATAAAAAATATTATACAGAGTCCTAACAGCAGACTAGAGAAAGGCAAGAATAAAGTCAAAAATTTGAAATATAAAGAATCTGAAAACACTCAACTGGAAAAGCAAGAAGAGAAAAGAATCCAAAAATGTGAAGATAATGTAAGGAGCCTCTGGGACAGCTTCAAACATACCAACATCAGAATTGTGGGAGTGCCAGAAGAAGAGAGAGAGCAAGATACTGAAAACCTATTTAAAGAAATAATGACTGAAAACTTCCCACATCTGGTGAAAGAAATAGACTTACAAGTCCAGGAAGCACACAGAACCCCAAATAAAAGGAATCCAAAGAGGACCACACCAAGACACATCATAATTAAAATACCAAGAGCAAAAGACAAAGAGAGAATATTGAAAGCAGCAAGAGAAAAACAGTTCATTACTTACAAAGGAGCACCCATACGACTGTCAGCTGATTTCTCAACAGAAACGATGTAGGCCAGACAGGAGCGGCAAGAAATATTCAATGTGATGAACAGCAAGAACCTACAACCAAGAATAATCTATCCAGCAAAGCTATCATTCAGAATTGAAGGGCAGATAAAGAGCTTCACAGAGAAGAAAAAGTAAAGGAGTTCATCAACTCCAAACCAGTATTATATGAAATGCTGAAAGGTACTCTTTTAGAAGAGGAAGAAGAAAAAGGTAAAAGCCAAAAAATTATGAACAACAAATACATATCTATCAACAAGTGAATCTAAAAATTAAGTGAATTAAAAATTTGATCAACAGAATAAACTGGTGAATATACTAGAATCAGGAGCACAGAAAGGGAGTGGACTGATAATTCTCAGGGGGATAGGGGTGAGGGGTGTACAGGGAGAGACTGGACAAAAATCATACACCTATGTAGAGATCAATGGGAGGGAGGGAAGGGTGGGAGCTGGGTAGAGGGGTGCTATGGAGGGGAAAAAAGAGAAACAAATGTAATAATCTGAATAATAAAGATTTAATTTAAAAAAATAAATAAATAAATAAAGACAAAATTAAACTAAGGACTTTGCAGGACAGATGGGAAGCATCCAGCTACAGATCTAAGAAGTACATTATACAGCAAGAAGAATTTTTTTAAATCCTCCCTCAGCAGTAATATTACTTTTAAAAAAAAAAATCTAAAAAGCAGCCAGAACATAAACGACAGATCAACTTCAAAGAAGCTAAATAAGACTGAGAGCTGATTCTTGGGAGACAAAAAAAAAAAAAAAGAAGCAGCAGCAGAAGAAGAAAAAGAAAGAAAATGCTGTTTGTAAAAACTGATAGGAAATTAATCTCAACCTAAAAATCTAGACCCAGTAAAAAAATCCCTTAAAGATGAAGGTGAGGACATTCCAGACAGACAGAAACAGAACTGACTCAGCTCTAGCAAAGCTGCCACCAAAGGAGACACTGTGTTATTTGGGCATGAGAGAAATGACCCCACATGGATAATGCAGAATAGATGGAGATGAAAGTCAACCACATTTTTATAAAATTTCATAAAACTTGGCTTATTACTAACATTTTGGATACTCTAGTCATGAAAAACATATAATTTGAGGCAAAATCAATCATATTCTGCCAAAGTCCCTTTATCCATATCTTTTGAAATAATGATAATCATTACAGAAATCAAGCACCATGTCATTATCAAGTTATAAATAATATATTCAATTTTCCCCCACCAGGAGGAAAGATCCCATTTTTTAGAGCGTCCTATGAGCCCGTGTAGCTTACACTATGAGGAATTCAAATCACAGTCATTTATGACCACAGATAAGGTCATGTTCCTATTGACTCTAGGAAATCCCTGACAGTCAGTGCAACAACTCTCATTAGAGCAGGCGCCCCAGCCGCCTGCGTGGGTGACATGGCTGCCACTTTCTGCAGAACCTTCTTAGACATGTATGTGGTGTGTGTGCATGGGTGTTAATGGGTGTTAACGGTGTGTTTGTGTGTGCATGCACTTGTGTGTATATGTGCTTGTGTGTGGTGTGTGTGAGGTGTGTGGTATGTGTGGGTATGTATGTATACACATGTGTGAGGTGTTGCATGTGACGTGTGTGATGTGTGCAGGTGTGTGCGGGTGTGTGATATATGTGTGTGATGTGTGCATGCGCATGCATGTGTGAGTGTGCATGTGTGCCCATGAGATCCCACAAATGTCTGGCCATATATAAAGCTCAAGTGGCCCCTTCTATCCTGCACCTTTGTGATTCTGTGCACGCCTGGAAGCGGCTTCACTCGTTTCACAAATTAAACACGGCACTGCCCTGTAATACAGACTTGCCTCACTTCATGTCTTGTGTAAATTTAATTTGGGGGAAGTGAATTACTTTTTAAATATAGTAGGCCCACAAGCTCTTTAAAGAATTCCGTAATGTCTCTTTTACACACTGCTTTTAAAAAGGTATGTAGGATTTTCACAAGGTAAGGCATTTAATAGCTACATGAGCAATGATAGGACTCGTTTTCACAGCTGAGCATGGATTCACACTCACTGCTCTGAAACACCGGTGGGAGCAGGAGCGGGCTTGGTGGCTGTGGTGGTAAGTGAGGCCGGGGTGGTGGTAGTCACAGTAGTTGGTAGCAGATGGTGGTTAGTTGACCTACCAGAGGCCACACTGCTAGTAAGTCATGGAAGAGATCTCTGCACATGCACCATTTCCTCAGGGCGTGGGACTCGTGCAGTCACACAGGGACTACGCTTAGAAGGACCGCAGTTGCTTTTACCCTCTAGTAGTCCTGGAGTTTTCACTAGTGCGGAACATAGGCCCATGTTTTCATGCGCACTGGGTCTCCCAAGCACTGGAGCTGGTGCTGTCTCTGGGTCATATCACTGATGGACTAAGCTGCATGCACTCTTAGGGCATCTAGTCTTCATTAGCTTCTCTATTTCCTGACCCAACTCGGAACCACAGGGCCCACCTACATGGTTCCTTGCTCATTAATCCATCAAATCTTTATAGGAAGGAGGAAGTGGGCAAAGCTGCTTTATTACTAGACTGCCTTATAATAATAATCTCTTAAAATGAGTAAAAAATGAGTCCTGGCTGATTTGGCTCAGTGGATAGAGCGTCGGCCTGCAAACTGAAGGGTCCTGGGTTCCATTCTGGTCAAGGGCACATGCCCACGTTGCCGGCTCAATCCCCAGTGGGAGGCATGCAGGAAGCAGTTGGTCAATGATTCTCTCTCATCATAAATGTTTCTATCTTTCTCTCCCTCTCCTTTCCTCTCTGAAATCAATAAAAACATTTTTTAAGTAAAAAGTGAAAAATTAGTTGCAGCAATAACTGTCTCTGGTTATGGCTTCCCTTCAGCTGGACCCTAATGAAGGCCTGTTATTGCCTCCATTAGGGTCCAGCTGAAGGGAAGCCATAACCTGGCCCGAGGTTAAAGGGGAACACGGTGCACACGGCTGTGCCATCCTGAGCACATGTCTCCCACGGCCGGTCTGGTCCTGGCAACCTAGGGTCGGAGCACTGATGCCGCTGCTCCACTCTCTCCCCACAGGCGTGAGCAGCGCCGAGGCTCGCCAGCCGGGGAAGTCTTCCCACTTCAGCGTGAACTGGGTCGTGGGCAGCGCGGAGGTGGAGGTCCTGGACGCCACCACGGGGAGGCGGAGCTGCGGGGGCTCCTCCCGGCTCTGCAAGCACGTGCTCTCTGCCCAGTGGGCGCGGCTGTATGGAAAGGTGGGTACCACAGCCAGCTCAGGGCGCCCACCTGGACACGGGCCGGGGGCCCAAAGAATGCCTTTGGGTCTGCAGCCAGTGGAACGCGTGACAGAAGAACTGGCCCCAGGTCTGTTTCCTCTTCCCTGACTCCCCACAGACTCCCGCCAGACCGGGCCAGGCCCGTGGTTTGAGAAGTCAGGTGGAAAGGGGGCTTGTTCGGGACACCTGGGGTGGCCAGCACAGGGCAACAGAGGAAAGTTCCTCGACGGCTTTTCAGTTTCTATATAAAGAAACTGGCATTCAGGAGGGGTGGGCGATTTGCCCAAATGGTGCCGGTAGTGAAATCCAGAGAGGGTTTGCCTCTCCTCTCCAACCCTGCAGGCTGTGCATTTCTACGGCACCACTTCTGGGCTTGCTTTCTCACCTGTGAACCGGGTCATGACGACATTTCTGGGTTCTAAGTTGTGATATGCATTTCCATGTGTTTCCAAAGCATAGCAGATTGTAACCAAAAAAAAAAAAAAGGAAACAAACACATTAAAACTGCTGCGCTGGTCATCCCACTTTCTCATCCAGGGAAAATGAGAGCTGTGGTTGACTTAGCCAGCAGAAGAACAGGACAGACCTGCTGATGCTTAAAATGAACACCGTGTCCACTCAGGACCCTGGAAACTGCACATCTCAGCTCTCAGCCTGGCAGTGACCCTGGCAGTAACCCCAGCGGCCCTGCGGCCCTGGGAACCTGGCTGCTCTGTCCCTGCAGCCTGCTTCCCTTCCCGCCTGCTCTGGGCACTTTGCACCCATCCCTTCTACCCACTGCAGGGGACTGGAAGGTCGGAGCAGGTCGTCAGTGCTGTCTTGCTAAACAAAGGGACCTCTTCTTCTGCCCTGGCTCCAGGTGACAGTGGCAGCAAGTGGGTGGGCTGGTCTCTACTCACTGAGCACCCTGCCAGGGATTGGGAGACTTCACCCTCTTGTCCTCCTGAGCACCCTGACCTCCCCGCTGCGGGGTAGTCAAGCCCTGCTTGGTCCCATCCTGTGTGGGCCGCACACCTGTGCCTGTTATGGCTCTGGAGAGGGAACATCTCGGTCTCCAGATCGAGGGAACGTCTCGTGCTGGTTAGACTATACCTCAAAACCTCCTGACCCTGCTCCACCCTGCTTAAGTTCCCATAGTCATCCCACCCCACCATCCCCACCCCAATCTGAGCCCTGATCCTTCTCCGAAGAGAAAAACTACACACACAGCACTGTGACTGGTAGCAGGCAAGTCACCTGTTTGTTTTATTCCTTAATCATTCACACTCTGAGGAAGCCATTTCCCTAATACGTGGGATTTCCCATAGAATCTAGACTTGCCTGATAATTCTAATAGTTACTTTTAGAATTAATAATTAACTGTAACTAATACAGGGAATGTTTTTTTGAATTTTATGTGATATTTGACTTTATCAGTACGTCAATTTAGGGAGAATGGGTACTCTGTTTTTAACAGCTTTCTTGAGGTATATTGACATAAACATTGCATCCCAGATGGGGCAAAAATAGATTCATGGTTGCGAGTACATGAAACACAGTTTGTTCTTGCATTATTATTTATTATTGTATTCTTTTCCATGCAGACAACTGTAAACCTACTTTTGCCCCATCCGGTATATTTAAGGTGTACAATTTGATACTGTGATGTAGAGACATGTGAAATGACCACCGCAATGGACTAGCACATGTATCGGCTCCACACAGTTACTCTTTGTGAGTGTATGTGTGTGTGTTTGTGTATACATACAGAGAGAAAACTTAATCTAAGATCAACCCTCTCACAAATTTCAAGTATATTGAAACAAATTGTAACCAAAAAGGAAATTAAAAAATAAAAACAGAAGGTGGAATCAGGAGCTAATGTTTGCTTGTCACACTCATGAGGCTGTGCCCTCCGCCTTGGGGCTCTGCCTCTGCTCGCGGCTCACTTGTCCTTTCTCACTCCCATCCCACAGCTGAGCACACGGATTCCGAGCCCCGGAGACACGCCGTCCATGTACTGTGAGGCCAAGATGAGGGCACGCACCTACCAGTCAGTGAAGCAGCAGCTGTTCAAAGCGTTTCAAAAGGCGGGCCTGGGCACCTGGGTGAGGAAGCCACCCGAGCAGGACCAGTTCCTACTCACCCTCTGAGTGGCTGCCCCGGCTCACGGACAGAGTGAGATGCCTGAGGAGGCCCAGCGGGCGTGAGGAGCGGCAAGACTGTGCTGACCGGGTCTGTGGGTTCCTTGTCCTTTGGTGTTCCAGAAATACGCAAGCGTGCGATGTTCAGATGAGCAACTAGACTTGAAGCAGGAACGTGCTGCTTCTCGGATGGCTACTCCCAGGCTGCTGGAACCCGCCCGCCCGCCACACCTACAAGCACGCGTGTGGTGGCTCCCTCTTCTTGGTGTGCCAGAGGGGACATGACTGTTCGGGCTGCAGGGTCTGAGTTGCAGCCTCCAAAGGTGACACCCGGGCATCACCATTAGAAATGAACCTCAGGCACCATTTGTTCCCTGTTCCCCTTTCAGACGCGCTGTTCGAGCGTTGCACTTGATTCTCACTAGCACAAGGTTATAGATACTTCGAGATAAGCCACAAGTGAAGAGAAAAGCCATGCGCTCCTCCCCAAAGAAGCCAGTAAGAACGTCCTCTCCTTGTCATCGCCCGTTTAGTATTTTACTCCTCCTCCTTTCAAAAAGCATTTGGGATGCATGATCTTAGCTCCTAAATCAGGGCCAGAGAGAGGAGGCCCTTGCTGCAGAGCAGAGGCACTAGATGTGACAAAACTATCCCTGAACTTCCCAGGACCCCAGTGTCCCAGGCGGTCCCCAGCCCGTTGTGCCCTTCACTGCTCGGCGTCGCTGGCAGATAATGAGGCTTAAGCTGTGTATGGGCAGCTACCACCTCACAGCTTCCCACCAGGCAATGAGGAAACCCCATCCTAGACCAAATTCTGACTTGGGAACTAAATTGTTCTTAGAAAGCAAGCACTAAAACCTTCCAAACAACCCTGACTCTGAGCTTGAGCACCCACCAACTCTCTGTTCCTTTAGGTTCCCCCTCAACATCTTGCGTGACAAAGAATTCATTGAAAGCAGCTGTACAAATGCGGGAGGCAGTATGCTGTCCCCTCCAGAGCAGGCAGCAGACGGCAGAGTCCTCCTGCACATGCTGGACGAGGCCAGGACACCATCCCCTGAGAGTCAGAGGCAGGACCGTACCCCTGGTTGTGCAAAGCGAGGTGCCTCCCTAGTATACTGTAGTCAGTCCATATACCTTGAACTGTTGCTGTGATCACTCGAGAACTCATTTCTAAAAACCTTCATGCTAGTTGACGGGTCTCTAATATCTCCAGTTACAAGCCCCATATCTGAACTCATTGTGCTAAGTAGCAAAGCTGAGTAGTAGCCAGTTCTGGTATCTGGGCTGCCCGTCAGAATCCCAGCTGCCCCCTGGGGGAGCACCTTGGGAACACAGGCTCCCCCTTAACCCAGGAAACACAAGCATAACACCAGGCTCTATATGTTCTGGTACAAATTACAGATGTCATACCAGTGAGTCAAAAATGAAACAAATTGAATTGTAGGTATTTGTTAAAAGATAGTGAGTAGAGACATTAGTCTGGAAATAGAAGCTTTTCCTGGGATTTCATATCATGTCAAATTTATCCCTCCTGTTTTTTAGGAAGGAAAAGGGCGCTGCAGTAGACGACTTCTTCGAGATAAAGTTTTAAAAGATATGAAAATGTTTTTGCAAATATGGCTCACATTAATCATTCATAAAAATTGAAATGAAATCTTTAGTACAAAAGCCGTGATAAAACGGCCAGTTTTTATTAGTTTCTGATGATGGGCTGTGTCATTAGGAGGGGGGTTAAAGAACCAAAAGCCTTGAGAGCTGACTAACGACAGACTCTCAGCCGTCATATCTGGAGCCCACAGCAGCAGGCGTGGGCAATCCGGCCGGCGTCTGTGGCCTGAGCTGAGCTGCCAGCATCCTCAGCTGCTGCCTGGAGAAGTGTGCGCACGCTTTACACTGACTGCTCCAAACAGCACTCCCTCTCCCGAGGGAGCGAGCACTGGCGGCAGCAGTCCTAACTGCCACAGGAAAGATGCCAGCAGGGCCGACCTTCAAACAGTACAGTGGGCCTCGCCCTCCCCCCTCCATCTCTCACTACACTACACCCCCCACCCCCCGCATGGTCCAATTCCAGGCACCTGGATGGCATTCTCCTGCCCCACAAAGACCACGCCCACAACTCCTGAACTGCACCAGTTTGGTCCCAAGTCATTTTGCCTAAGGCACCGGCTCTCTGGAAACAACCCAAACTTTACTAAACTATAAACGTCTACTTCCGGAGAAAGCCACACACAAGCGCCGCTATACCCATAGGCACCAAGATACTGAGTAGTCTGCTAGTGCTCCAGGACGCTTCCCGAGGCAGCGATGAGGCTCTGCAGCGGTTTACAGAGAGAAGGATCCAGTGTAGCGGGAAGTCTGTCCAATGGCCTGACACGCTGCCGAAGAGGCGCCTGTCAGTGAGTGGGAAGTGAAGGAGCCGCCCAGGGAGGAGGAGACACTTGTAGGCTGTGGGCACAGAAGGGGCAGCCACGGGAGGCGCGCTGAGCCGACCGGAAGTACCTGCCGAGAGCCCAGACTCAGAGTGCTGCCCAGAAGGCACCCAGTGCAGGATTTCGTTCTCTCTTCAAAGTTCAAAAGAACATCGCAACACTGTGCTAGGCCAGGTCTCCCCTGCATTTGCCAAACAGAAAATCTGATGAATTCGAGTCTTGAGAGGAGCCCACATCTACCTGACCACCTGAGGTTTCCGTAAGGAGGACAAAACAGGAACGGGCAGCGTGTAACGTTTAGTCACCCTAAAAATGTGACAATCAAAACAAAGGGAAGATGGACAGACATAAGGTCAGGGTCTCCCCAGGTTACACCGACCGCCCACCACCCATCTGAATTTGCCTCATCATCACCATCCTGCAGCACCGATGGCTCCGTCCCATGCAACCTTCCCTCTTTAGCCCTGATACTAAACTCCAAGTGCAATCCACACCATCCTTATCTGCCTCCAGAGCGGGTTGCTCTCCTATTGGGGAGATAAGCCCCGGACACTTCCCTGCCTGGTTCTCAGCCAAAGGGCTCGCAGAGGAGAAGGCCCGGGTCGCGTGGGCTCGGCCTGCCTCACTCCAGCGCAGTTTCACGCAACCTGTGACAGCACGTTATGGGACCTGGGATTTCTTTGGGTTTTGTTTTTGCCAAGGAAAGGATTTGCGGGTCTGTAACTATGGTTTGTTTTTACTTCTTGTGGTTCTCTTTGAGTCTGTATATATTTTTCTTGCCACCACTGGTTTGGGGATGAGTCTTGCTCCTCAGACACATCCCGTTGTGTTACTTTTCAAGCAAACACAGCTCAAATTTTTCCACATAATTTCCTTTTTAGACAAAGCTGTTCTTATCAATAAAGTTAAATGTGTGTTTTTTCCTTTGATTTACTGTTTAACACACCTGGAGAGCCATAAATAGTAAATACATGGTATAGCAATGCCCAGAGTAGAAAAGTTAAAAGTATTTTGATGAAATCGTATTTTTAGATTATAAAATTTAAAATGTGTCTATGTATCTTGTTTAAAGAATTTAAAAAGACATTTAAAACTTAGACATTGTTGATTTGGGGAAACTTCTATACCCATTTTTTAAAATATATTTTATTGATGTTTTACAGAGAGGAAGGGAGAGGAAAAGAGAGTTAGAAACATCAATGAGAGAGAAACATGGATCAGCTGCCTCTTGCACACCCCCTGCTGGGGATGTGCCCACAACCAAGGTACATGCCATTGACCAGAATCGAACCTGGGACCCTTCAGTTTGCAGGCTGACGCTCTATCCACTGAGCCAAACCGGTCAGGGCTACACTCATTTTTTTTTTTAAAGCCATTCTAATGACATCATCTGTGCAACTGGCCCAAAATACAATAAACACCACTTTCTAATAGAGACCAAAGGGGCGTTGTTCTGTGCCGCAGCACTGACTGCTAACTCAGCAAACCAGTGAGCCTGTGCTGGTTTCTCCACTGCCCTCCTGAGCAGACTTCACGGAGCCCATCGCTCTACCCAAGATCAGGACAGTCCACACCGCTCAAATTCCTAACTCTGAGTCTGTGTGGAGGTCCGGGTAGAGTGAGAAACCGGAAACTGTGTTTCAGGAAGGGTTGTAACACCATTAGACAGCATGGAGCTGTAACAAGACCCCTTTGTGGTCTTGCTGGCAGTTTATGCTCAGGCACAGTAATGAAACATGTGGGGTGCCCTAGGACAGTGGTTGGCAAACTCATTAGTCACGGAGTGGCAAACCACTGTTTGCCGACCACTGCTCTAGGGACAGGGCAGAGGTGAGGGACTGACAACCTGCAGAGCTAGGGATCACTTGCCTCTGTCCGTGGTCCTGACCCGGTTGCAGCCTGGAACACTGTGTTTCTGGGGCCACTGGGATACTGTTGGCTCCTGTCAGACTTCTCCCATAAATTCTGAATCGGATGAAGGGTAGCAGACAGGAGAGCAACGATGCCGGCTTCAAAGTGATGGCTTTGGAAAACAAATGCAGCACCTGCGGTTCTGAGAATCCAGACAAAGAGGTGACCATCATCACTCCTGTCCACTTTTCCTCTCACCAGTGCTGCTTCTCTGATTTTCTTTCTCATATTTCCTCTCCCTCCCCTTCCTGTACCCTCTCTTATTGCCTGTCCTTCCCTATCCAAACACCTCTGACTCCTGAGATTCAAGTCTCAGGCAGATGTCTGCCTTGAGTTCCACTCAGCTGATCTGTGAATCAGTTGGGTGCACAGGATGAGGCAGCAGCCCATGTGACTTCTTGTCCAGAGAGCTTCATGAGAGTTCTTTTCTGGGCTCCTGGAACATATTCTCTCGGTCTGACCTTCACCAAAGGGGACACTGATGGCCACATCCCTAGAAATTTAGACTAGAGGGCATCACTCCTACAGGGAACTGCAGAAAGTATCAAACCCTGGAGAAAGAAATACCTTAGTTCTCAACTCAGCATTTCAAAGTCAAGTTGGAAGGACCCAATATCCTCTAAGGTACAGATAAAAGATGGGTTCTAGGGCCTCTTTTCACACAGGCACTAGATTTCTATCACTCTGCAGTATGTGCTTCAGTAAAAACAGAAGAAAAACACTAACCCAGCAGTGCCCAGTGAACTTTCTGCTAATTTTCAGCATTTTTTAAGCAAAATAAACTTAATGAATAGTATTCTTAAGAGAAGGTTTGTACATAAAAAGCATGACTGAATGGCAATATTGTACCAATGGATGTACATTTGTAATATTTGTAAAAAAAATCCAAAATCTTAAAATATGAATTTACATATGTTAATTTTCCTCTAAGTTCTGTACATTGCACTTCAGTGATATCTGATAAGTGAATGTTTCTGTTAGTGAATAAAAATATCAAGTAAAATTGCATGCTTCTGTAGGTTGTTCATGGAGCAGCATTTGGGGAAATTCTGTAGAATACACTGTGTAGGTTTAGAATCCATGAAGGGTTCCCCCATTCCAAAGAAATGGCACACTCCACCCTAAAACTTTTTTCCCCATAATAATTGTGTCCATTAGTGGATCCTGCCAGATGTTACCCTTGTAGACTTTATGTAACTAAACTACTGAAAATATCGGACACTCCCCCACACCCTGACTCAGCTTCTATTAATTGTGTAAAATGCAACAAATCACTCAGCAGGTGACTTGGCCCCCAACTTCCTCGCTGTTAAGTACGGGGAACAGCCAGCCCACTGCATCATGGGGGCATAAGGGGATGGGCAGTGTTGGGATGTTTTAGGACTTTGAGATGTTGAAGAGAACATTGAGATGCTCTGAGTCTTCCACCCAAACGTGCCCTCATGCAGAAAGCACAGGTGTGGCTTGATGGCTTCCTGTAGGAGACAAGGCCAGATGGGTATTGGGCCACAAGAAACACCTGAAACCTCACTCGGAGTCCTCAGCTCCACTCTACAGCATGATGCAGGGAACTTCCCACCAACACATTTGGTCCCTTTCTGGGGTTGGCTGAGGGGCATTGAAATTTCACTGTCCCCAGGAGCAGAGCGAAGTCACAGACATGCTGCTCCCAGCCAGGTTTCTTGTTGCAAGCACTCCTCTGGCTCCTCACAGCTCCTGCAATTCCCCTCACGGGCCTTTCAGGCCTAGGGAGAGGGGAGGAATGTGGGAGGACGGGTCTTACATTTTGTTCAGTCTGCACAGGTTTCCCATTAACCACCGTGAACTCAGCTCAGGTATGAAAATGAATCTTGGGGTGGGTGCAAGTTGGAGTGTGGGGAGATCTTAAAATCAATGACCTGGGGACATTCTGACAACTCCTATCAGCCTCAGGCCTGGTGGGGAGCACGGGGCAGCATCTCCTGTTTCAAGTCAGACAGTATGTTGCCCCAAATGGAGAGGACGCGTAAGGCCACAGTCACTTTTTGGGAACAGAAGGGACCTTAAAGCATAAATAAGGTTCAAGACAAAAATCAGGCATCTGAGAGCTACACCTCAGAAGTCAGGGTAGGATCACCAAGAATCGGGTCCTCTGGTGGGAGCATTGTTTATGGCCAGGAGAGTGAACGCTCCTAGACATCTCTTCACGGTCCTAGAAGGGACTCTGGCTGGCACCCAGACCCGCTCTCTCTCAGGGGCACCCTCCTATGAGAGAAGAGCCTTCGTGCTTGGAAATAAGCAGTCTGGTTCCTGGCCGACTCCTTGAGCTTAGTGCTCCTGCATATTCACCCATATCATTCTTCATGTCCATCAAGTCCTTGCCTGCCCTTGTGGGGAGCCAGGCGGCCTTCACTTCTTATGGTATTTTTCTTTCTTGTTGGGAATTTTTTGGTGAAACATGAAGTTTTAGATATATCGGTTCAGAAAAAGGTTTCGGTGAAGTGCACATTTCCCAAAGAGAGTAACAAGAGTCTACTCTGACTCTTAAAGCTGGGAAGGCGAGTGTGAAGCATGAAGGACACACAGCCAGGCCAGTGCAGTGATGCACGGTGCCAGGCCCACTCTGCGGCTGTTCAGTTGGGCTCCTTTGGTCGGGTTGCCTAGACAGCAGAAGTGCACTCTGTCTGCCAAGTGAGTTTCACAAACCAGTGCCCTTACAGAGCCAGCCTTCTGGGAAAGTCTTTCTGTCAACAAAGACGGAGAGTGGGCAGGCCTCAGGATAACAACGATGGACTCGATGATGACCTGCCCCAAAGTGGTCACAAGCATGCCTTCGCCTTTCAGAATTAGAAGTTACTGGGCTAAGCCTAGGACAGAGGTCATTCAGAAGGCCAGTATTTAACGTAGGTCCCCCAGCCGCTCAGAGCTGAAGCTCCCTACAGGGTGTTCTGAACAGCGTCTCCCCCAACCCTGGAAAACAACGTCTCTGAGCAGTTCAGAGCCTGGGAAGGGGATGCTTCTGGAGTCGGGGAACCGGACGTCTCGTCCGCTCTGTGTCGGTGAGTGCTGAGGCCCAAGCAAACCGCAACCCTGAGCATAAAATAGCTAATACTTACCCCAGATTAAAGAGCAATGCAGACACAGTGAACTCTCTCAAACCAAAGGGTGCTATGCAAACATCAGTGACTTTTCTTCATAGATGTTGAGTGCACAGGGCAGATGGGCCAGTGAGCTTCTGGCAAACCAGGTCCACTCAGAGATTTCAGGATTTCAGTAGCAAGAGTAACACAGCTCTCCAGGGTTGCAAACTACTGGAGAATGGAAGAAGGAGTTGGATCCACAGGGGTTAATTTGTCACAGAGACAAGAATGAGATGATGCTACTTTTATAGAGCCCGAGAAAAAAGAAAATATCAGGAAGATGATCAAGCATGTAAATATATTATATATATATACACATACATAAGCAGTTTGAATGCTTCTGTCCCCAATATTCATGGTAAGACTTAACCCCCAACGTGATGGCATTAGGAGGTGGGCCTTTGGGAACTGATGAGGTCAGGAGAGTGGGGCCCCATGATGGGATGAGTGTCCTTATAAAGAGCCCAGGGAGCTCCCTCACCCTCCACCATGTGAGGACCTAGCAAGACACCGTCTGTGAACCAGAAAGAGGCTCTTGCCAGGCACTGAATCTGCTGGTGCCTTGATCTTGAACTTCCAGCCTCTAGACTATGAGAAATGAATGTCAGCTGCTTAAGCCTCCATCTGTGTGTTTATTATGAAGCCCAAACAAACTGAGACAAAAAACAAAGGGAAGGGGGACTCCTGGTTGTCAACCAGAAGTCTGTGGGCTTTGAGGAAGAAATTTCGTGACCAGTCAGGAGTGGATGTGGCACAGTGAGGTGAGTGGGGGATGGGGCAGGACGAAGGTGAGTGCAGGTGAAGGCGTGGGAGAAAGGGAGGGAAATAGAGGTGTTAGTAGGAGGGCCCAGCAGCGTGCTCAGCACAGGGGAAGTTGGAGGGTAGATCCTACAAGGACCAGGGCCACCAAGGAGCCTCCTGGGACTGGCCTGGCACACAAGGATGGGCAGAGGCTGCTGTATTTCCCAGCCTTCAGGAGAGGCCACCAGTAAATGGGTCCCACCGGGACAGCAATTTTGGGGCTGCTTTTCAAAAAAAAAATTAGTGTGTCCCAAGTGGCTAGTATATGGTAGGTGTTCCATAAAGATTTGCTAACAAACAAATGAGCCAGCATTTCTATGGTTAAGGAGGGAAGGAAGAGGGACGGACTGAGCAAGAGATAGCAACAAGCACTTTACATCCAGTTACACAGTGAGGGGAGAGTCAGAGACTCCCCAGCACCCAGCGTGTCCCTGCCTGCACAACATCACCCTTCTCTCTCACACACTTATATTTCACAGGGGCACAAAATACAAAGGCATTGCTCTGGAGCGTTCTCCTTAGAACACTGCCCACTCGCCCCTGTTCCATTCGAGAAACCGACATCCTGCTCAGCAAATGTCACTTCCACTTTGCTTCCCCTTCAATTAGACTAAATGAGTAACTATCCCTGCGCCCAGAGCCCTGCGACCTTCCGGCACTGCGCTGGATGTGAGTGACACTTCGGCAGGAGTCCCCAGGTCTCTCAAGCCTGAGATCGCGATCATCAGTTCCCATTTGTGTGAAACATTTTTATGGCCTCACTGGAAGCCTGACACAGGCTCCAGAACACACTGCTAATAATGGGCCCTGGGAAGAGCCACACAGGCACAGGTGCAGGCACAGGCTGTGGGCCTCACACACTAGGGGGAGGGGGGCGGTTTAGAACAAGGACCCACAGATCAAACCTTGGGGTTGGGGTCATCACACTGGTGTTTGGGCCATCATCAGCATAGGATAACTGGCTCCTTTCCAGACCAGCACTTCCTGCTCTGCACATAGTCTTTGACAAAGGAGGCTTCATTACTCTCCATTTTGGTTACTTGAAATGGCTCATTAGAGAATAAATGGTAATGTACTCTCCAATATCAAAGGAGGTCAGCCAGAGAGCCCAGGAGGGTCTGGAGGCAGAAGGGTGTGGGGCCACCAAGCTTGTTAAACACTGAGACACGTGTTATCTCTAAGAATACCAAGTGCAAACCCCAAGGAGAACAGAACCCCAAGTGTCACAGGCTTCACGCCTGATTCTGGAATCCTACCACCCGCTTCATGCACTCGATGCCCAGTAGACACTCCTGTCTGTACTCTCAGGCTATGCACACTCACACAGAGCGACCTCCCCAGTGTTTGTAGAGCTAGCTTTCAGTGAGTCAGGTCTATTTTCACGCAGAGACTTACATTCACTAGCTCTGAGTTATCTTATGCCATGGAACCCCAACTCTTCATCTTTTAGTAACAGAATACCTAAATTGAAGAATTATTATGAGGCGTCAAAGAGATGACATGTGTTAAAAAATGGGTGTTCAAAACTGGTACAGCCCATTTAAAATTGGAAACAGTATGTAAGTTCCTCAAAAAATTGAAAATAGAACTACCATATAACCCAGTGATTCCACTTTGGGGTATTTATCCAAAGAATTCCAAGACACTCAAATGGATATATGCATCCCTGTAGGGAGTGGCTGTAGAGTTAAGCCTCAGATTGACATGTGGAAGAGCCACAAAAAAGTCCCGGTTTAGAGGGCAAAGCCCTCTTAGCATAATTAAACTTGACCTTATGGCTGTCCCCTTGGTCCTTCCTAGGTAGCTAATTTGGCAAGTGCTGCCAAATAAGTGAAACTCGTAAAAACATTGTAACTATGTTGACCACTACCTTGTTTTTCTCTGACTATAAAATAAAACCTCAGCTTGCTGGCTGGATCCTTCTCTGTAGTCTTAGCCAGGTACAGGAGATCCACCGAGCCCTAGCTATATTCTCTTTGTCTGTTTTTTCTTTAATCTTTCACCGACCTTCCTCAGGCTCACCGAACTCTTGGCTATGCTGGCACAGTACACATCCCTTTTGTTCACTGCAGTATTTACAACTAGAGGCCTGGTGCACAAAATTCATGCACAGGGAGGAGGGGGTCCCTCAACTCAGCCTGCACCCTCTTGCAATCTGGGACCCCTTGAGGGATGTCCAACTATGAGATCAAGTCTAAAGTGGCAGTTAGACATGCCTCTCACAATCCAGGACAGGTGGCTTCTAACTATTCACCTGCCTGCCTGCCTGACCACCCCTAACCACTTCTGCCTCAGCCCACACCACCGTGGCTTCATCTGGAAGGAAATCTGGAAAAACATTTGGAAGGTCTTTCAGCTGTCCTGTTTAATTAGCATATTATGCTTTTATTATTATAGATAGTCAAGATACAGAAGCAGCCTAAATGTCCATCAGTAGATAGATAAAGAAGATATGGTACAATGGAATTTTACTCAGACACAAAAAATAATGAAATCTTTCCATTTTCCACAACCTGAATGGACCTAGGGGGTATTATGCTAAGTGAAGTAATTCAGACAAAGACAAATATTGTATGAATTCACTTATTTGTGGTATCTAAAAAAATAAAAAAATAAAGGAACTAACAAAACAGAAGCAAACTCATAGATACAAAAAATAAACCGATGGTCACCCGGTGGCAATGGGGTTGAGGGGGGCAGGTAAAAAAGAGGAAGGGATTAATATGTACAAATTGGCAGTTATAAAAACAGTCATGGGAATGTAAGGTACAACATAGGGAATATAGTCAGTAATACTGCAATAACTATGTATCGTGGCAGATGGGTACTAGACTTATTGGGGAGATCACTTTATTAGGTATATAGATATCTAACCATTATGTGCTATATGCCTGAAACTAATATAAAATCATGTTGAATGTCAATTATAATTAAAAAAAGAAAAGTGGGGGCTCAGTAAAAGATAATAATGATTGTTATTAGCATCAAGATTTGTGTCATTTTACTGCCCAACCAGGAGGTCACACTTTTCCCACCAACTGGTCACTGAGAGAAAGATTCATAGTGATTGCTCTGCCCAAAGTCCTTAATAAACAGTATTTACTGAGACTTGCTATAAACAAACACCATGCTCAGGCCTTAGAGATCATAAAAATGTGCCATGATCTCTGGTCCCAATGAACTGACAGATTCATTGATGAAACAAGACATAAGAACATAAAGAAATTAAATAGTGAAGACAACAGTAAGAGGTGTCATACAACAGAACATAATTAGTAGCTAATAATAGAGTTTTCAACTTAAAGCAAGGGACAGTAGAATAATGACCAGGCAAACTCCATGTCAGAGGGACTGCCAGCAACGAATGGCTGATGGTATTTGAGTCAGCTGGGAGGAAGGTAAGGACCCCTGGTGGGGGCAGGTGCAAGGTCAGAGGCCAGGACCATAGTGAACAAGGTCCATAAATAAGAAGGATAGGAGGTAAGACCACAATTTTTTTTTAAATATATTTTATTGATTTTTTTACAGAGAGGAAGGGAGAGAGATAGAAAGTCAGAAACATCGATGAGTGAGAGACATCGATCAGCCACCTCCTGCACGCCCCACAGTGGAGATGTGCCCGCAACCAGGATACATGTCCCCGACCGGAATTGAACCTGGGACCCCTCAGTCTGCGAGCCGACGCTCTATCCACTGAGCCAAACCAGTCTCGGCAAGACCACAACTTTTTACCGAAAGAAAAAGGGAAGTGTAAGTTGTCCCGCCTCCAAGAAAGCTATCTGAAATTCTGGATTTATAAATATTTGTAATCTTGTTAAGAAATGTCACCTCAGGAGAAACCAAGATGGCAGCATAGTTAAACACCTGAACTGCTGCCTGACACAACAATTTCAAAACTACAACTAAAAAACAAAATGGACATTATCCAGAACCACAGGAAGGCTGGCTGAGTTGAAATTCTACAACTAGAAGGAAAGAGAAAAGCACACTGAGACTCAGAGGAGCTAGAGGTATTGAGATGCATGTGCGGAAAGGACTGGCAACTGAGTATGTGGCTGGCTTTCTCAATCAAGAGGGAGATACAAGCTCCCAACTGCTCTGAATTCCAGTTCTGGGCAAGACTCTGGGGACCCAGACTCATATGGGAAGAAACTGGACTGTCTGGCATCGGGTGGAACTCGAGGGTGGCTTTCTCTCAGAGGTGCAGTGATTACCGAGGGACACTGAGACCCGGGAGCCTCTAGGGCAGGGTTGATGGGAAACCATTGCTGTTTGCTCTGCCCTGAGATCCTGCCCCACCCAAGCTGTGCACAGAGGCTTTTGCATATGAATGGCCTGGTCCTTTGAAATCTAAAATTACCTAACAAACTGCAGCTGAGTCAGAAAGACCCAGAACATCCAAAAGAAGGCCCAAGGCCCCACAGCAGCTTGCATTGCTCCACAGCTGGGCCTCATCTGGGTACCTCCAAAACCCAAAGGAAGAAGAGAAATCTGAAGATCTCTCCATAGCTCCTGCTGGGTAGACTTAGGCAGAGGCTAAATTAGCACCTCCTTGGAGATCCAGAGCCAGTGTACCCAGTGGTCAGAGTGGGACCATCCAGATTACAACTCCTCAGATCCATAAGAAACACATTCAGGGGGCATATTCAGTGAGCATCAAAGCCCCACTGAAGCAAGTCTTGCCTCATAAGGGTGTCTCCAACACAGAAGTTCTCCTGGCGCAGACACAGCTGATCCTCACAGCTAACTGGCCTGGAGGTCAATTCCTCCCAGTGATACCAACAACAATCAAGGCTTAACTACAACAAGACTGGGCACACAGACCGCAAAGGGGTGCACCAAGAGTGTCTACCTCAGGTAACTGGGGAGCCTGAGCCACTGGGCCTTATAGGACACGAAGCACACAAAACCACTCTATCAACACAGGGAACCAGCCAAAATGTGGATAAAAAGAAACAGATCACAAATGAAAGAAATGGAGGATATAGAGTTCAAAATCACAGTTATAAGGTTTTTCAAGAATTTTCTAGAAACCACTGATAAATTTAGTGAGACTCTCGAGGATATGAAAAAAGGTCAACTAGAAATTAAGCATACACTGACTGAAATACAGAATAATATACAGAGATCCAACAGCAGACTAGAGGATCGCAAGAATCAAGTCAAAGATTTGAAATACAAAGAATCAAAAAATACCCAACCAGAAAAACAAAAAGAAAAAAGAATCCAAAAATGTCAAGATAGGTAAGGAGCCTCTGGGCAACTTCAAGCATACCAACATCTGAATTATGGGAGTGGCAAAAAAAGAGAGAGAGCAAGATATTGAAAACTTATTTGATAAAATAATGACAGAAAATTTCCCTCACCTGGTGAAAGAAATACAGTGGTACCTCGAGATACGAGTTTAATTCGTTCCGTAACCTTGAGGCATGAGAAACTATGAGACGCTCGAGTCGCGGTAAACTGTAGGTCGTGTGCAGCCGACCGATCCTTTCAATTACTCCTATCTCAACTGTTGCTCGTATTTCAAAGCAAAAATCGCTCGCTCGATGGCTCGTATCTCAAAAATCTCATATGTTAGGGCACTCGTATCTCGAGGTACCACTGTAAACTTCAATTCCGGGAAGCACAGAGAACCCAAAACAAAAGGAATCCAAAGAGGACGACACCAAGACACATCATAATTAAAATACTAAGAGCAAAAGACAAAGAGAAAATATTAAAAGCAGCACAGGAAAAACAGTTAATTACCTTCAAGGGAGCACCCATATGACTGTCAGCTGATTTCTCAACAGAAACCATTCAGGCCAGACGGGAGTGGCAAGAAATATTCAAAGTGATGAATAACAAGAACCTACAACCAAGATTATTCTACCCAGCAAAGCTATCATTCAGAATTGAAAGGCAGATAAAGAGCTTCACAGATTAGAAAAAGCTAAAGGAGTTCATCACACCAAAGCAGTATTATATGAAATGCTAAAAGGTATTCTTTAAGAAGAGGAAGAAGAAGAAGAAAGAGGTAAAGATAAAAAATTATGAACAACAAATACATCTCTATCAACAAGTGAATCTAAAAATCAAGTGAATAAAAATCTGATGAACAGAATAAAATGGTGACTATAATAGAATCAGGGGCATAGAAAGGGAGTGGGGACTGACAATCCTCAGGGTATAAGGGGGGGCGTGCAGGGAGAGATTGGACAAAAATCATACACCTATGGATGAGGACAGTGGTGAGTTGAGGGAATGGGGTGGGGTGCGAAACAGGTGGAGGGAAGCTATGAGGGGGAAAAAGAGGAACAACTGTAATAATCTGAACAATAAAGATTTATTTACAAAATAAAATAATAAAAATTGCTCATGCAATGTCATGAAGCCAAACATGGGCACATGGTGAAACTTGGGAGGAGTTTCATTGAATGTTTCTGAAACACCTGCTTCCTGCGAGACCCTGTGCCAGGTGTTGTGGGAGGTCATCTTTGCCAGGGCAGCTCCTGCTCCAGTAGAAACCACTGGTGAGTCCTCCACTCCAGACCAGCAGCAAAGGCTATCATGAGCGGTTCTTCATACAGAAAGAAGGAAAGGCATCTGAGAGTTCTCACCCAGCGGACAAATCAGATTAGCTGGAACAGGCATCACAGAGAATTGTTCAGGGCTCACTCTTGCTATAAACACCTATACAAGATCTTCACCTTGTGAGATGTGAGGATGCCTTCAATTCAATCATCTTTTTTTTTTAATACCATCCTTATAAAAAATCCAATTCCTACATGTTCTTTAGTCTCTTGGTGGACTTTCCCAGCCTGCATTTCTTTAATCTAGTGGTCATACTCTAGTAATATGCAATCCTAGTTATTAAAGATTTGAATGTGTTTTTTTTAATTTCTGGTAATCCTCTGAATTCATCGGGCATGTTTTAATGCATTGCTCATTTTAATGCATTGTTTATAATCCTATGGCTGTTTTTACTGGGATTACTTTAAATTTACTTTAGGATTGATGTCTTTGTGATGTTGAATCTTCCTTGCCAAAAATACAAAGTATCTTTCCATATATTCCATATACCCTTCCCAAAAATGTCCATGTCTTAATCCCAGGTCCTGTGACTATGTGACATTCCACGCAAAGCAGAGTTCATGCTGAAGATGAAGCTGTGGGTGCTGACCATCTGACTTCAAGCAAGGAGCTTAATCTGAGTGCTCTCACCACAAAAAGAAGGGGTAACTGCAGGAGAGGATGGAACCTTAGGGTGACGATAACTTCCAGTATGTACAAACATCAGATCACCAAGTTGTATGCCTTAAATATGTACCATTTTTAGTTATCAGATGCACCCAAATAAACTACGGTAAATAAACAACAACAAAAAAGGAAGGGTATGGGGTAGTCATCTACAGCTGCAACAGATGGAGCCACAGAAGCTTACATGTGCATGCATATCTGTGCACATGTGTCCATCATGCATATACATGCTTCTATCACATATCTACACATGCACCTGTGTGCTCCTGTCATATGTGCATGCCTGTGCACATGAACCTCATTTGTGTGTGAATTCTTGCACATATATGCCTCTATCACATGGGTGTTCATGTCTGTCTCCATCATGTGTGTGCATATTCCTCCACTGTGTGCCTACACATATGCTGATGTGTTTCCATCATGTGTGTATGCATGTACCTGTGTGCATGTCTCCATTGTGATGTGCATATCTATGTGCTTCCATGCATATGCATGTATCCCTACACATGTGCATGTGTGCCTCTATTCCTTGTGCATGTGTATGCCTGCTTCCATCATGTTTCCATGTGTGCCTGCCTCCATCATGTGTATGTGTGCATATGTAACCCCTATCATATGCACATCTGTGCACACCCCATCATGTGTAAGGTTCATGATTTGCGTGAATGTGCGTTGCTTACATATGTGCATGCCCACTCATATGTGTGCCTCCATCATGTGCACATCTGTGCATGCCCCATCATGTGTATGGGTTTATACTTGTGTGTATGCATTGCTTACATCAAATGTACATACCCATACATGTGCAAATGTGTGCTTCCATCACAAGTGTGCATGCCTCCCTGATGTGTGCAGATGTGTGCCTTACATGTGCATACACATGCATATGTGTTCCTCCATGTGTGTATACAGGCCTGCACATGTGTGTACATGCCTTCGCCATGCATTGTATGTGTTCGTGCATGTGTGTGCATGTGATGGAGGAGGGCACAGGTACCTGCAGTGGATCAGAAAGGGAGAAGCACCAGAAGGAGCTTGAGGACAAAGATGACAATACTGAAGTGGCCCTGGAAGACTGTACTGGGAGCTCAGTGCCCACCCTGTCCACTATGCAGACCAGCTAAATGTCCCTCCTGTCAATCAGGATCATGGTTTCCAAGCGGCACAGATTGTGGGAGATATTCCTCTTTTCTTATCTTTCCTCTTTCTACAAGGAGACTGCATAGCCACTCACTTGAACAATAGCTTAGCTTTGGGGCAAGGTAGCAGCTAGCAGAGGGACTAATGTGCAGATTAAAACCCGGACATTGCTGAGTGAGGCGCCTTCCACCCAGGATGTCTGAAAACACTGATAACTGATATAGCCACCCTCCCACTGCGCTTCGGCTCCCTCGCAGCGGTCTGCACCGGGGCTTCTCGTGCAGAAGGAGGAGACAATGACACCTGCTCTCTGAGGCCAGGCAGAAATGGGTCTTGAACATAGCATAGAAATTCAGTGCTTCCACATTTAAACTGACTTAGGAGATGGTACTGACTGGGTAGGAGCTAAAAAGTGTGGGTTGCTGTTTTCCAAGATTTAGAGTTTACTGCCACATGAAATAGCCCCTGATGCAGTAAGCAGAGAACCACCTGAGTCGAGTTTTTCAGGTTAGGATGGAGGGGAAGGAGCCTCAGGGGGAAGTTGCCAGCGAGGGCACAACTCTAAGGGACATGGGCATGAGGTCTTAGGGTGGGGAGTGGGAGGTGAGGAAGGTGGAGGTGGGGTGCAATGCAAGCAATCCTTTACAAGCGCATGGGGGATGCAGGAGCTAGGAGACATTTCATCAAGTCCATGTTCACACACTCACCCAGCATCTCCCGAGGGCTGCCATGAGTTAGGCCTCATGTTACAGTTCCTGATAAATCTTGCCATCTAGCCCTAACTGGTTTGGCTCAGTGGATAGAGCGTCAGCCTGTGGACTGAAAGGTACCAGGTTCGATTCGAGTCAAGGCCATGTACCTTGGATGCGGGCACATCCCCAGTGGGAGGTGTGCAGGAGGCAGCTGATTGATGTTTCTAACTCTCTGTCCCTCTCCCTTCCTCTCTGTAAAAAAATCAATAAAATATATTTTTTTAAAAAATTTTTGCCATCTATATGACAGTAAAAAATATAGCCAATAATTATAGTACAATGTGACCAATATTATGATAGTGATTTGGAGGAAGTATCAGTATTATTAGCACAAATTCCTCAGATATCAAATGATAACAAGGGGGAATAATATGAACAACTTTATGCCAATAAGTTTAACAGTTCAGATGAGAACACATTCCTGAGACACCAAGGCTTACTCAAGTATAAATTTAACTTACAGTTTAAAATGCTGTTTCCCCCCAAACACAGACTGTTAGAATAAAAATTCTTATTCTGATATGTGGCCACTGCTAAGCACAATTTTTGGACTGTCTCCTGGATTTGAAATTATCTTCAGTCCCAGTTTATGAGCAACATAAGAAAACTACTTTTACTGTTTTATGACTGCACCTGGTAAACGAATCCTTATTACATTTCCCACTTTCAAGCTGGGATTTCCAAAACATATTTGAAAACAACCCAATTTAGACACAGTGCAACACTGCTGGTTTACAATTTCCTCAGTGACTATGTTTTTCAAGAACATTATCCTGGAACAAAATTGGCTTTCATTTTCTCCTATGGACTGTACATACCAACTGAAAATCAGACATTTTAGAATAATAAAACTACCTGTTTATAAGCAGGAAAAGCACTAATATTTGAAGTGAATAAAATATGGTTATGCACTAAGCTTGAAACTAATGTGGTTAAAAATATTACCGTAATTCTCCCATTTTCTTATCAGCATTCACTTCATCCAACTTTGGAATAATATACATTTTCTCTTTAGAATTGTTTTATTACTCTTTTAATGGTATTAGATGCATTAAAGGAATATTTGCAAATATTTAAAAGTATGAACACTGGAGCAGAGATTTGTGTACTCATCACCTAAATTAAGAATCAAATCAGATATTACCAATTCTGGGCTCATCCTGATCCCACTCTCTACCTCCCACCCACACTCCTCTCCTGGCCCAGAGAATGCCATGCTAAATTTGGGGTTTTCATCCCCATGTCCCCATGTACGTGAACATAACCAGACATATGTGGTTGGGCTTGTGTGTACTTCATGAAAACGGTTTCACATTGTGCATACTCCAGTGGCTCATGTCTTCATTCACCACTGTGCTCCTACGGTCAACACTAGCAAATAGTTGGGTCTCATTCGTGCTTACTGGTACATAATGTTCCAATGTGTAGACGTACCACGGCTTATTTACCAGTCCCCATCAATGTGCTCCGGTTGTCTCCGAGTTGGCAGCACCACCTTGCCTGTGTCTCCTGGTGCACATGTGCCAAGGTTCGTCAGGACAGCCGCTCTCAGGCTGGACAGCAGATGAGACGCAGGAGCTTGTCTGCAACGCAGATTCTTGTGTCTTACTGAAAGGTTTTGGGTTGGCAGCTATGGAGTCGGACCCAGGAACCTTCATTTTTATACTTACAAGGTCTCTGGATACACACTTTAATAAACTATGTTCTTAACTGTATCTTTAGTTTTTGCTATAGCAGGAAGCATGCACACATCCAGACTTACAAATAGTACTTTCCAATTTCCTGTATTAGTTTATATACAAACCAGTAAGTGCATATAAAATATTCCAACAATTTATGTGCTTGACAAAGCTTTTATCTAACAATTCTGAAATAGTACTTGATTTTGGTCTTAATTTTCATTTTTTAAATTTCTATATGTATTTATTGGCTATTTAGTTTTCTCTTTTGTGACATACTTATGTCTGTCCCATTCTCCTGGAAACATGCAAAATTTTATTGTCCTAAATATTCATTTTTTGTAGGTTATATATGCTACAATTATAATTTGTGATTTATCATTTCACTCTAAGGTGTCCTATAATCTTTTACATGTAATATGCTTAAATGTATCAATCTTTTCAAGTATGCCTAATGCATTTTTAGATAGTTACATAATAAAGTTAAAGTCAAAAATATTGTTTTTCCTTTAAAACATGTGAAATTTTCTTTTGGTGTGAGGTATGGATCCAAGTTCTTTGTTCTCCCCCAACCTCTCAATATGGATATCCAGTGCCATTAAAACCATTACTAAAATAGGCCACTTTCTTCCAGTGATCTGTGATTACATAAGCGGAAATATTTCAAGTTTACACATTTGCAAGAATCAACTTGGCTTTCTATTCCACTGGTCGGTTCTCCCGTTTCCTATTCCAATATCACATTTGTGGATCACAGCCCTGCCAGGTTATAAGGTAAATCTATTGTTCTCCTTTCTTCCTCCTCCTCTCTTTCCTTGGGCATCTCATTAACCATGGCCTTTTCTCTTTCTAATAAATTTAAGAATCAGATTGTCAAACCCCTCAAAGCAATAGGGTAAGCTGGCTTGGAATTGCACTGAATCTACTTGCCAACAAGGAAGAGCTGACATTTTTACAATATTGACTCTTCCTATTAATGCACACGATAGTCTCTCATTTTGTCTTTTTCAATCTCTTTGCAATGTCTTTATGTTACTAATATTCCTAAGGATCCATGGTCGGCAAACTGCGGCTCACAAGCCACATGCGGCCCTTCAGCCCCTTGAGTGTGGCTCTTCCACAAAATACCATGGCCTGGGCAAGTCTATTTTGAAGAAGTGGCATTAGAAGAAGTTTAAGTTTAAAAAATTTGGCTCTCAAAATAAATTTCAATCGTCGTACTGTTGATATTTGGCTCTGTTGACTAATGAGTTTGCTGACCACTGCTATGGATAATTCAAGCCTCTTTTCTCTTTGCCAGTAATTCCCTACCAGGTACCCTATGTTTTTGTCGTTAACATAAAATGTGAACTTTTCAGATACTGAGTGATGCATTTCAATGGTTCTAAAGTTTAAAAACTGTGAAAGATGCACCAAAAAGTCACTTCTACCCAGTTCTTACTTATATTTCACAACCCCCCCATACAATAACTACTTTCTATCATTTTTTTCTTTCCAATATGTTTTTCTTCTTTGTAATGACCCTTGAAATTTTGCTACATCTATATCTATATGATAAAGAATAAAATGAATCATTATTTCACTCTCCCAGCCAAACAAAAACAGAATTTTAAACCAATAACTCCAAGCATGTACAAGCGAGAGAACTTTGACCTATGCAAAACCAACGTATCAGACACACACACACACACACCAACATATACAGTACTAGGACATAACCAAAACTTGATGAACATCAGAACCCTTTCTTCAGAAGCCTTCTTGTCCAGGAAGATCTGGTGTTGATGCCCCTTAACATAAATGGCCAAGTTCCAAGGTCCTCCAATTAAAACCTACCCACCAGCACTTCTGAATATGTTCCCACTCAACCCTTAAAAACCCTCTACCTAACCCAGTGTGGCTCAAGGGTTGAGTGCAGTCCTATGAACCAGGAAGTCACAGTTCAATTCCTAGTCAGGGCACATGCCTAGGGATGCAAGCTTGATCCCCAGTAGGGGGCATGCAGGAGGAAGTCAATCAATGATTCTCATCATTGATGTTTCTCTCTCTCCTTCTCCCTTCCTCTCTGAAATCAAACCTAAAAAGCCAGGGGCTGTCACGACCAAAACAACCAGACGGACAACCAAACAGCAGACTGCATGGGGCAACCAGGCCAGGGGGTGTGAGGGGCAGTTGGGAGCAAACAGGCCAGCAAGGGGGGGTACTTGGGAGCCACCAAGCTGGCTTGGGAACAGGGTGGCAGTTAGAAGCAACCAGGCTGGCAGGGAGGGCAGTAAGGGGTGACCAGGTCAGCGGTGGGGGGGAAGGGGAGGGGAAGAGTTGGGGGCAACCAGGCCAACAGAGGAGGGCAGTTAGGGGCAAGCCAGCAGAGGGGGGGGGCAGTTAGGGGCAACCACGCCAGTAAGGGGGGGGCGCAGTAAGGGGCAACCAGGCAGGTGGGAAGGCAGTTAGGGATGACCAGGCTGGTGGGGGAGGGAGGGGACTGTTGGTGTGGCCAGGCTGGCAGAAGGAAGCAGTTGGGAGCAACCAGGCCAGCAAGGGGGGCAGTTAGGGGCAACCAGACTAGGGGACAGTTAGGGGTGACCAGGCCGGCAGGGGGGGTTATTTAGGGGCAAATAGGCTGGCAGGCAGAGGCAGTTAGTGGCAATCAGACAGGCAGGTGAGCAGTTAGGAGCCAGTGGTCCCAATGTGAGAGGGACATCCCCCAAGGAGTCCTGATTGGAGAGAGTGCAAGTTGAGCTGAGGGGACCCCCCTCCTCCGCCATGCATGAATTTTGTGCACCAGGCCTCTAGTAAAAACATAAAGAAAAGAAACCCTCAACTTAGTCCTAACAAGCAAGATGGATTTGAGAGGCACAAAAATTAGTTTCCCATCTTGTGTGGTGCCTTCTCAATCAAGAAACGTTTCCTTACCCCAAAAAATAAAATAAACCACTAACTCCAATCAGATACTATTTTATATGGCTGTCTGATGGGATGTTTGCCTATTCTGAAACCATTCCTTTGTGACTTGGTTCTCCCTACATTATCTCAAAACATTGTCAGAAAAGGCAATCTAGTGAAAACTATATATCCCCCACATTATCTGCATTTCACACATTCTTCAGAGGCAGTTTGCTGAGCACACAATTCTAGTTATTTTCTCTTAGCAAATTTGCATTATTTTCACTCAGGTAAAGCTATTGGGAGACTGAGTTTCTCAGTTCTAGTTCCAAAAATTTCAGGGATCTTGAGGGCCAGTTTGGATTGGATGGAGCATAAAATAACCACTCATTCAGAACCTGTGAAGATGAGGGGCAGACGTGGCACCCCAGAGTGTGAGAGGAAGTGTTTGTGTCATGGTAGTGACAAAATACCCAGCAGTTAGAAGCAAGCAAATTTAGCTAAGGTAACTGAAACCCAATGTTTCTAAATAGTGATTAAAATTTCCTAATATATCCCATTACCACTTTCTTTAGGGAAAAATCCTTCTCATACATTCTAGGTTGTGCTCGAATTATCTTTTGGGTAATAGGTCAAAGCTGTAAGATCCTGGTAACTGCATGTTCTGTAACACACCTGAGGTGTGGGATAAACAATCCTGCCTTTAGGCAAGACCTGCCTGGTCTCTTTCCAAGTCAGATCATACTCTTCCTCCACCACTCTGTGAGCATGTCTTACACCTGCACAGCTCCTGGTAACCTCTCAGTCTGTCCCCACAAGTCAGGGAGTGCACATGGAGCAAACCACTCTCCCCAAAGCTGCTGTAGGACTCAGGGTCCATCCCTCCCCCCACCATAACTTGTGTCCAATTCCTTGGTTCTGTGTGCAAATTCCCTTGCTCTTTGGTCAACATTCAGTTCCTGACCATCTCACCAATCTTCAGGCTAAAAATTAAACCTCAGCTCTTCAGAGACACCTGGACCAAACTATCTAAAGCAGCTCCTGAAGGAAAAAAAAATGGTGGCAGAATAAACAGACGTGTCCTGAGCCTTGTCCCTGAGCAGACAGAGAGAACAGCTGAGGGTCGCACTGGGAGTGTTTGGTGGCAAGTTGAGGAGCAGCTATACTCTAGGAGAAGGTAGGAAACTGCTGGACGGGGCTCCCCTGACCGGGCAGCCACCATTGCTGCCGGCTTTTTCCCCTGGAGCCACCAGCTCGGACGCGGAGACCACACAATCTTGAAGGGGAAAGTGGATGTTTACGGAAACGTGAAAATCTACAAGTGCGGCACACACCAAACAACTGCGAGCCCCAGAACACCTGTCACCAATCGGCACAACACTCGCATTCAGAGGAGCTCTACACTCTACACGGAAAGGTCAGATTTTGCCTGGGATAAAGAGAGAGAGAACTACATAACCAGATACCCAGAGAAGAGAGACCATAGGCAGACAAACAGCCTGCATATGAAAGAAAAGCAAGCATCACCAGAAAAGGAAGTAAACGAGATGGAGGCAAGCAACCTGCCAGAGAAAGAATTCAGAGAAATGGTCATAAGGTGGCTGAAAAGAATGGAAGACAATTCGACAATATGAGTAAGAACCAAGAAGAAATGAAAAATTACATCACTGCTGTAAAGAACTCAATAGAAAGCATCAAGAGTAGACTAGAAGAAGCAGAGGACCACATCAGTGAGCTATAAGACAAGGTAGGAAAAAATACCTGAGTAGAGCAGTTTCTAGGAAAAATAAAATAAGAAGCAGGAGGAGAGCCTAAGGGAACTTTGGGATGACATGAAACAAAACAACATCTGCATAATCAGGTTCCAGAAGGAGAGGAAACTGAGCAAAAAATAGAAAACCTGTTTGAAGAAATAATGAGAGAAAACTTCCCTGATATAAGGAAGAAAAAACTAACACAAATCCAAGAAGCTCATAGGGTACCAAGCAAAATTAACCCCAAAAGACCGACACCAATGCACACCATAATTAAACTGGCAAACACCAGCGACAAAGTAAGAATCTTAGAAGTGGCTAGAGAAAAACAGAAAGTTACCTGTTACAAAGGAACACCCATCAGATTAGCAACTGATTTCTCACCAGAAATTTATAAGGCCAGAAGAAAATGGAATGAAATATACAAAGTCATGCAAAGAAAGGATCTGAATCCAAGAATACTGTACCCAGCAAGACTATCAATCAAAATTGAAGGTGAAATCAAGAGCTTCACAGAAAAAAAAGGACTAAGGGAATTTATTACCACCAAACCAGCAATGCAAGAAATGCTAAAGGGTCTGTTGTAAAATAAAGAAATAGGAAGCGAAGAAGGAATACAGGAGTAAAGAATAAAAATGGTGACAAATAACTACCTATCGATAACTTTAAATGTAAACAAATTAAATGCTCAACTCAAAAGACATAGAGTTATGGATTGCATAAGAAAACATGACCCATATATCTGCTGTCTACAAGAAACCCACTTCAGAAAAAAAGACACACAGAGACTGAAGGTGAAGGGACGGAAAATGGTTTTTCAGGCAAATGGAAATGAAAAAAAAAGCTGGGGTATCAGTACTTATATCTGACAAATTAGATCTCAAAGTGAAGGACATAAAAAGAGATAAGGAAGGCCACTTCATAATACTAAAGGAAGCAATCCAACAAGAAAAAATAACTCTGGTAAACATATATGCACCCAATAGAGGAGCACCCAAATACATAAAAAAACTCCTGGAGAATATCAAGGGAGAGATTGACAGTTAATACAATCGTAATAGGAGACTTATTTTTTTAACTATATTTTATTGATTTCCCACAGAGAGGAAGGAAGAGGGAGAGAGAGCTAGAAACATCGATGAGTGAGAAACATTCAATCAGCTGCCTCTTGCACGCCGCATACTGGGGATGTGCCCATAACCAAGGTACATGCCCTTGACCGGAATCGAACCTGCGACCCTTCAGTCCGCAGGCCCACGCTCTATCCACTGAGCCAAACTGGTTTCAGCAGTAGAAGACTTTAATATCCCATTATCACCAGTGGACAAATCCTCTAAACAAACAAACAACAACAACAAAAAATCAATCCTAAATGACTCACTAGACCAGATGGAATTCACTGACATCTTCACAACATTTTGCCTCAAAGTCACAGAATATACATTCTTCTCAAGTGCCCATGGGTCATTTTCAAAGATAGACCATATGCTGGGACATAGGCAAAGTTTCTTCAAATTCAAGATCGAAATCATATCAAGCATCTTCTCAGATCACAGTGGCATAAAGCTAGAAATCAACTACAATAAAAACAATACGAAGAAATCAAACCCATGGAGACTAAACAGCATGCTATTAAACAATGACTGAGTAACCAGAGAGATCAAGGAAGAAATAAAAAACATCATGGCAACAAATGAAAATGAAAACACAACAACCCAAAATCTATGGAGCACAGTAAAAGCAGTCTTGAGAGGGAAGTGCATAGCTCTACAAGCCTATTGCAAAAAAAAAAAAAAAAACAAGAAAAAATGGTAATAAATTACCTAAGCCTACAACTCAAAGAGTTAGAAAGAGAGCAACAAGAAAAGCCCAGTGTAAGCAGAGGAAGGAAATAATAAAGATCAGAGCAGAGATAAACAACATAGAGACCAAAGAAACAATACAAAAGATCAACAAAACCAAGAGCTGGTTCTTTGAAAGGATAAACAAGACTGATGAACCCGTAGCTAGGCTCACCAAGAAGCAAAGAGAGAGGATCCTAATAAAATCAGAAATGAAAGAGATGAAATAACAACAGACCCCACCAAAATACAAAGGATTGTTAAAAAATACTATGAACAACTCTATTCCAACAAACTGGACAACCTGGAGGAAATGGACATATTCCTAGAAAAATATAACCTTCCAAAACTCAATCAGGAAGAATCTAAACATCTTAATAAGCCAATAACTATGAAAGAAATTGAAGCAGTCATCAAAAAACTTCCAGCAAACAAAAGCCCAGGGCCAGACGGCTACACAGGGAAATTTTACCAAACATTCAAGGAAGAATTAAAATCTATTCCCAAAAATTCAAGAAGAAGAAACACCTCCAAGCTCCTTCTATGAACCAGCATCACCCTAATACCAAAACCAGATAAAGACAACACAATGAAAGAGAATTACAGAGCAATATCCTTCATGAACATACATGCCAAATCTTCAACAAAATTCTAGCAAACTGGATCCAGCAGTACATCAGAAAGATCATACAACATGACCAAGTAGGATATATCCCAGGAATGCAAGGATGGTACAATACCAGCAAATCAATAAACGTGATACATCACATAAACAAATTGAGAGATAAAAATCACATAGTTATATCAATCAGTTGATACAGAAAAAGCATTTGACAAAATCCAACACCCTTTCTTGATAAAGACTCTCAACAAGGTGGGAATAGAAGAATCATATCTCAACATAACAAAAGCCATATATGATAAACAAACCCACAGCTAACATCATACTCAATGGACAAAAACTAAAACCATTTCCCCTAAAAACAGGAACAAGACAGGGATGTCCACTCTCACCACTCCTGTTTGACATAGTACTGGAAGTATTAGCCATTGCAATTAGACAAGAAGAAGAAATAAAAGGCATCCAAATTGGAAAAGAAGAAGTAAAGCTGTCCTTATTTGCAGATGACATGATATTGTACATAAAAAAACCCAAATGACTCCAACAAAAAACTAATAGACTTAATAAATGAATTTGGCAATACAGCAAGATACAAAATTAACGCCAAGAAATCTGTGGCATTTCTATACATCAATAGTGAACTTATAGAAAGAGAGACTAAAAAAGCAATCCCATTTACCATTGCACCAAAAAAAATTAAGATACCTAGGAATAAACTTTACTAAGGAGGTAAAAGACCTATACGCGAAAAACTACAGGACACTGAAAAAAGAGATAGAGGAAGACGTAAATAATGGAAGAACACACCATGTTATGGGTTGGGAAAATCAACATCATTAAAATGTCCATACTACCCAAAGCAACCTATAGATTCAATGCACTCTCCATTAAAATACCAATGGCATATTTCATAGACCTAAAAAGAAAGCTCCAAAAATTTATCTGGAATAAAAAGAGACCCCAAATAGACATAGCAATCCTGAGAAAGAAGAATAAAGTAGGTGGGATCTCAATACCAGATTTCAAGCTGTATTACAAAGCCACTGTTTGCAAAACAGTCTGGTACTGGCACAAGAATAGACATACAGACCAATGGAATAGAATAGAGAATCCAAATATCGACCCAAACCATGATGCTCAATTAATATTTGACAAAGGAGGCATGAATATACAATGGAGTCAAGACAGCCTCTTCAATAAATGGTGTTGGGAAAATTGGTCAGATACATGCAAAAATATGAAACTAGACCACCAATTTATACCACACATAAAAATAAACTCTAAATGGATACAGGACTTAAACATAAGACGAGAAACCATAAAAATATTAGAGGAATCCACAGGCAGCAAAATCTCAGACATATGCTGAAGGAACTTCTTCACTGATATTGTTCCTAGGGCAATGGAAGCTAAAGAAAAAATAAACAAATGGGAATACATCAAAATAAAAAGCTTTTGCACAGCAAAAGAAACCATCAACAAAACAACAAGAAAGCCCACTGTATGGGAGAACATATTTGCAAATGTTATCAATGATAAAAGCTTTATCTCCAACATCTACAGGCAACTTATACCACTTAATAAAAGAAGATAAATGATCCAATAAAATAATGGACAATGGACCTCAATAGAATCCTTTCAAAAGAAGACAGAAGGCAGGCCAAGAGACACATGAAAACATGCTCAAAGTCACTAATTATCTGAGAGATGCAAATCAAAACGACAATGCGATACCATCTCACACCTGTCAGAATGGCTATCATCAACAAATCAACAAACAACAAGTGTTGGCAAGGATGTGGAGAAAAAGGAACCCTCGTGCACTGTTGGTGGGAATGCAGACTGGTGCAGCCACTGTGGAGAACAATATGGAGTTTCCTCAAAAAACTAAAAATGGATCTCCCATTTGACCCAGTAATCCCACTCCTAGGAATATATCCTAAGAAACTAGAAACACCAATCAGAAAGATATATGCACCCCTTCATTCATAGCAGCACAATTTAAAATAGCTAAGTCAGCAGATGACTGGATCATAAAACTATGGTACATCTACACAATGGAATACTATGCTGCCATAAAAAAGAAGGAATTCTTACCATTTGCAGCAACCTGAATGGAACTGGAGAGCATTATGCTAAGTGAAATAAGCCAGTCAATGAAAGAAAAATACCACATGACCTCATTCATTTATGGGTAATAAAGAACATTATAAACTGATGAACAAAAAGATAGATACAGAGGCAGTAAAGCATCAAACAGACTGTCAAATTACAGTGGTAAGATTAGGGAGAGGTGGGGTAGATAAGAGATCAACTGAAGGACTTATCTGCATGTATATAAGCATAACCAATGGACACAAAACACTGGGGAGTTAAGAGCATGAATGGGAATGGGGTGGAGGTGGCCAATGGGAAGATATATACCCATGTAATACATAAAAATAATGGAAAGAAAAAAATAAAGCAGTTCACTTGTTGCTCTTTACCGTAGCCCGCAAATCAAAAATGGACATCACTTGTCAAACACAGAGACTTTTAAAATCCAAAGATCTGCTTAGTCTTTTATTTTTTACCAGAAGCTGCTTAAAGATATTTCATTAGAATTAATTTTAAATTATACAACACTTTTATCTTATTGCTGATTTCATTTGTAGCTTCTTCCCTCCATAATATGGACTATATATGTTGTATCTAACAACTGAGGTGTTCTCAATTTTTGGAATAATTTAATTCTAATTTATTAAGGGAAAACAAAAATTTTGAATAATAGAGGAGACACATGTCTCGATGGCATTTTGATGACACCATAGTAATACAAGTCTTGCCTTCTTGATTCTTTATACTAATATGTGAAGTTTTAAATGTAATGGAATATGTAATTTCAACAATAATCACGTTTTTAAGAATAATGTAGAGAGTTAAGCAAGCAGTTGAAAATTTCTGAATGTACACCCAATGCCTGTGCAATGAGCCTTCCCACCTGAAAAAGGGGCCGCTGGCAGGAAGGACACACCAGGTAGTATGTTATCATCTCCTGAAGTTCCTATAACCAGCACAAGGCTTCACTCACGCGGGTAAGAATAGAAGGGAGGACTGGCAACTGCCACAGATCCTGACTAGGACTCTCCTGCAGTAAATGCAGTCAACTTTCTAAAACTGAATTTTTTAAAACTTTTGAACAAGCTTACCTGTCTGTGACATGAACCAGACAAGCATCTTATGAGAGACTCTGAGGAACTTTGAGAAATACCTCTTTTAGGTCCAATTTTTAATGCCCTTCAGAAAATTTTGGGATGGGATGAAGGAATGGAAAAGCATAATTATGTATCGGTTAATATTAGCCTCTAACAAACAGACACAATTGCTCTTTAAGTCTACAATTTATATTTTCAAATATTAGAAATTTGTTCAATTTCTACATCATTGTGATATCTAGTAGCTATTAACGAAGTTGCACCAAAACAAAACATAAAAAAGTAAAATAATAAAAAAGAGACTCCTAATAATAAAACTTTTACAAAAGTAATTATGGAACATGGATTTTTAATGAATTTCATTTTGCAATGAAGACACTGAACACTTAAAAACGATTACATCAATACAATAAAAACACTTGTTTCTACACAACATTTATAAATGCGTACTTTCTCCAAAGAAACTTATTTTTCACAGATTTAAGCAAAAAATCATTTTACAAAGGATTCTTCAGATGGCAAAATATGTACAGAATCTTTGACTCTACAGAAACCTATGTGCAGTGGTTGAAAAGGAGTGTTGTTTTGTCCAATGCATCTTGTACAAAATTCTTTATCAATGCACATTTTTCAGTAACCACACATTTTCTTTGATTAAATGAAATTCTGGACATGTCAGCATATAGCACAAAACAATTCCCATTTCAAAACACTATTTCAGATGAGATCACTTGTGGCTGATGACATGACAATTTCAGCCACACAAACATTCATACACACACACACACACACACATATTCAAGCACACGCATGCACACACTATCGCTAATCTCCTTCATGACTCCTGAAATCACCAGCACTATGACCAGAGCAGCTGGAGAGATGCCTTCAGAGGACACACAGCAGAAGCGTGTCCTGCTCCTGGGAACAGCCCCAGCACCATGAGGCTTTCTGCACTCAAGGAGACAAGGGAGGCTGGCCCCTCCACTTCACAAGGTGAGTAGCTACCAGCCATGAGAGGCACTGGTCTGCACAAAATTAAATGGCCATCACAACATATATTTAAAAGCTTCAAAAAAAATTTAAAGTCTTTTTATTGATTTTTTTAAAGAGAAAGAAAAAGAGAGGGATAGAGAGATGGAAACATCAATGAGAAACATTGCTTGGCTACCTCCGGCATCCACCCCCTTATTGGGGATTGAGCCAGCAACCCAGGCCATGTGCCCTGACCAGGAATTGAACCAAGAACTTCTTGTTTCGTGGGTTGACACCAGACAAGCTAAAAGCTTCAAATTTTTTCATCTGGAAGAAATCTGGTCCTTAAGTTTGATTTATCTATTTGTATACATTTTTCAATGTTGCTAATGGTGAGTTTAAGATAGCCCAGCATTCAAATTAAAACCCAAGAGGAAATCCAATAGTGTGGTTATGCAACTTATCATTAGGAACTCATCATGCTCATGTCTTTGGGGGTGCGGTGCAGTATGGAAGGTATGATCATCAGTCCTCTCACTACGAGACCACTCTGAAGAGCAGTGCCTGAACCTGGGGCTCAGGCCCATAGTAACAAGCTGACTTGGTTCTCAAACAATGTGCTGAGGGCAAATGTCACACTTTAAAAATACAACCAATTCTTGAGCTTTAAAAATAAAGTCGCTCTAACGCATTGCTTGTCTGTTCTTTGTTAGCACCTTCTGTACTGTTATTACTGGCTTTTCCTGGTCTCTCTCCCTTTCAGGCTCTGTAAATCATTTCAGAATCACCAAGGATTCAGGACTGAAGTTTCAAAGATTAGCTACTGTAGTACTTGAGCCTGGACGCTCCACCCTGGGCAGCCTGCACATGTCACACTGCCCTGCAAAAAAACGGTGCCAAGTCGTGTCACTACAAAAGAGGAGATACAGGAATGGGGTCACCCACAGTCATTTTCAATGTTACCCTCTTGTATCTTTCCAAGGGGCTAGTCTCCGACATATTCGAAGGATTAAAAATATAAGGAGTAGTACACTGAGATGTCTCTTTATCAAGACTGTAACTCAACAATAACATGAACTCACAAACGTCAAACACAGTAACTGCTAAGAAGGCAAGGGTGACAGGCCCACTCCAGCAGTGGGAGGGTTGGCACTGAGAGGTGTCCTGGCGGCTGAGACAGGAGCATCTTGTCACCTGTGAACTATGGCTGCGGCTGCCACCCTGGTAGCTAGCTAATGGAAGTGCCTTTCCGTTACATTTGCTGATTGTCTTTCTTGCCTTCTGAACTGAACTCGCTATTCCAGCTAAAAGCCAAAGTGCTTAGTTAGCTAGGCACAGTAAGACTCCCAAGTTTTCCAAACATTTATTTTTGAGGTAGTACTCATTTATTTGCATTGTTGGCTCTCAAATACCACCAAAGAAGTGAACCCATGCAGAAATATGCAAACCAAAGATGTAGAAAATAAATAAGGTTTTGTCTTCAGGTAGCACAGCCTTCTTAAAAGGTCAAGTCACATTCAATGGATAAGTTATTTGAAACTTCTAAAAATTGTTTATAACCACAGCTATAAACTAAAGTGCTTTAAATTTTGCTTACGATCTGAAATTGGTAATTAGAATCATATTTTAGAATTTGCTAATATGAGACCTCAGGATATTGAAATGATTTTCTATAAAAGAACAAACTTTTTCTTTAAACAAAAAATGAATACTGCAAACTCAACATCTGATGCTATTTTTTTAACTTCTAAGATCCAGGTTAATTTCACAGAACTGTAAGAGAATGAAGAGCTGAAGCTGAATTACACAACAGCATGTGCTACAACTTCACATGGAAGTAAACATAAAAATTTTTTGCCAATCCTGACATTCATCAGCCAACGCAAACACAGCTCTGCAGTCTCCCAGGACAAGGTAGATATGTAGATTATTCCAGAAATGCCACAGACTTACACTCACAGTAAGTACACAGGTTCACATTGAACACAAGTGTGTGATGCCCTCCTGTCATATGTCAAATGTCACGTGCTATAGGGAGCGGCTTTGTTCCCACTGACCAGAGGATGCCAGCACAGACAAGACGGAATAAAAACATAACCACAGTTCTGTACATCATGCAAGCTGGGTACAATGGGAAAAGGACATATACAAATCACCCTTCTCAGGGTCCAGCTCTCACAAAAATGGCGGATCAGTATGAGAAAAGCCTGCTCCAGTCACAGGTCCATGGCAAACTACGAAGCTAAGGAATGCTGGCACCTTATTTTTCCTGTAACAATGCAGGGATGTTGATGTTCCAGCCTATGGCTTGCCTGTCAAACCCACAGGTGAACAGATTGCAGGTGGGGTGGTCCTCACTCCACGCCGAGCAGCACACCATTCTTCTGTGGCCCTATTACCAAGCACACAAACCAGAATTAGTGTATTATTCCTCAAGCATAAAGGCTATAAAACCTCAACCAAATTAACATCTACACCACTCAAAACAACCGAATTCAGAGAAATAAAATTAACACTCATAATTAATCAGAGTGAGACAAAAATACTAAGTTGGTAGTAGGTTCTCAGTGAGGAACTGGTGGAAAGGCCATGATGAATGAATGAGGTCAGACACAACATGAAACTCATGAAACACACCAAAAGCACTCATAATTCTTTAAGAAAATGAGTAAGATTACAGTCCAAAAGAAAAAATAATCAATTTTTTTAATTTTAATGAATGAGTCTAGGTCAGTAAGCAGAGCGGCAAACCGTGGCTTGCCAGCCGCATTTGACTCGCAAGCGGCAGTTTGCCGATCACTGGTCTAGGTAAATTTGGGAATAAATTCAATGAAATTCACCCACAGACCTCAAATATCATTTTAACAAATAATTGGTTCAGGTGTTCAAGCAGTTAAAAAACACATTCAGTATCAAATGAAAAAAAAAAGGAAAAATGAATGGCCTTTCAAGTAGATTCCTGATACCTTTAGGAATTCCAGTTCAAAACCACAATGTTGGGAAAAATTACTGCAAAACGTACAAAGTTTGGTATATACAGGTAGAAATGCAAGCAATTCCTTAGGACATGGTCATTGTTACTCTATACTTGGCAGGTGCTATATCATACAATAAAGTACAAGAAGGAGTAGAAACAGCTAACAGAAATTTAGTAAAAGAAATCCTTAAAAGAATGGCACAACAGCTCCCTCTGTAAAACATTTGCATTGAATACTGCTGGTTTTAGAAAAAATCAGGCCAAAAAAGGGAAAGCACTGCAAGAAAGGAGCACTGCAAAAAAGCCCCAGAATGAAGGGTTAGGGGAGCTCTTCCATATCTCTTTGTTAGGAACTTGAGAAGAGAGAATACATAAACATCCACTACCTGGCAGTAAAAACCAAGCCTCTAAGAAAGAACTAGTTCAAGATGATAAACTCAAGATACTCCCTGGGCCAACATTGAGATCACGTACTACTACCTAGTGAGGGAAAGGACCAGGTTGCACCTGCAAATGTGGAGCCAATCCAGGATCTCAGTCCTGCCTGAGCTGGGAGTCCACACTAGGTGAGTCACCCTTTTATCTCATATACATCCTCCAGAATGCACACAGACATGACCCAAAAAAGGCTTGGGGTACATGCAGACTTTGAAACCACTCTGTGCCCTCCTAGAGTCACAGAGCCACGCTAAAACTTCTCTGCTCCTGCAACACAAATCCTGTGCGCTGTCTGTAGACCCACCATTCACTGCATACTGTACCACACCCTCTCTGAGCTCCTGATCACAGTCCACAGTCTGGAAAATGGCACTTACACTTCCCCCAAAGTAAAACAATTCCACATCCTAAGCCCCTGCTCCTCTAGTGACCAACTTGAACTGAGTTTCGCTGCCTCCTTATAAAGCTGTCAACTGAAAGAAGCTGGGACAACATAAACTGGGGATTTTTAGCTCTGGTTCTATGAGACTGAAAAGCATACTGATTCATCTAAAATGTTACAGGTTCAGAATGAAATGAAATGCTATCCACCATTAACCTTAAAAGTAAGTATTTTCACAAACCACTTTAGGAGGAAATAAAGCCAAACACAGAGGAATTCTACAATTCCAACAGGGTTGAATGTTAACAGATAATTAAAAATAAAGTTGTGCCCACAGAATTAGCCCCACCAACAACTGCTGAAATCTCCCTATTTTCTGAGGAGAAATATTCTCAAAGTAATGAAGTCATGCACCCTCATACATTTGTTTGTAAATGCTGGCTTTCCATGTTGCACAGCAATTTTATGTACTGCATAGGCGCAGCTATAAACAAAATAAAAGAGTAAAGAGAGAGAACCCTACTATGTGAGAGATATTTAGGATACATCAGTGATGCTCAGCAGTTACCAAAACACAAAAATCCCTGACAAGCAACTCTAGCTTTATGTAGTTACTCTAATTTCATGAGTAGTTTTTCTGTGACTTGCACTCATAATTAAGCAGCTCAGTCACTAACTTCAAACAGCACACGTAGGAGCTACACAGAGAAGAACCAACTGTGTCTTAAATACACAGGGCTTTTGGAAACTTGGTGCCATTGCATTTGTTGCACTGTTGGTAGCAAATGCCACTTGACCACTTACTCCGGAATCACCTGGGTCTGTGGTTCCTGAGCCCCACATCCCACGGGGCAGCCTGCAGCTTATGACTGCACTTGGAGGCTCTGCCCTGAAGGGGACATGAGCAGCCACCAAGTTGCAGCTATGGTGGGAGAAAAAGGTATCACAGTGACACACAGAAAAGGCCGAAAGAAGCAAAGGAGAGTGTGACTGTGGTGGAGCTCCGTTAGGCACAAAGGCTGAAGAGAGGCTGCCTTCATAAGCAGGAAGGGGAGGGGGAGGACAATGGCTGTTGTTACTACAGCCACATCCAACTCCCCTACAAAAGGAGCCAGTATGTCACTCACTCTTGGACTTGCCCTCAAATTTGGAGCCACCCGGGGAACGAATCTAAACACAGGTTCCCAGGCTTCCCTCAGAGATTGAATCAGCAGGTCTGAGCTGGTACCACAACCCAGGTAGCTGTGACAGGTGGTGCAAACATTCGATGTACACCGACCCAAAACCTCTGCACTGCACCATCTGGGCTGAATGCAAGTCTTAGTGCCCAGGAAAGTCTCTTCTACAGTGGAGTTTGTCTTGGCAACCCACCATGGAAAGGGGTTCCTGGGGTGGAAGGTCCTTTCTTAAGGAGCTCCTGCTCCTGCTTGGCTACCTATTGTCCTTTAATATATTTCAAATTTGCACAAGTTCAACTGAAAATATCTAAAACTGCTTTCCAGTACGGCGGCCACTAACCCACGCAAAAGTGCGTTCCTGAGACGTGGCTATTGACACTAAGGAACTAAATGCTGGATTTCATTTAGAATAAACTTAAAAACTAATGTTCAATCCAGGTACTGGGAACATTACCTGGACTAAACATAATTTTAGGAACTCTAAATACAGATCACATATATAGTAAGAAAGAGTGTAAATTTGCTAATATTTTTATATTGATGACATGTTCAAATGTTATTATTTTGGGTTTATCTAGTTAAATATATTGTTAAAATAACTTCTTGCTTTTTTAAAGTGGCTATTGAAAATAAAATCACATGTGTGTCTCCCAGTATGCAGCCAGGAGTCACTGATGATGGAAAAGACCTGAGACTCTGTGAACATGCATCACTAGCAGTTACCTGACGGCTGCTACGGGGGAGCCGTGCCAGCCGCACACCGGACATATCAAATAATCTGACTTGTCGGTTGTCGTGGGGGAGGGCGATGATTTTTTGGCCAACGCATACATTGATCCTGCAAAGAGAAAAGAAGGTTCCATATAAAACATTGACAGCACCACGGTATTCCATGCACACTTCATGGCAAATACAACAGTGAGTATTATGTGTCTGCAGCTTTAGGATACAGAGACCAAGCTGCTTATATGCAACTCACATGTGCAGCATGTCACTAAAAAAGAGGGGCCATAACTGGCTCATTCTTATTCTTAAAGCCCACTACATCAACCTGATTCTATACTTAAATTCCAGCTTTTACAAATACTGAGTTTGCATTAGAGGATCAATGACAAATATTTTCCCAGGAGTCTAAGCCATTTTCCCAAGGTTCATTTAATTGTCACATGGACAAGACATTGTACTACAATCAACCCTATCAAGTCAAATAAACATGTAAGCAATGAGCAGTTTCCCTCACCTGTTGATGGCAGAATCCGTACGAATGGTTGCAATGGGGGATCTCATGTTCTTTAAATCCCAGACCTTCACAGTGCGGTCATCACTGCCTGAAACGACGTTATCTCCCACGGTGAACACGGCAGAGGTCACAGTGCTACAAGTAAAGGGCACGGGATCAGAATCTCATCTAGTGTCTGGCATGGTGACAGTAGTTAGTACCATAACGTGTACTTGAAATTTGCTGGGGGAATGGATCTGAAATGACCTCACCACACACAAGAAAAGGTAACCATGGTAGATGACAGATGTGCTAATTAACTTGACTGTGATCAGTTCAGTGAAAATGTATATAGAACACCATATTGTGTATCTTAAATATACTCAATTTTTATTTGTCAATTTTACCACAATAAGAAGGAACACACTTTGAAGAGAACAAGAAAGGGTCAAGAAAACAATCTCACCATTTCTGACAACTCTGGCCCTTAATAACAACCTCTCAGAATATTTAAGAGACTTTTTTTTCAGAGGCAAAAAAAATTAATTACAAATAAATATTACCTTACATATAAAACCTCATTTCTCACAATAATTTCACACTACTTTTATTTCTCTTAGAGCTTAAAATAAGAGATAAAATCAAATTCAGAAAACCCGGGTGTTACCCAGACCTTAGACCTAAAACTATTCCACCAGCATCAAATCCGTACTGACTCCATCAGGTGGATTTCAACCCGGTACTGTCAACATTCATGAGATGCCCTGTGGACCTGTGCTGAGCAGCCTCTACCTCTGCCCACCCGACACCAGCCACATCCCCTCCCTAGGTTACATTGCCAAACATCAGCCACGGTGCTACACCAAGGAACACTGTATGTGACACTGACAGAAAGGGGGAAATGGGGGACCTGGAGCACCGGACCAGTGACCCATTTGAACTCCCCATTTAAAAACCAATGCCAGAGCTTGACTAGAATGAGGTGCTGCTCCTCTTCCATGAGAGGTCACAGATAAGTGTGAAAAAACTGCTGGCAGAGCTCTGGGAGCAGCAGCTCACGACTTGGGGCTGTTCTGAAGGCTAGTCTTTGGGAGGTTTGGGCCAAGTTAAATTTCAATTATCATTCTGCTAAATTAATGGGAAAAGTATCCACAAAAACCTATCGAACCCTATGTTAATGAAACGCTGAAAGACATTAGGTTTTTAATAAATCACAGCCCTGACAGGTATTGTGGACCATCAAAGGGAAAAGCTGGCACAGAAACAGTACCCTCGACTCAGGTCCCACGGGGAGCGAGCCGCCATGGCCGCACACTGGAAAAGCTCAGACTCTGCCAGACTCCAGTAGACTCATTTATCTTGTCGCTGCGAGCAGCCGAGCATGTGCTTCCAGCTGACAGTGCGGTACCTCCTCACCGCACACCACTGCTCGATCTGGAACATTCCGCTCCCTCCGAGGGTCTCAATCAACAGAAAGACTGTAATGCTAGCACTCCTCATTAGGACTAACAGCTGTCTTCCCAGTCACACAGACACACAAAACTGTTTTGCATAACAATCTGCCAGAATTTCGTGGCTAAGAAAAAAAAAATGTATGATGTGGAAAATGCTGGCCCGTGAAATGCTGAAGCAAGATGCTTTCCTGGCTCTGAGTCAGGACCTGACTGCAGAGCACCCATTTCTTACTGTAAGGTGTAGTTCCCCAAAAAACAGAGTCATCCTTCTGCATCTGAGGAACAGACTAGAGCAGTGGTCACCAACCGGTGGTCCATGAGGTCCAAAAGGTTGGCGATTGCTGGACTAGAGAGCAAGCACTCCATCCGGGAACAGAAAGGGCAGGGCATCCTTTCCTGGTACACAGGCTGTATCTCCCCAGTCCACAGAACCATCTGTGAAGAGCATATCAAGCAGCAACCACTGTGGCCCTCTCAATGGCCATCGCCCTGCTCAGGTGCGCTGTAGTGTTCATAATGAGCGTGCAGGTTGAACACCCGTGTGTCCAGCAGAATCTGATGCGACAAATGGACCCCAGCACTTTCCCACCAGCCAAGGTAGAGCTCACATGCCTACACAGGAAACCTACACACGCCACTTGACCCTGTCGTGGGCTCTGTGTACAAAGCCAGCAGATCACCACATTCCTTTCCAGGTCATCACCACTTCACAAATTGTTTTAGAAATTAAGCATCTAACAAATGACACCATTCAGGAGACATAGCAGGATCCTGGAGAGCATGCCCTCCAGGGCCTTTCCTATCCTGTGTGCTTAGTAGAGTTTAAGGAGCTCATGTCAGCCTGTCCCGTACAACCTCAGATACTTCAAAGAGGAACAGAAAACTTCTTCAAATAAACACACTTCTAAATATTCCTTGATGGCTAAGTCCCCAAAAAACAGACCTTAAGATTTAAAAAAAAAAAAAAACACTCAAAGGAAGAGTCAAACTTATATCACACGTGATTTTTTTCAGGATTGAAAATTCCACTCTTTTCTTGAAAAATGATGTTCAGGCATCAAGTATGCCAGCCACTAAATATTCTCACTCGGTTGCTCTCTTCTCTACACCTCCCTCTTCAGGACAACTGGGAGATTTCCTTTCTATTTACTGATAGAACTGTCCATCCAAGGAGGATTCTGAGCATTATGGTGTGCCAGGCTTGCTTTCTGTGAGAGAACCCCCAATAGAGAGGTGAAACCACTACTAGTGATGCTGACACTCTAGTAGAGAAAACAGCAGTCGTCCTGGCTTTAAAGAAACACGCTGCAGTTTTAGGGTCTGCAGTCTAATTCTAGTGGCTAGAATGTGCTGCTGATTTAAAAAAAAAAAAAAACTGCAATGACCAGCTTTACTACCTACCAGAGAGAAGAGCTCCAAAAGTAGCTCAAGTCCTAGCTGGTTTGGTTCAGTGGACAGAGCATCAATTTGCGTATTGAAAGGTCCCAGGTTCAATTCTGACCAAAGGCAGGCTCGACCCCCAGTAGGGGACGTGTAGGAGACAGCTGATCGATGATTCTCTCCCATCACTGATGTTTCTATCTCTCTCTCTTCCTTCCTCTCTGAAATATATCTTATATAATAAAAGCCCAGTGATTGAAATGGCAAAATGACCAGAGACGGAAATGACCATGCCCCTCACCCTGGCCGACCACCTGCTAGCAAGCAGTTAGGGATGATTAGGCAGGTAGGGTAGATCAGGGAGGCAGGCAGAGTGGTTAGGGGTGATCAGGCAGGCAGAGGCAGTTAGGGACGATCAGGCAGGCAGAGTGCTTAGGGGACAATCAGGCAGGCAGAGGTGATTAGGGGCAATCAGGCAGGCAAGCAGAGTGGTTAGGGGCAATGAGGCAGGCAGAGTCCTTAGGGGTGATCAGGCAGGCAGAGGAGCAGTTAGGAGCCAGCAGTCCCAAACTGCGAGAGATGTCTGACACCTTCCCTTTCGGACATTTCCCAAGGGGTTCCAGATTTCGAGAGGGTGCAGGTCAGGCTGAGGGACCTCACCCCACCGCTGTGCACGAATTTCATTCACTGGGCCTCTAGTCCTATCTAATAAAGAAGGAATATGTTAATTACCTTCACACCACTGCAAAGATGGCGGCACCCACAGCCAATAAGGAGGGGATATGCTAATTGACTGCCCACTCTTAAAGATGGCAGGGCCCACAGCCACAAGATGGCAGTGCCCAGTCCCCTCAGCCCTGGTGGGGTGCCAGGCACCTGGCCGCTCTGCGTGCCTACCTCCGGAATGCCCCAGTTCCCTTAGCCCCCCAGCCATCCAGGGCCTGCCCAAAGTGCAGGCAAGCTTCGGATGGCGGCTGCCTAGCCACCCAAGGCCGGCTGAGGCTTACACTGCCTATAGTGGCAGCAGCAGAGGTGTGATAGGGCGTTGCCTTCCCCTGATCGCCCCTAAGGGCTCCCACACTAATTTTCATGCACTGGGCCTCTTATAGATTGCTATGATGATACACTGACCACCAGGGGGCAGGCACTCAATACATAGCTGCCACAATCTGGAAGTCGGTGGCCAGTCAAGCTCCCATGGTTCCTCCCGAGCTGCAATCTGGACCAGCTGGCCAACCTCCCGCAGTTGCTCCCCCTGACCAGCCGGCCCCAATTAGCCCAGATCGCCTGCCAGGCCAAGGGAACCCAACCATGCACAAATTCACACATTAGACCTCTTGTAAAAAAAAAAATTTTTTTAAGAGTATGTCAAAACAGTATGGTCAGTTAATATGGCTAAATTCTCATCCTTAGTATCCCATTAAGAACTTTTTCCAGGAGAATCCAAGATGGCGGCATAGGTAAACACCTACACTGCTGCCTCGCACAACAATTTCAAAACTACAACTAAAAGACAGAACGGACATCATCCAGAACCACAGGAAAGCTGGCCGAGTGGAAGTTCTACAGCTAGAAGGAAAGAGAGGGGCTCACGGAGACCTAAAGGAGCTGCAAAAAGCCAAGGTACTGAGACGCGCACGCTGAGAGAGTGGGTGCCGGAGTACCTGGCTGGCTTTCTCTGGCGGGAGGGAAACGGAGACTCCCAACAGCATCGAACCCCTTATTTTACGACACTAAACCCCAGATCCAGCGAAACTCATACGGGGGGAGTTTGGACTGTGAAAAGGGAGAGGTGCACGGAAATTTAGGGGAGTCGCAGAAGATCAGGTCTGGTCTCGCACGCGCACGGTGCTGCGCGGAGGACAGATTGCTGATTGTGCCTCTGGCTTTCGCGAGTGGGCGGGAGACAGACCCTCCCAACTGTGCCACTTCTGAGTCCACTAAGCCCCTGTTTCGGGCGAAACCCTGGGGACCTAGACTCGTGTGGTCCTGGTGCGCAGGGGAGCTGGAAAGGTAGCGGTTAGAGGCACTGCGGGTGCACGCGCACAAGGACCGCTCCAGGGATTACCCAGTCAGGTGAGATTCAGGGGCCGTGGAGGGCGGGGCCGACTGGAAGGCAAGGCGGTCCCTTAAGCCCTGAGACTCCACCCATCCCAAGCTCAACAGAGGCTTCTTCGGTTTTGCGTCTGGTATCATAAGGCTGAATCCAACACAGAAGTTTCCCGGGCATAGTGAAAATGCCGAAACAAGGGAAGGGATCACAAACAAAAGAAATGGAAGAAAAAAAACGACTGGATATAGAGTTCAAAACCACGCTTATAAGGTTTTTCAAGAATATGCTAGAAAAATTCGATAAATTTAGTGAGACCCAAGAGGAGATGGAAAAGGACCAACTAGAAATTAAACATACACCGACTGAAATAAAAAATATTATACAGAGTCCTAACAGCAGACTAGAGAAAGGCAAGAATCAAGTCAAAAATTTGAAATATAAAGAAGCAGACAACACTCAACTGGAAAAGCAAGAAGATAAAAGAATCCAAAAATGTGAAGATATTGTAAGGAGCCTCTGGGACAGCTTCAAGCATACTAACATCAGAATTGTGGGGGTGCCAGAAGAAAAAAGAGAGCAAGATACTGAAAACCTATTTAAAGAAATAATGACTGAAAACTTCCCACATCTGGTAAAAGAAATAGACTTACAAGTCCAGGAAGCACACAGAACCCCATAGAAAAGGAATCCAAAGAGGGCCACACCAAGACACATCATAATTAAAATACCAAGAGCAAAAGACAAAGAGAGAATATTAAAAGCAGCAAGAGAAAAACAATTCATTACCTACAAGGGAGCACCCATACGACTGTCAGCTGATTTCTCAACAGAAACCATGCAGACCAGATGGGAGCGGCAAGAAATATTCAACGTGATGAATAGCAAGAACCTACAACCAAGAATAATCTATCCAGCAAAGCTATCATTCAGAATTGAAGGACAGATAAAGAGCTTCACAGAGAAGAAAAAGCTAAATGAGTTCATCAACTCCATACCAGTATTATTTGAAATGCTGAAAGGTACTCTTTTAGAAGAGGAAGAAGAAAAAGGTAAAAGCCAAAAAATTATGAACAACAAATACATATCTATCAACAAGTGAATCTAAAAATTGAGTGAATTAAAAATTTGATCAACAGAATAAACTGGTGAATATAATAGAATCAGGAGCACAGAAAGGGAGTGGACTGATAATTCTCAGGGGGGAAGGGGTGAGGGGTGTACAGGGAGAGACTGGACAAAAATCATACACCTATGGATGAGATCAAAGGGAGGGAGCTAAGGGCAGAGGGAGGGGTGGGAGCTGGGTGGAGGGGTGCTATGGAGGGGAAAAAAGAGAAACAAATGTAATAATCTGAATAATAAAGATTTAATTTAAAAAAAAAGAACTTTTTCCACAGCTTATTCAAAGATGATAGTCAGTTCCACACAACCTGATTTAAAATGATTACAGAAAAGATAAAATGAGTAGGGTTTATATGCTGATTTCCTGCTTGTGATACCAAGGTCAAGATTCACTTCCTTTCTGTGAAAACTGACCCTTGTTTCATTTTTACTGAATAATATAACAGAGAACCATAAGTTCTGAGTAACTGCAATGGCTTCAGTAATTTTACAGAAATCTGAGAGAAATGCATTTCCATTTAAATGCATTTCTGAATGATCTCACTCTCTGGTTTTAATCACCTGTGATTTTCCATTCCCTTATTTTCTGACTCAAAGACTTTGTCTATTATATACTCACCAACTAACAACAGCCAATGTTTTTTGTTGTTTTTTTTTTGTTTTTGTTTAATATATTTTATTGATTTTTCACAGATAGGAAGGGAGAGAGATAGAAAGTCAGAAACATCGATGAGAGAAAGACATCGATCAGCCGCCTCCTGCACACCCCACACTGGAGATGTGCCCGCAAGCAAGGTACATGCCCCCGACCGGAATCGAACCTGGGACCCTTCCTTCAGTTCAAAGACTGATGCTCTATCCACTGAGCTACACCGGTCTCGGCAACAGCCAATGTTTTGACATCACCATGTTAAAAACTGGGAAGAAAGGAATTTCAAAGGTTTCATTTTTTTTTTAATCTTCCAAAAGGAAAAAAATTTTATATCAGAATATGATACAGACAAGCCCTATTTATCAGAATAATTAGAAAAATAAAAGTCAGAAATAGCCCTAGCTGGTTTGGTTCAGTGGATAGAGCATCAACCTGCGAACTAAAAGGTCCCAGGTTCGATTCCGGTCAAGGGCACATGCCCGGGTTATGTGCTCTATCCCCAGTGGGGGACTTGCAGGAGAGAGCTGTTCCATGATTCTCTCTCATCATGGATGTTTCAATCTCTCTTTCCCTCTTCCTTCCTCTCTGAATCAATAAAAATCTAAAAAATAAATAAATGAGTAAATCAAGAACTGCAAGTTTTTCACTCTGAAATAAACTAGATTAGCCAAAAACTGCCAAGTGGAAGGAAAGCCACTGTTGCTTTGTTAAGAAAGATTCAGCCGAGACCGGTTTGGCTCAGTGGATAGAGCATCGGCCTGCGGACTGAAAGGTCCCAGGTTCGATTCCAGTCAGGGGCATGTACCTTGCTTGCAGGCACATCTCCAGTGTGGGGTGTGCAGGAGGCGGCTGATCGATGTCTCATTGATGCTCTGACTTTCTATCCCGCTCCCTTCCTCTCTGTGAAAAATCAATTAAAAAATATATATTAAAAAAAAAAGACTTCCCATGGAACCACATGTTCAGTCCTGACTGTTTAGTTACACCCCTCCCTCCGACCCCAGGAGACTCTTTCCTTCACTGATAACAGAGAAAATCTGACCTGACGTGTTGCTCAAACTAGAAAATGGGGTGACCACCAAACAAAGCCCTTACAGCCCAAGACTGTATGCAAACAGTACATGTATGCCCATGAGAAGTAACACAGGCTACAAAAATGTGACTTATCCAGACAGGTATTATCGTGTGCAAGGTGCCCACCAGAAGTGACATGAGCTACAAAAATTGTGATGTATGTACAGATATGCACATATGTGTGAACATGTTCATCAGAAGTGACAACAGCTACACGGAATGTGACGTGTGCAGATAGGTATATACATATACATATACATATACATATACATATACATATACATATATACATATACATATACATATACATATACATATACATATACATATAAAATAAGCCTTAACTAATGTTTTTCAAATCAAGCATTTGAGTTGCACTCTGAAAGACTGAAAGGAGCAAAATCATGTGGCCCCAGGAAGCATCCTTGGGTTCCCCACGTAGTGGGGAAGATAACTGAAAGTAAAATTTTACTTAAAAAACTTCAGAATTAGTTATCATCACAGCCCTTCAACACCTTGTGTTTCCTTATTCATTTAGGAGAGCCACCCAAGTGGCTTGGTTCTTTTCTAGGTCATGTGTAACTCACACATTTTACAAGTTGATTGTCTTAAGAATGACTTTGAAGGGCCCAGTGGGGTATTAGATTCAAACCCTGCAGCTCCCACACATACCGGTAGCTGAGTGGGAAAAAGCACAGATGTCGACTGGGTGATGTAAACCCACCTAGGCTCCAAGTGCAGGGCCTAAGCGTACAGATCATAAACACCACCATCTTTCCAAAGGTAAGCCCCACCTCTGGCAACAGCTCCCTTCCCTACTCTGCTAACTGTGCATCACTGCTCAGTGGTTTTTGCCAACACGTGGAACCTGGTCCAGACACAGCTCATGTCTGTCTTCATGAGTCTGGAACAATGCAGACGGCATGCTTTTAGTTTGTTAATAACTTGACAATTCTTTTCAAAGTCATCTAATCTGAATTGCTCCTAACAAAGCCGAGAAGTAGAATGATTTAATTGCACTACTTTTTTTAAAGTCCTTATTTTATTACATACTCATCAACCCTTTTTTTAAATGAGACATTTTAAAAGGGTAAATGGAGAAGTATTAAACCTCCACTTAAACTATAAGCTATACTTTGGGGTGAAAAAAAAAATCTTTAAAAGTATCAATCAGGGGATTAAGTAAATTACTGCATCCAAGCTATATGCCTCTTAGAAGCAGAGGTGAAGGGAACAAGGCAACTCCAAGGTGCCAACACGGAAGAACCTTAAGCCCTTTCTCAGTGAAATACAATGAGGCTTGCAAAATGATCTCATTTATAGAAAATTACCACTATGTCCATGTATCGAGGTGCAAATACACACTCTGGCAGCTGAAGCTGCACGCTATACTCACCAATGTCTCCTTACTCATCTCCATGATGATAAGACAAACCAGTCAATGCAAAGTAAACTTCCCAAAACAGCCTTTACCACACCACTGCAGTTAGTCACATTTCTGCCAACATTGCTGCCATTCCTTTTCTCTATGAACCTGGACGGTAGGTATATGCTAATGAAGCTGGGAAAACCTGAAATGTGGCTGCACACTGTCCATCTTAGTCCTTGGTTTTATGATAACCTTAGATACCAACAAACTACTGCCAGGAATTACATGTCTCTAAACTTTCTCAAATAAAATTATTCCAATCTATCTAATTAAGAAGATAAAACCATACTTCCAGATATATGGGTTAAGGGGACACAAAGCTGAGATGGGATTTAGATTCTGTTTAGTTTTGAGGCTGCTGCAATCTTGCAGATCCTTTTCTTTCTTGGGTAGTAATTCTAGCCTCAGGGCACTTCTGGGGTTATCATACAGCCTCTACAAGAAACCTCCATGTACAGCACCTCCTGTTCCTACAGGCAAGGGCTTAAAAACGATAAGAATAATGAGTTTACAAACCAAGTGCAGTCTACCAAAATTTATAAAAGCCCTTAGAAATTATGACTGCTTTGAAGTTATGACATTTTCATATGTGTTATGCCAAATACCCAGGGGAGATATTTAATATAAGAACGAAACCTTCAAGGCAGTGTGCCCACAGACAGCTGCCTGCTCCACCACAGTCCCACACACACCTGACGCACTGACCAAGCAAAGAACTCTCAATACAGTGAAAAATCAACCACCACCTGGTTATAAATGTCATGCTGTCAAAACATATGTCACACTTTCTCTTTAAAAGCATACAAAAAACAATAGCACAACACAAAATTCAAAGCACATAATCTAGATTTTAGCAATAAAAGCATATGAAATGTCAAAACTTTAGAACATTATAATTTTTTTAACTAACATTTTTTTAAATATATTTCATTAATTTTCTACAGAGAGGAAGGGAGAGGGATAGAAAGTCAGAAACATCGATGAGAGAGAGAGACACATTGATCAGCCGCCTCCTGCACATCCCACACTGGAGATGCACCTGCAAGCAAGGTACATGCCCACAACCGGAATCGAACCTGGGACCTTTCAGTCCACAGGCCGACGCTCTATCCACTGAGCCAAACTGGTCTCAGCTTAACTAACATTTTTAACGCCTTGTTAGTTGTGGTGGTTTGCTTTCTTTAGAAGTGCTGAAGTTCAAGTGGAGAAACCAAGATATGTACGTGGAAAGGACGGGCAGCGGAGGGTCTGGCTGGCTTCCTCTAGCGCAGTGGTTCTCAACCTTCCTAAGGCCTCAACCCTTGCATACAGTCTTTTGCTCTTGGCATTTTAATTATGATGTGTCTTGGTGTAGTCTTCTTTGGATTCCTTTTGTTTGGGGTTCTCTGTGCTTCCTGGACTTGTAAGTCTATTTCTTTCACCAGGTGGGGGAATTTTCAGTCATTATTTCTTCAAATAGGTTTTCAGTATCTTGCTCTCTCTTTTCTTCTGGCACTCCCATAATTCGGATGTTGGTACACTTGAAGTTGTTCCAAAGGCTACTTACACTATCTTCACATTTTTTTATTCTTTTTTCTTTTTGCTTTTTCCAGTTGAATGTTTTCTGCTTCTTTGTATTTCAAATCTTTGACTTGATTCTTGGGTTCCTCTGGTCTGCTGTTAGGTCTCTGTATAATATTTTTTATTTCAGTCAGTGTATGTTTAATTTCTAGTTGGTCCTTTTTCATCTCCTCTTGGGTCTCACAAAATTTATCCATCTCTCTCACATCGATGTTTCTAACTCTCTATCCCTCTCCCTTCCTGAGGCTGTACCCCCTCCCGGCGCTGGACCAGGGGACCTGAGATGAGCCCCCTGCCCAGCCAGTTCTGTATCTAGGGCAATGGAGGGGTGGGGCAGCCAGGTCTGGGTCTCATGCAATTTTGAAGCACACATGGAGTGGGCGGGGACATGACTCTGAATCCCACTGTGCACCCCAGACTCTGACAGGAGAATATTTTCATATACATTTTACTAATTTTCTTTCATCTCTGACACTTCTATTATAGAGAAAGGGCAAACAGCAATGTTAAAATATTTCCTCTAATTAATCCCCTTTTGATGTGCACAGATTTCATGCACCAGGCCACTAGTATGAGAAAGAAACTGCCAACCGATGGAGAATTTCAGGCATCTGGGACATTCCCAAATTTCCCCATTAAACATTTCTATTATTTCCAAGATAGTACACACTTCAGTTTCTCATTCCTACTATTAAGGAAACAGTTATATAACGTATCTATAGTTACTTTCATATAAATTGGTACACATTGGGTCACTAACAGCTAAGCCAGTCAAATAATAACAGCCACAGTTATACAAGTAAATACTGTTATGGAAAAATTCCCTTTATAATAAAGAGATTTCATAATACAGATTAAAAGTAAATGTAATACATCAAAAAAGAAAAAGACATGTGCATGTTTTTCCTTTCTAACAATCCATGATGAAAACCTAAACAGAGTTTACATCAAGGAGCTCCAACCCTGTCCAGCAAAAACAATGCAGCACAGATTTCAAGGGAACCCACTTGGTAACAGATTTTCATCTTATTAGTGAAGTGTTAAGTTTCAAACACTATTTTTCAGAAAAGAAACCTAGAATTTATGTAAAAGAATAGAGAGAACAGTGAAATGAAAAGACAAAAATCATCTCCCTGGAGCTCCTAGAGAAACTAGTTATAAGACTAAGACAGTAATGTTGAAGCCTATCTGGCTACATCTTGCCTTAAGACAACAAAACACAACACATAGAGATTCAAATTAACTGGATAGTTAAGTGAATTACATCATGAAAGACATGAGATTCTAATATACGTCACTAAGAAACTTGTGTTGAGTTCCTGGAAATGACAATATGCTGAGATACAGTTTTCTAAAGTGTGTTCTACATCAAGTTAACATAAAATACACTAGTGACCTGGTGCACAGATTCATGCCCATTGAAATTAATTAGAAGCTAGCCAGTGGGGCAGGACGGGGCAAGATGGGCCGGACACACCCTGGAGCCAACTTCCCATAATCCCTCCCAGTGAGCTGGGTCCCTCCCTCAGGTGGGTTCCCTTGGCCTGACCTGCAAGGATCGGTCTGAAACCGGTTCTCCAATATCCCCCCACAAAGGTCCCGGAGCACGAGGGGGCACTCTGCAAAGCTGCTGTGGTACAGGGTGGGAAAGCAAATGCAAGTATGCTATAAACCACATTCAGGGCCAACAGTGCCCCAGCAACAACATAACCCACAGCTGAAGCTGGAATCACACAGCCCCACGAGGAATTGGGGTATCTCCTCTCTGGTTTTGGGGTGCGTCACCTGAGAACCACCGCTGCCAGGTCACTGCAGCTCTTGCATTGATCATCTGCCCCTTGGTGGTCAGCCCATGTCATAGTAACCAGTCGGACAGTCGGACACTTAGCATATTAGCAGATAGAAAGATAGATAACTAGATAGATAGATAGATAGATAGATAGATAGATAGATAGTCATGCATTTTTAAGAAATACTGAACCAATAAAACAATACTCCATGAGACTTTTCTGGGCAACAAGTAAAGAACAGCAAAGCCATTAAGAACTGCACACCTGAGTTTTAACCCTATATAATAAAAGCCCAGCAATCAAATGGCAGAATGACCAAAACTATCTGAATGACTGTGGCCTCTCCCCCAGCAAGCCCCACCCCCAAGCAGCCCCCAACACTTTGATACGGGGTGGGGCAAGCCAGCAAACCACCCACGGCCCCTTGCCCCAGCCGGTCCCACCCCTAAGCAGCCCCAACATCCCTAAATCACTGCTTGGCTCCCTGGTTCATGTACATTTAGTGAAAGCACAAGAAAATAACTGACAGTCTCTTCTTTCCCCAACCATAGGGTTCTGCTAATACTGCAGCCAAGGTGTGGAATTCTCCCTCCACGGCCTGCAGCCCCAGGAGACCTTCCAAATTAGCCAAAAAGACGACTTAAGCACTAAGGGGATGGCGGCTCTTTGCTGAGGAATGTACAGAGGCTGAATGGGGATTTTGTGAAATTGCAGTGCCTTGCAGATTAGGTGAGCTTTCAATCTCTCTTTAAAAGTGGTGGCAAAGAGGACCCACAGGCTGCCAAACGCAACAGCAAAGGGTAGACACATTCAAAAACAGAAAAACTTTTACACAAAAAGACATGAATATCATATTGGGAAACTGAGGGCAGAGCCCCAGGAAGAATGCAAAAATTGTTAAAGGGCTATCATCCATCTTGATATACGTTTGCAAACAATACATAAACAACTTCATCTCATGGCATGTGAAATGCAAAAACAGTTTTGCTGTGGGTTTTCTTCTGGCCATCCTTAAGGTATAATTAGATCCAACTGGGGGAAATCCAGCAATAAACCCCATGGCAGGCCTCACCCAATGGGCTCTCATCGGGATGGGCCCGCCGGACCCCATCAGTGCATGAATTCATGCACTGGGCCTCTAGTGTTTAATATTCTGCAAAGAATCAGGTTAGAATAATTCAGAAAAATCACCTAGGAATGCAGAAGTCTACCTAGAGTAGGAGGATGAACCCCTGCAAGAATGTCCAATTTGTGCCAAAAACTGGTTTGGCTCAATGCATAGAGCATTGGCCTGCGGACTGAAGGGTCCCAGGTTTGATTCCGGTCAAGGGCATGTACCTTGATTGCGGGCACATCCCCAGTAGGGGGTGTGCAAGAGGTAGCTGATCGGTGTTTCTCTCTCATCGATGTTTCTCTCTCATCGATGTTTCTAACTCTTTATGCCTCTCCCTTCCTCTCTGTAAAAAAATCAATAAAAAATATTTTTTTAAAAAAATTTAAAAAAAAATGTCTAACGTGCTCCCTGCAGTGGCAGACACTGTGCTAGATGCTGGAAATGCCAAAGCACAGCTCAGCCCAGCCCTGGGGAGAAGAGAAGGAGGGGAGGGGGGCTGGTAGTGCAGTGGCCTGGCTGATGGGCATCCTCTAGGACAGAAACCCATTGGTCTGAGGGGAAGCAAGAGATCCCAGGAGGGCTGCCTGGAGAAGCCACACTCAGACCATCAGAGATGAGCAATGAAGCTAAACACACACTCAAGATCAGCCACTCCTATGCTCTTCTGTAAGAATTAGGATCTCATATTTGGTTGTAAGAAAAGCAAGCCTTTGTGTGGAGACACAGGTCTACTTGCAAAGTTAATGAATTCTAAAGGTTTTATTGGTCATATGAGTGCAAACCTACAGAACCCATGCCAGAGATTTTTAAAAAGCAACAGTTATAGAATAAGAGTCCTCAGTAGAAGACTGTAAAATGTCTCATTTCCTGCCCTAGCCAATGTAGCTCAGTTGATTGGATATTGTCCCGGGCACCAAAAGATTGTCGGTATGATTCCCAGTCAGGGCATGTCCGGTTGCGGGCTCCATCCCTGGAAGAAGGTGTGCAGGAGATAGCTGATTAAAGTGTGTGTGTCTCTCTCTCTCTCTCTCTCTCTCTCTCTCTCTCTCTCTCTCTCTATCTCCCCACACCCTCCTTCCTTCCCTCCCCCCCAATCCTTTTCTCTCTAGAAATCAATAAAAATAATTTTTAAATAAAATAAAATGTCTCACTTCCTGCTTTTCCAAACTGCAATTATTTCTAGAGGCTTCCTGCTAACAGAACACAGCAAAGTACTTTCATGTGGGATAAAGAGCCTGCAGCTTGCAGCCTTCACCTGCTAACCATGCAGTGTGGGGTCTGACAAAACAGGGGCCACTCTCGGCAGAGATGGCAGAGGCCCCAGCATGTCATCCTGGTGCAGATGTGACTGGGTAAGCAGAGGAGACATAGCAAACCAGCCTCTTCAGATTCTCAAAAGACTTAACAAAAGATAAAACATCCCCCTGACACTTTCTACAGTAAACTAGTGACAAAAAGAGTAAGTTTTTAAACTTACTTTTGTATCTAAGTACGCTAGTTCACAAGGAAAAGAGAAAATATAAATAATCTGAATGACAATTCTACTTTTATATGTATTTTATTTTTATTCAAAAGCTTATATGCACTCAGAGTTATGGTTACTACAACATCAACTTATATCTTGGGAGATGTGGATAGAAAAGGTCCCCAGGGCAGACACATCTTGTCTACTCTAAGCAACTCCTGATCCCATCAGAGAAACAAACCTAAGAAACTGTCAAAGGTCCACACTAGAAATAAGAATTCCTTTGTAGTTAGATTGCCATGGCTTTGGTAGTGATGGCTTCTCTAGCTGGGTCTGAGCCTCGCCAGCCCCTCCTCCAGGAGACTGTTGCAGTTGGCCAGCTGCTGTTTCACTGTAACCATGTGTGACCAAAAGGCAGTGATCAAAAATGCTGGTAGGTTGGAGGAGATACAACAGGACTCCATGGAATGTACTACTCAGGCATTGGAAAAATATAACACAGAAAAGAATACTGCAGCCCATATTAAGAAGGAGTTTGACAAGAAGTACATCCCCACCTGGCACTGCATGATGGGGAGGAACTTTGATAGTTATGTGACACATGAAATCAAACACTTCATCTACTTCTACCTGGGCCAAGAGGCCATTCTTCTGTCTAAATCTGTTTAAAGCATGGACTATACTACACACACAGTGATCCATCCAAAAATAAGGATTACAACGTAAATTCCAAATACCAGAGACTGAAATCTTCAGCCTTGCCAAAGAAACACCGTGATCTTGAACCTTTATTATGTTGTTTTGTACAGGGTATTTGCTATACTCATTTGTTGTGATTATAAAACAACTAGAGGCCCAGTGCATAAAATTTGTGCACGGGAGCAGGGGGTGTCCCTCAGCCCAGCCTGCACCCTCTCTAATCTGGGACCCCTTGAGGGATGTCCGACTGCCAGTTTAGGCCCAATCCCTGTGGGACTAAACTCTCTCAAAATCCAAGACTGCTGGCTCCTAACCCCTCATCTGCCTACCTGATTATCCCTAACCACTCCCCTGCAAGCCTGATTGACACCAATAACTCACCTGCCAGCCTGATCACCCCCAACTGCCCTCCCCTGCTGGCCCAATCAACCCCAACTGCCCTTCCCTGCTGGCCTGATCACCCCCAACTGCCTTCCTCTGCCAACCCGATCACCCACAACTGCCCTCCCCTGCCAGCCATCTTGTGGTGACTATCCTGTGGTGGTCATCTTGCAGCAGCCATTTTATGACAACGTGAGGGCGGCCATATTGTGATAACCATCTTGTGACGTCACAGAAGAGAGTCGCATAAAAGCATCACGCAACATCACCAAGGCTTTTATTATATATGATAAGCAAAGAGGCTTATGTTTGTATTTATTTTCTATTCCATACCTCTCTGCCCCATGTTTTTTCTTCTCAAAATCCATTACTTTCCCAAAATAAAATTTGTTGGGAAAAAAAAAGAATTCTTTTGTAACTATTTATATTCTTCATAGCCATATCACTCCAAAATAGGCCATTATTTCCACTATCAGCTGCAAAAATGTGTCACAAATTAGGTGTTTTAAACATGACATCAAAATCTCTTATACTCCATTAGAGGCCTTGAGAATGAAAAGCCATGCACTGAAGGGGGGATCCCTTAGTCTAGCCTGCCTCCTCACAGTATGGATCCCTCAGGGATGGGAGGCGACCTGGCGATCAGGCGAAGGCAATGCCCCCATCACACTTCTGCTGCTGCCAGTGTCAGCAGTGCAAGCCTTGGCTGGCCCTGGATGGCTGGGCAGCCGCCATCTGAGGCTTGCCTGGGCCTTGGGCCAGCAGTGGGCAGTTAGGGGGCTGAAGGAATTGGGGGACTCCAGAGGCAGGCCTGTGCCGCACGTCTGCTGCCCCAGCAGGGCTGAGAGGACTGGGCACCCCCATCTTGTGGCTGTGGGCACAGCCATCTTTGAGGGCATGGCAGTCAATTAGCATATTCCCTCCTTATTGACTGTGGGCACTGCCATCTTTGTGAGGGTGTGACAGTTAAGTGGGGTATTCTCTCTTTATTAGATAGGATAATCAGAGGGAGACAGATGAGAACAGCCTTTATTAAACACTTCTCAAGTTAAAAATGATACATCAACTTCTAATAATATACTAGTACATACATTCCTGACTCTTTTAGCACAAAAGATATATAAAATCTCTCTCTCTCTCTCTCTCTCTCTCTCTCCTCCTCCTCCTCCTCCTCTTCCTCCTCTCTTTCTCTCTCTAATATATTTTATTGATTTTTTACAGAGAGGAAGGGAGAGGGACAGAGAGTTAGAAACATCAATGAGAGAGAGACATCGATCAGCCGCCTCCTGCATGCCCCCTACTAGGGATGTGCCCACAACCAACAAACATGCCCTTAACCACAATCAAACCTGAGACCTTTCAGTCTGCAGGCTGATGCTCTATCCACTGAGCCAAACCGGTTTCGGTGATATATAAAATCTTTCCTACAAATAAAGCAAGTGATAATATAATGTGACTAAACAATATTAGAAAGACTCCTCTGGAATCACTCTTAGAATCAAGCCTCACCTAGAATGCAGGTAATCTTCAGGAAATTACCTTATCTCCCTGTGCCTCAGTTTACCTGCACAGAACAGAGGATAGACTCACTATGAAGATTAAACAAATAGGATCCAGTTTTCACTGTGCCTGATGACAACAAGGACTCAATAAAAGCAGCTGCCACCATTCTCTCTTCATTTCTGCCCCCTTTCCCAGACATGACTCCAGTCCTCCCTGGTTCTCCACCCACAAGACTTTCTGTGTTCATCCATGCTGCACAGAACAGTTTGGTCAGTGTAACAAAGATCCACTTACATTCTGTCTCCTAGAGACACAGCACAAGTACTGACTACCCTTTGTCTACACTCAAAACTCCTTCTTCACACAGTCCTCAAATCCCTGACAGCGTGTAACTCGGTGTAATAGCAGTGAGCAGAGTTAGTTCAGGGGTAAAACTGCTGGCACTTTCCACTATTGGGTAGGGAAGTGAGGGTGAGGCTAGGACAAGACTCCTATTGTGCCAAAAGATATGTACTCAAAGACGAGAGAGTACTGTCAAAAGAGACAGAAAAGCCACAGGAGGGTGCACTGAACCTGGAACAACCTGAGCATCAAAATTATGACAACAAAGACTTTATAACCATCAAAAAGAAAACAGTCTTTGAGTCTATACTAATGAAGAGTGCCAGCTAATGAGTGTAGAAGAATGACAGAATTAGTAAGATCAACCTTTGCAACACTCAATATAATCAGTATTCAGGCAAGGATCACTGATAATGTTAGATCTTCTACAAGACAGGCTTGGTTTCTTCATATAAAAATTCAATGTCATACGAGATTTCTGAGATACAGTCCGTGGAGCGAGCGATTTTTGCTTTGAAATACGAGCAACATTTGAAATAGGAGTAATCGTGCGGATCGGCCAGCTGCACACGACCCACCAGTTTACTGCAACTCAAGCGTCTCATAGTTTCCCACGCCTCAAGGTTACGGAATGAATTAAACTCATATCTCGAGGTACCACTGTATACCTGTACGTCCTGCCTCTCACAACCACACCAAAACTACAACTAAAAGACAAAATGACTATCCCCCGGAATCACGGGTAAACTGATGGAGTGGAAGTTCTACAACTAGAAGGAAAGAAAAAAGTTAATTGAGAACTGGTAGGACGTGCAGAGGCTCAGAAAAACAGACATATGGAGACGGGCAAGTATCAGGCTGGCGTGTGCTGTTTTTTTCAATTGGGAGGGAGTTACAAGTTCCCGACTGCTCTGACCTCCAGTTTCCAGCGAGATTCTGGGGACCAGACTCATACAGGGAGAAAATGGACTGTCTGCCATGGGATTGGAAAGAGAGGGTGGCCTTCTCGCAGAAGTACGCACAAGAATCATTGTTTACTGCGCTGGGGCACAGGACACAGGATACAGAACACAAGACAAATGTGGCAGAGAGGGATGACTGGCAGCCATTGCTGTTTGCCACACCCTAGCCTAGTGATTCTCACCCCGCCCAATTTATAAACTCAGCGAGCTGTGTGTAGTGGCTTTTGCATATGAATGGCCTGCCTCTAGCAGCTTAACCTAACAAATTTGCAACTGGGTCAGGTAACTCTAAAACTTCCAAATTCCAAGCAAAGAGGAGAAATCTGCAGATTTCCTATAGCTCCTGCTGGGTGGCCTCAGATGCTAGCTAACTTGCACCTCCTTGGAGATCCAGGAACCAGTGTACCTAGAGGTCAGTGTGAGATGACACCAGATTTCAACTCCTCACATATATAAATGACACACTCAATAGACAGACTCCGTGAGCATCAAGCCTCACTGAAGCAAGTCCTGCCCCATAGGGGTGTCTCCAGCACAGCAGTTCAATTGGCCTAGGGGTCAATTCCTCCCTGTGTACCAATAACTATCAGGCTTAACCACAACAAGACTGTGTATCCAGCCCACAAAGGGGTAGAACAAGAGTGTCCACCTCAGGTGATTGGGAAGGCAGAGCTACTGGGCCATGAGAGAAAACTAGCACCCAAAGCCACTCCATCAACACATGGAAGCAACCAAAATGCAGAGACAAAGAAACATGTCACAAATGAAAGAAATGGAGGAAAGCAAACTACTGAACATAGAGTCCAAGACCACATTTATAAGGTTACTCAAGAATCTTCTACAAACCAGCCGAAACCGGTTTGGTTCAGTGGATAGAGCATCAGCCTGCAGACTGATAGGTCCCAGGTTCGATTCCGGTCAAGGGCATGTATCCTGGTTGCAGGCACATCCCCATTAGGGGTCATGCAGGAGGCAGCTGATCGATGTCTCTCTTTCATCGATGTTTCTAACTCTCTATCCCTCTCTGTAAAAAATCAATAAAATATTTTTTTTTAAAAAGAATCTTCTACAAACCACCAAGAAACTTAGTGAAACCTTCAAAGATTTTAATGAGAATGCCAAAAAAAAAAATGGAAAAGGACCAGTCAGAAATTAACCATGCACTGTCTGAAGTAAAGAATAATATACAGAAATCCAACAGCAGACTAGAGGACCCCAAGAATGAAACCAAAGATTTGAAATATGAGGAAGCAAGAAACGCCCAACCAGAAAAACAAAAAGAAAAAGAATCCAAAAATGTGAAGATGGTGTAAAGAGCCTCTGGGACAACTTCAAGCTTACCAACATTAGAATTATGGTGGTACCAGGAAAAGAGAGAGAGCAAGATACTGAAAACCTATTTGAAGAAATAATGACTGAAAACTTCCCACACCTGGTAAAAGAAATAGACTTACAAGTCCAGGATGCACAGAGAAACCCACATAAAAGGAATCCAAAGAGGACCACACCAAGACACATCATAATTAAAATACCAAGAGCAAAAGACAAAGAGAGAATATTAAAAGCAGCAAGAAAAAAACAATTCATTACCTACAAGGGAGCACCCATACGACTGTCAGCTGATTTCTCAACAGAAACTAGAAGGGAGTGGCAGGAAATATTCAAAGTGATGAATAGCAAGAACCTACAACCAAGATTACTCTACCCAGCAAAGCTATCATTCAGAATTGAAGGCCAAATAAAGAGCTTCACAGATAAGAAAAAGCTAAAGGAGTTCATCAACACCAAACCAGTATTATATGAAATGCTGAAAGGTACCCCTTAAGAAAAGGAAGAAGAAAAAGGTAAAAATAAAAATTATGAACAACAAATCCATACCTATCAACAAGTGAATCTAAAAATCAAGTGAATAAAAAAATCTGATGACCAGAATAAAATGGTGAATATAATAGAATCAGGGGCATAGAAAGGGAATGGACTGACAATTCTCAGGGGGAGAGGGTGTGAAGCATGCGGGAAGAGATTGGACAAAAATCTGACACCTATAGATGAGGATAGTGGCGGGAGTCAAGGGCAGGGGGTGGGGAGTGGGGAATCAGGTGGAGGGGAGTTCGGGAGGGGAAAAAAAGAGGAACATCTGTAATAAACTGAACAATAAAGATTTATTATTTTAAAAATCGTACACCTGTGGGTGAGGACAGTGGGGTGGTTGGGGGGTAATGGAAGAGGGTGGGGTGGGAACCCGGTAGAGGAGAGCTATAGGCGGAAAAAAGAGGAACAACTGTAATAATCTGAACAATGAAGATTTATTAAATTAAAAAAAAGAAAGGAAGGAAGGAAGGAAGGAAGGAAGGAAGGAAGGAAGGAAGGAAAATGAAAAGGCAAAAAAAAAAATCCTTAAAAAAATATCAAAGACATTTGGGATCACAAGGATAAACCTGAATGTGGACTAGACATCAAGTGATATTAGAGAATTTTTTTTTACTTTTCGTAAGTGGATAAAGAATGGTTATTTAGCAGAACGTTCTTGTTCTGAAAAGAGGTATCTGAGGTATCAGGGCAAAATGTGATGACATGGACGCTTCCTTTCCAAAGGCTCAGCCAGAGAAAGTACATATGTTCATATAATAACATGTGTATATGTATAGAAACACAAGTGTATGTATGTGCTATATATTCATACACCTGTACACAATCTAAAGAGACAGAAGTGCTATGTATTCATAGGATACATTTGTTCAGGTATCTATAGAGAGAAGTGCATGTGTGTGTGTGTTTCCTATATATTCATTCGATATATGTGTTCATGAAGCTAGAGACAGAAGTGTGGGTGTGTGTTGCATATCCTCCAGTACATGTATGTAAAAATCTATAAAGAGATAGACCTCCCTGGCTGGAATGGCTCAATGGACAGAGCATCGGCCTGTGGACTGAAGGGTTCTGAGTTCAATTCCAGTCAAGGGCACATGCCTGGTTTGTGGGCTTAATCCCCAGTAGGAGGCGTATAGCCATCATTGATGTTTTTATCTCTCTTTCTCTCTCCTTTTCCCTCTCCCTTCCTCTCTGAAATCAATAAAAAGATTTTTTTTTTTAAAGAGACAGTCAAATGTGGTGAAATAAAAACAAATTGTGTTTCTAAGGATTAGTGGGTTTGCTTTCTTTTTTCAACTTTTACTTAAGATTGAAACTTTTCATAAAAAAAACAGAAGAGATGTACAGGCTCTGGAGTAAGGATGTATGGGGGAGGTCCCATTTGCCTTGCATATGGTCTATAAGGAAACCACCAGTTCCTTCTGCTCTCTGGGCCCAGAGTGACCTCACCACCCCCCCGCCCCCAGCCCCGAAAAGCAGATGAAGAAGAGCTGCTGGCCCACTCTTAGCCCCACTCTTTTCAGTTCAGTGTTCTCATCTGGGCTGGGCTGGGCCGGTTAGAACCTGTCCCCTCCATAACCTCCAGAGCAACCAGGACTAGACCCATGGGGACACAGGGAAAGCATGTGGGCCCTGCTCAGCCCCCAGCAATGTAAGAACCCCTGAGAACCCAACATTTTCTATTTCGGGCTATAGCTACCCTGGCTGAAGAAATGCTTTCCTTGTCACAATGAAATAATTTCTCACATGGAAGCTTCAGAACAGAGCCAGTGGTATGCTAAGATTTCAGTACGTGCTCACTGCTGCTTGATCCTCACATTTTCGCACACCTTAGGTGCAAGATGCCAAATTGTTTTCTAATCTCAAACTCCTTAAAAAATTCTGTCCTAGTGTTCCTTTTTGTATACTTTATGACTTTTGAACATTAAATCTAAAACTTAGTATCTAACATTCAACATATAAAACAGACTTGTTTGCTACATCACATGATGAAATGAATAAAATCCATATTTTGGAGAAACCAACTGAGCAAAAATTCATTCATGAAAAACTGTTTACTGAGCACTAATGTGTGTATGGATGTGCAAGGGCTCAAGCAGAACAACACTGCCATCTAGGAGAGAGATAGGGATGGTTTGGTAGGGACAGTGGTGGCCTGAGGAGCAGGTGACAGGACACATCGAGAGGTGTAGCTGGACAGGAGTCCTACTCCTGGTATAGATGGGACACAGTGGGGGAGTGGAGAGGTTTTGTGGGAATGAATAAATAGAAAGATAGTCACTTCCTGCATTGGGAAGAGTAAGACTGGGAGAACAAGTCTGTGGAAAGAACAAAGTTCTGTTAAGATATGGGCATCCCTAAGCTGCCCAACAAACAGCCAGACAAAGAAGGGTGAGAGTCAGTGCATTTTCTCCTGGAACAAAACAGATCCTGCAAATATACAGAATATTAAAATTAGATGAAAATGACCCCCATGCAGTGATTTGGGAGTGACTGTTAACAGTTCCGGTGTGATCACCTCACACCACCAACTCTAGAGTACTTCCTGCTTCCTCTCTGATCTCTTCTCCCAAAGTACCATTATGTCTCCATCCAATTTTTTTAGAAAACTTGACGACTTCTTATTCTCCTAAATTCTTTGAAATCTTCAAAATGGAGTTAAACGTTTAGGAAAACAGTAGCCATTTTGAAAGACAGTGGAGTTGGAAATTAATATTGAAAATTAAGACAAGTATAAAGTTTTTATATACACCCATAAAACCTTTTTCATGAACAATTAAAAAGAGACATATTGAATGACTGTAACTCACTCCGTATGGCCCTGGAAAACATTCACAGAGTGGATGGACGGGTCCCTAAAATCCCACAAGCGAAATGTCGTATCACGGGAGGAGGTTACCACGAGCCGTTGGGTAGGGTGTGTACAACAGTGTGTGAGTTCTTGGTCATGCCCTACAATACAACCAAAGACGACAAAAGTGCAAGGTCACCCATCTGCAGATACAGTCAGAATAAAGCTTTCTTAAAAAACACTAAAATCAAAAAACAGTCTTTATGGTCTCTATTACTAATATTTATTCACTGTAAATATAAACACAAGGAATCACTTAATGACAGCATGTGTGATCACAGTGGGACCAATTTTCCCTCAGGAGCTGAAGTCCTTTCATTATTACATTTAAAAGGATCATGACACTCAGTGAGTGTAACCCAATTCCTGATCCTAACAGTTAAAAGGTCTGGCAAATCTCTTTAACAGGTTCAGCATGCAAACAAATTAATTCTTAGTTCTTCACTTCCCAAATGACCTCTAATAATATTTGAATACAGCCTTTAACAATCAATCAAAAAATGCACCTATTGACAAATTTGAAAAACATTTGTGATGGGCTGAATTACACACCCTGTCTGAAACCTTCCCTTGAGTTTGGGCAGAACCTGCAAATATGGTGAGCTACCATCCTGATAATCTCAGTATGTTTTAAGGCAAAACAGACTTTGCAGCCATAACTAAGGACCCCAAACAATGTGGCTTTGAGTTCATTGAATTCAAAAGATGTCCTGGTGGGCCCGACCTAATAGATGGGCCCTCTAAAGGATCCAGGCAGCCCTGGATGGTGTGGCTCAGTTGGTTGGACCATCGTCCCATAGACCAAAAAGTTGTAGGTTCAATTCCTGGTCAGGGTTACAGGTTTTGATCCTTGGTCTGAGAGTGTATGGGAGGCAACCAATTGATGTTTCTCACATCTATGTTTCTCTCTTTCCCTTCTCTCTGAAATCAATGAAAAAACATATCCTCAGGTGAGGATTAAAAATAGTAAGAATAATGCCAAAACTGGTTTGGCTCGGTGGATAGAGCGTCGGCCTGAGGATTGAAAAGTCCCGGGTTCGATTCTGGTCAAGGGCACATACCTTGGTTGCGGGCACATACCTTGGTTGCAAGGTGGTTGTGCAAGAGGCAGCTGATCAATGTTTCTCCCTCATCAATGTTTCTGACTCTCTCGCTCTCCCTTCTCCTCTGTAAAAAATCAATAAAATATTAAAAATTAAAAATAGTAAGAATAAAAGTATGCAGCAGAGATGCTCTCTTGCTGGTGCTGGTCTGGAAGAAATCAAACGGCCCTGGTTAATATGCCTCTAGATGGGGACCATGCTAGATGCTAAAAGCAGTCTCCAGCTCAAAATTCCTGTCTTAGGGAAACTATAAGGTTATAAATTCATGTTACTTTAAGACACCACTTTAGTGGAAATCTGTTATAAAGCAACAGAAAGCTAATACACCAGCACATTTCAAATATCTAGATACTACACACTACAATTAAATCTCCTAAAGATAAAATTAGCTACCAACAGTTCTATTAGAAAGGATTTCTGAAAAATCACAACCCGAGCACCCAGAGAACTGAAACTAATTCTGGACAGAAAGGAATGTGCAAGGTAAGATAAACACATGCACATAAATCACAAGCACACTGCTGGCAGGCCAGAGCTAAAGTACCTGTCAGAGAGTGAACGAGCTCTGCTGTCTCCACATCATACAGGTTTGCTGTTCGGTCCCAGGAGGCCGTCACCGCCTGCTTCCCCCCAACCAGCCAGTCGGCAGCTATGACTACTCCCTGGTGACTCTTAAGGGAAGTCAATGGCACCCGGATGGTAGGACAGTCACTGGACACATCTCCGTCCACATCCCCAGGCTCATCCTTATCAGAACACTCAACTTCGTCCTCGCCACATATCTGCAATTAAAGGTGAGAGCAGAGAACTCCTGAGAACTGTGAGTCTTTCCTGGCATGGCTATACAATCAGACTGTGTCACTTGTCTTTCTAGGACTTGATCATCATTATGATCAATACTGGCACAGTACATGATACATAATTGGTACTCAATAAATTTTAACACCATTATGATTATGGGCTTGGCTAAAACCAGGGCCAAATATAAGGAGAGAAAAAAAAAATCAAGCCACTATAACATCATATAGGCAACTGTCCACTTCCACTAATCAACAAAATGGCAAATACTAATAAAATGATTTTCAACATTTTTTTATCCTGTATTAGATAGGTAACAAAACTAAACAAATGCAACTGAAAGTCAATAATTCATCATAATAAAAAAAGGAGTATTACACTTCTCAAGTGCCTGCCTAAGATATACTAAAACAAGATATGAAAGTTCACTTTATTCTCATAAAAATCAACCAAGTCTTTTGTCAAAAGCTAAAGATAAAATAAAAACATAATAGTCACTGTAGGCTTCAGCTCTTTAAGAAAACATGCTTATCTATTCATTTAACAAATATTTATCAGGTGCTTACAGTGCTAGTACCAAAGACTGGGCACAGAGCAGAAGGAGACAAACTCTGCTGACATGTATAAGGAACAATAACAGCAAGGTGCACACCCACTACTACAATGAAGCCAGAGAATTGTCAAGTCCCTACCTCAGGGAGCTAACAAGTCACACATATGCGGGTGCATGCACACATACACACTAGGATGGAAATATGTATTGTGTATATTCACACACTAGTATGGGAATACACTCCATGTGTACACACAGGGACAAGTGTGACATGTACACATAGATAGTATAGTGATATTTATAATACACACACAGTCCTAGTAAAGGCACATGTGTCACATGCACACACAGATTCAGGCAATAGTAAGAGCTAAGAAGGAACATAAAGCAAGAAGAGGGGATGGATAGTCATAAGGACTACTCTTATTCAAAATTATCAGGGAATCTCTACTAAAGTAACATTTGACTTGGGAAGTGAAGAAAACAAAGGCGTATTTAGGGGAACAGTGTTCCCAGCCAAGGGAACAGAAGATGCAAAGGACAAGAAGGGAGCAGATGAGCTGCAGGGTTACAGACTACAGAGATGTTACCAGTGCAAATCAGGTAAACCTTGTAGAAATAGAAAAGACTTTGGATTTTATTGTGTGTGCTGGAAAATCACTAGATGGTTTTGAGTAAAGAAGAGACAGAGTCTGACTCATGCTTTAAAGAACCAATGTTCTGTGTGAACTGTCTCCCCCAAAATTCATGTTGAATCCTCAACACCCAGTAATTCAGATAATGTGACAGTGTGTGAAAAAAAGGTTTTTAGTGATTTTTAAAGCTAGAGGAAGTAAGAAGGATAGAGAGATAGAAACACCGATGACAGAGAACCATAGATGGACTACGTCCTGCACACTCCCTACTCGGGATCAAGCCCACAATCCAGGCATACACCTGACATCTTGGTTCCTGCATCACCACTCAACCACTGAGCCACACCAGCTGGGCAAAATAGAGTCATTAGAGAGGTAATTAGGGCCTGGCTGAGTGGCTCAGTTGGTTACACATCATCCTATGTACCCAAAGGGTGCCGGTTCGATTCCTGGTCAGGGCACATATCTGGATTGCAGGTTCTATCCTGGTCAGGACATGTATGGAAGGCAACCAGTCAAAGTTTCTCATTCACATCGATGTTTCTCCCTCCCTCCCTCCCTCCCTCCCTCCCTTTTTCTCTATAAGAAGGGAGGATTTTTTTAAAAAAGAGGTAATCAGAGTTAAAATGGGATCATCTGGGTAGGCCTTAATCTAGTATGACTGGTGTCCTTAAAGAGGACAGGACAGACACAAAGAGATGTCCACATGAGGACACTGGAAGATGGTTGCCTACACGCCAATATCCTAGGCCTCAGGAAAAACCACCCCTTCTGACAACTGGATCTGGGATTTCCAGCCTCCAGGACCGTGAGACAAGGAACATCTTATGTTTAAGCTCCTTCTGCGGTGCTCTGTTATAGCAATACAACCACTGATACTGGGGAGACTAACAGAAAATGATCACCAAGTATAGGTAGGGGAAGGGAGCCTGGATGGGTAATAGTAAAAATAAGAAAGGTTAAATTAGGACAGCCTTTGAGACATCTCAGGATCTGCTGATATCCAAATGCCTGTGAGAAAAATTATGGATGATTTACAGGTGTTTAGTCTAAACAATAGGGTGAAGAATAAAGGCTCAAACAGGAAACAAAACAAGAGCAGTTGTGGAAACATCCAGAGCTCAATTTCATACACGTTAGTTTTGCAATGTCTGTAAGACACCCAAGTAGAAATTGAGTAAGTAGTTAGATGTCATAGAAGTCTGGAGTCAAAGAGTCAAGGACAGTATGCAAACCTGGGGGTGGGGGGTTGTTTAAGGCATGCTCCTTAAAATCACAGGTCTAAGATCAACTAGAGAGTAGTGTGGGAGGAAAACATGAGAGAGGGTGGCAATAACCTACAAGCAAGTAAGAGGGCAAGGAGGTGATCCACACACAGGTGAGAGGGACAGGAGATGACCCACACAGAGGTGAGAGGGATGGGAAGTGACCCACACGCAGCTAAGGGGGTAAAGTGTCAGAGACCCAGGAATCATTGGGAAAAGGAGGTGATCCAGCCAATGAGACTCAAGAGGAAGAAAGAAAATGAGAGAAACACGAAATTGAGATGGAGAAAGGGTCACATTGTGGCAGCGATTTAGGAGAAGCCCAAGGAGTGACTGCAAGTGTCTGCTGGGTGGACAACATGGATGAGATGCTAACACAAGGTGCCTAGCAGGGACACAGCTGCCTAGAGAAGTATATAGGGAGAGGAAAAGGAGCACAAGGACAAGTCTGAGGTCTGCATAGGAAAACCAACACAAGAAAATAGAAGGGGGAAAGTGAGAAAGTCACCCGGGAATGTGGCAGAAATGTGGCCTGGAGGAGTGTCACAGCCCAGAGTTGCTTGGTGGTGAGTATGGTCACAGGGTGCTCATCGATCAATTCGTTAGGGACAGAAGAAATGGCAGATGTAACACAGGGCACTCGTATCTTGAGGTACCACTGTACATCGTGATGGAGACACTGTGGCCTAAAATCTCCAAGAGAGAACACACAACCTAGCGGCAAAGTTAAACATAAATGATTACACAAATTATTTATTCCATATGAATGTTCAATGCTACAAGTGATGCTCTGAGAGTAAGGCAGGCAGTCTGCGACACTGAGAGGTACCTGCAGGATGAGGAGTGGGGTAGAGGGGAGAATTCTCGGAAAAGAACCAGGAGGGAGGAAGTAGGTAGAGAGTCAGAGCAGCAAATCCATCCAAGAGCCGGAGCAGGGAGGGGATACAAACTGAAACTAAGGGTCTACAATGGCTCATTGAGGTGACTCACTGAAATTTGATGGTACAAAAATCATGCCTGATTTCAAAGAGAAGAGGCTGGACATGAGCAGTCAGATCTGAGACAGGGAGACTAGTTAGAAGACTATTTAGTGATCTGGACTAGAGACGGAGACAGCGAATAAGAACGGTGTGTTCTTATGAAGTGTAGCCTGCTCAACAGCATCAAGAAGGGAAAAACAATAGTCATTATTATACAGTGGTACCTCGAGATACGAGTTTAATTCGTTCCATAACCTTCAGGCGTGGGAAACTATGAGACGCTCGAGTCGCGGTAAACTGGTGGGTCAAACTGGTGGGTCGTGTGCAGGCAGCCGATCCGCGCGATTACTCCTATCTCAAATGTTGCTCGAATTTCAAAGCAAAAATCGCTCGCTCGATGGCTCGTATCTCAAAAACCTCGTATGTTAGGGCACTCGTATCTCGAGGTACCACTGTACATCGTGATGGAGACACTGTGGCCTAAAATCTCCTTCAGGGGACAATGGTTCCTGGGCAATGGGGCTTTGAGCCTTCACAGCCACTCCTGAGGAGCTTTGCTATCTCCTGGATCAACAAGGAGGGGGGGTGGAGAGAGGAGTGGTATCTAGATGGCTTTGTGGAAAATGCAGACTAGGGGTGCCAGGTAGGGGAAACTCAGTGGAGACCTAAACACAAATGTAGTCGGAAGAGAAACCAAGATGACGGCATAGGTAAACACCTAAACTGCTGCCTCGCACAACAATTTCAAAACTACAACTAAAAGACAAAATGGACATCATTTAAAACCACAGGAAGGCTGGCTGAGTGGAAATTCTACAACTAGAAGGAAAGAGAAAAGCACACTGAGACTCAGAGGAGCTGCAGAAGGCAGAGGTACCAAGGCATGCACGCGGAAAGAACTAGCAACTGAGTGCACAGCTGGCTTTCTCAACCAGGAGGGAGACAAAAGCTCCCGACTGTGCTGAACTCCAGTTCTGGGCGAGACTCTGGGGACCAAGACTCATTTGGGGAGAAACTGGACCATCTGGCAGTGGGGAGAACTTGAGGGCGGCTTTCTCTCAGAGGTGCTTGCAGTGATTATCACAGGACACTGAGACCCAGAGGCCTCTTAGAACGGGGCTGACGGGAAGTCATTGCTGCCTGTTTCACCCTGAGACTCCGCCCCATCCAAGCTAAGCACAGAGGCTTCTGCAAGTCTTATCTGATAAGGGTGTCTCCAGCACAGAAGTTCTCCCAGCATAGATACAGCTGATCCTCACACCCAATTGGCCTGGCGGTCAATTCCTCCCAGTGATACCAACAACAAAGGTTTGACTACAACAAGACTGGGCACACAGTCCACAAAGAGGTGCACCAAGAATGTCCACCTCAGGTAACTGGGAAGGCTGAGTCACTAGGCCCTATAGGACACCTAGCACAAAAAGACACTCTTTCAACTAAGGGAAGGAGCGAAAATGTGGAGACAAAGAAACAGATCACAAATGAAAGAAATGGAGGAAAGCAAATGACTGGATATAGAATTCAAAACCACAGTTATAAGGTTTTTTAAGTATTTTCTAGAAAAAGCCGATAAATTTAGTGAGACCCTTGAGGATATGAAAAAGGACCAACTAGGAATTAAGCATACTGACTGAAATAAAAAATATTATACACAGATCCAACACAGACCAGAGGATCATAAGAATCAAGTCAAAGACTTGAAATACAAAGAAGTAAAAAACACTCAACCAGAAAATTAAAAAGAAAAAAGAATCCAAAAATATGTAGATCAGTGGTTCTCAACCTGTGGGTCGCGACCCCTTTGAGGGTTGAACGACCCTTTCACAGGAGTCGCCTAAGACTATTGGAAAACACTTATTTCCCATGGTCTTAGGAACCAACAAACCACTCCTCGGTGTAGCAAAATATAGCAATGTAGTCTACTGTTGTCATATGAAGACTGTTAGCCATGATACACGACGATTCAAGACAAAATTTCATTTATTTGTAATTAGAAATAAATATTTCACAATATACAATTACATATTGTTTTTGTGATTAATCAATATGCTTTAATTATGTTCAATTTGTAACAATGAAAATACATCCTGCATATCAGATATTTACATTACAGTTCATAACAGTAGCAAAATTACAGTGATGAAGTAGCAACGGAAATAATTTTATGGTTGGGGGTCACCACCACATGAGGAGCTGTCTTAAAGGGTCACGGGGGAGAATCTAAGATGGCGGTATAGGTAAATACCCACACTGCTGCCTCGCACAACAATTTCAAAACTACAACTAAAAGACAGAACAGACATCATCCAGAACCACAAGAAAGCTGGCTTAGTGGAAGTTCTACAGCTAGAAGGAAAGAAAGGGGCTCACAGAAACCCAGAGGTGCTACAAAAAGCTGAGGTACAGAGACGTGCACGTGGAGAGAGCGGGTGCCGGAATACCTGGCTGGTTTTCTCTGGCAAGAGGGAAACGGAGACTCTCAAAGGCATTGAACCCCTTACCTTACGACCCTAAACCCCAGATCCAGCCGAAACTCATAAGGGGGGAATTTGGACTGTGAAAAGGGAGAGGTGCATGGAAATTTAGGGGAGTCACAAAAGATCAGAGGATTGGTGGCACACACGGCACTGCGCAGAGGACAGATTGCTGATTGTGCCGCTGGCTTTCGCGAGTGGGGAGGAGACAGACCCTCCCAACTGTGCCACTTCTGACTCCACTAAGCCCCTGTTTCGAGTGAAACCCTGGGGAACTAGACTCGTGTGGTCCTGGAGTGCAGGGGAGCTGGAAAGGCAGGGGACTAGAGGCACTGCAGGCGTGCGCGCACAAGGACCGCTCCAGGGATTACCCAGTCACTTGAGACTCAGGGGCCGTGTAGGGCAGGGCTGACTGGAAGGCAAGGTGGTCCCTTAAGCCCTGAGACTCCACCCCTCCCAAGCTCAACAGAGGCTTCTTCAGTTTTGCAAGTCTGGTATCATAAGGCTGAATCCAACACAGAAGTTCTCTCAGCATAGTGAAAATGCCGAGACAAGGGAAGCGAACACAAACAAAAGAAATGGAGGAAAAAAACGACTGGATATAGAGTTCAAAACCACGCTTATAAGGTTTTTCAAGAATATGCTACAAAAGTTAGATAAAATTAGTGAGAGCCTAGAGGAGATGAAAAAGGACCAACTAGAGACACTGACTGAAATAAAAAATATTATACAGAGTCCTAACAGCAGACTAGAGAAAGGCAAGAATCAAGTCAAAAATTTGAAATATAAAGAAGCAGAAAACATTCAACTGGAAAAGCAAGAAGAGAAAAGAATCCAAAAATGTGAAGATAATGTAAGGAGCCTCTGGGACAGCTTCAAGCGTACCAACATCAGAATTGTGGGGGTGCCAGAAGAAGAGAGAGAGCAAGATACTGAAAACCTATTTAAAGAAATAATGACTGAAAACTTCCCACATCTGGTAAAAGAAATAGACTTACAAGTCCAGGAAGCACACAGAACCCCATAGAAAAGGAATCCAAAGAGGGCCACACCAAGACACATCATAATTAAAATACCAAGAGCAAAAGACAAAGAGAGAATATTAAAAGCAGCAAGAGAAAAACAGTTCATTACCTACAAGGGAGCACCCATACGACTGTCAGCTGATTTCTCAACAGAAACCATGCAGGCCAGATGGGAGTGGCAAGAAATATTCAATGTGATGAACAGCAAGAACCTACAACCAATAATAATCTATCCAGCAAAGCTATCATTCAGAATTGAAGGGCAGATAAAGAGCTTCACAGAGAAGAAAAAGCTAAAGGAGTTCTTCAACTCCAAACCAGTATTATATGAAATGCTGAAAGGTACTCTTTTAGAAGAGGAATAAGAAAAAGGTAAAAGACAAAAATTATGAACAACAAATACGCATCTATCAACAAGTGAATCTAAAAATTAAGTGAATTAAAAATATGATCAACAGAATAAACTGGTGAATATAATAGAATCAGGAGCACAGAAAGGGAGTGGACTGATAATACTCAGGGGATAAGCGGTGAGGGGTGTACAGGGAGAGACTGGACAAAAATCATACACCTATGAATGAGGTCAATGGGAGGGAGGTAAGGGCAGAGGGAAGGGTGGGAGCTGGGTGGAGGAGTGCTATGGAGGGGAAAAAAGAGAAACAAATGTAATAATCTGAATAATAAAGATTTAATTTTTTTTAAAAAGGGTCGCAGCATTAGGAAGGTTGAGAACCACTGATGTAGATAGTTTAAGGAGTCTCTGAGCCAACTTTAAGCATACCACCATTCAAATTATGGGGGTGCCAAAAAAGAGAGAGAGCAAGATATTAAAACCTACTTGAAGAAATAATGACTGAAAACTTCCCACACCTGGTGAAAGAAATGGACTTACAAGTCCAGGAAGCATACAGAACTCCAAACAAATGGAATCCAAAGAGGACCACACCGAGACACATCGTTATTAAAATGCCAAGAGCAAAAGACAAAGACAGAATATTAAAAGCAGCAAGAGAAAAACAGTTAATTACCTACAAGGGAGCACCCAAACAATTGTCAGCTGATTTCTCAACAGAAACTATGCAGGCCAGATGGGAGTGGCAAGAAATATTCAAAGTGATGAATGAATAGCAAAAACCTACAACCAAGATTATTCTACCCAGCAAAGCTATCATTCAGAATTGAAGGGCAGATAAAGAGCTTCACAGATAAGAAAATGCTAAAGGAGTTCATTAACACCAAACCAATATTATATGAAATGCTGAAAGGTATTCTTTAAGAAGAGGAAGAAGAAGAAAAAGGTAAAGGTAAAAATTATGAAAAACAAATCCATGTCTACCAACAAGTGAATCTAAAAATCAAGTGAATAAAAAATATGATGAACAGAAAAACTGGTGAATATAATAGAATCAGGGGCATAGAAAGGGAGTGGACTGAAAATTCTCAGGGGGGAAGGGAGTGTGGGGGTGCGGGAAGAGACTGGACAAAAATCGTACAACTATAGATGAGGACAGGGGGGCAGGAGCTAAGGGCAGAAGGTGGGGTGGGAACCGGGTATAGAGGAGCCATGGGGGGAAAAATGAGGAACAACTGTAATAATCTGAACAATAAAGATTTTTTTTTAATAAAAATAAAAATAAACACAAATGTAATTGTCATATTAAAAGATAATTGTAAAACCTTTCAACCTAAGCTGAAAAAGGACAAGAGGTGGGAGGGTGAGAATTGTTTATGTTTTTTGCCACTGTCTTGGAGACTATCTAACTTTAGTCATTTTTACTGCCAACGATGGAGGGATGTGCCAAAAACTGCCAATTTCATACTAAGAACTACTGAGGACCAGTCAGTCATCCATAGAACCACAAGTCCTTGAGTCACATGTTCTCATGTAGGAAAGACCACTGGGAGCCCATATGTAACTCATTTTGATTTTTGCTTTCAAATGGAGAAAATTCACCCCACTAAGTTAAATTAATTACTTTACTTAACATTATACAACTAGCATGATACAGTGATCAAACAGGCAATATAAAACTGTTTTCATAAGCCCTAGCTGGTTTGGCTCAATGGCTAGAGATCTATGATTTGAAAGGTCCTGGGTTTGATTACAGTCATAGGCACAGGCCCGGGTTGCAGGCTCAATCCCCTTGAGGACGTACAGGAGGCAGCCAATCAATGATTCTTTCTCATCATTGATGTTTCTTTCTCTTTGAAATCAAAATTATTAAAAAAAAAAAATGGAAAGGAATAACTTAAAAAAAAACATACACACTTTAAAACTGTTTACAGGATATCATCCAAATGTTTCTCTATCAACATGGTGGATGCAAATTAAAAGGAGAAAATGTCTGTCCAAAACTGTACTGATTCAAAATGAACAAGATCTTAAGTGGACTACAGTTTATTTCAGAATCTAGTACTGCTAAGAAACCCAGCAGAAGCTTAACACATTAAGCACCCAGTCAGTCTCCGGTGACTGACACTATACTTTCCTTCCAGAAGACAAAGAGAACCCAAGTGGCCCTCATTTAAAGAGACTTTATCCACTGGGTGGCAGGTACAAAGGTGAGTAATCAAGTCCTCACTAGGGAAGGCCACACAGAATTTTGGCAGTCCGCTGGAGCGATTCCAGTCATGATGAAGGCTCCTCTCTAATTCAGCCTGGGCTTCCCCAACGTGCCCCAAATCCTGAGGCAGAGACTCCAAGCATGAAAAGGCCCTGTGTCTAATACAAGCAAAATCATAAAGGAGAAAAAGCCAATTTAATATTCTACATAAACTATTAAGTTTTTTAAATGTAATTACTCTTCAGCACAAGGGTTTGAAAAAAAATAAATAATAAAATAAGAAGTAATTGCTATAACACAATTTTCCACTTTAACAAAACTGGTGCTTTCTTATTTATAGGGGGTTGGGGAGGGACAACTCCACACAATGTTAACTCTATGACCCCATGTAACCTTCATTTCTTCCTTAGAGACCCTATCTCCAAATGCAGCCATAGTGGGGGTTATAGCTCCAACCTCTGAATGCTGGGAAGACACAAACATTCAGTCCATAAGATATTACAAAGTTGTCCTAATATTTGCAGACATCCAGAACCCCACCAACATACCCCAGGTCGAGTTTTCAGGGTTAAGTAAATGTGCTGCTTACACTAGTGTCGGCCACAGGCTGGGGTGTCGGCAATTGAACCGCATATCTCCAAATGTGAGCAGTCTGGTCTCCAGAAGCTGAGGAGAGAAATGGGGAAATCGTCCAAGTGCACACCAGATGTAAAAAGTGCCTTATGCAAGGCTCTGAGCATCCTCAGACATGTGTAACTTAATGATCGTTACTGAGATGAATATACTTCACTCATGTAGCTATTTCTGAGACCACATAATGCTACTGAGTAAAGAACAAATGCACAAAATTAATATAATTACTTATAAAAATTTTCTCCTTTTAATCTTAGGGTGGAATGCTATGAGAGTTCAAATAGATTTTATTCTCCAACTACCTAACCTAAATAAACTGAAACCCAATTAAATTCTTCCTTATGCTTATAATAGGTTCTGAGGTATTTCAGAAAAGTAACACACAAATGCACAGTCCCACCCACTCAACACTCATGGACTTCAGGATCTGCCAGGCACTACATAAGTACTAACATCTCACTTTCACCAGCCAACTCTGCAAAGTTCTGCTTTGACTTAGGACTGGAAAGAGAGGGCAGCTGAAGGCCCAGAAAGGCAGCAGGTGTGCCAGTCGTCTCTACTGACCCTCGCAAGAGCACCTGCTGGATCCCATCTTGTCTTCTGTTTGCAGAGCTTACCCAAAGAATTGGCCAAATGCAGAGGGTGGTACCCTTCTCAGGTGTCAAATGCATTTACTGCTTGACTTGCCAATCTCTCTTCGAATGAGCATCATAACCAAACCCCTGCCTTGCACTCCTCTCTCCAGCCCACTACTTTATCTGTTTGTTTCCATCAGCTCCCTTCTGAGTTGTCTCTTGATTTTTTCCCCTTCCTTTCCAACTTCTTGTTGTCACTGGTCTCCCTTCATGTTCCCTCTTCCCAATCATATAACAAAACAGCTGATTTAATAAAGTTTAAAGTCTTCACCTACCTTATTCCCCAAATGTTTTTTCAAGTATCAACTAGCTATGGTGGTCAGACCTGTGACTCTCAAAGTGATCCCCCACTGTATTTCACTCACATATAAAAGCACCCAATTAGAGCTACTTTGGTCCTTTATCCCAGGGATCAGCAAAATCATGCCCATCCCTTTTGCAAATAATGTTCACTGAACTCAGCCATATCCACTCATCTGTGCATATCTACTTTCCCACTAACACATAGCTGAGTAGTTTTGACACTGACTCTGTGGCCTTCAAAGATGTAAACATGTACTTCTGGTCCTTTACAGACAAAGCCCTCTGACCTCTGGTCCATCCAAACACTTATACTTCAAGATTACTGTCAATGTCCCCAAAACACCATAAGGGTTAGACATTTTATAGGAAAACTTCTCAGTATAATGAAACTGTTTTTAAAATCACTATATAAAATATGATAAACCCAAGCTACTACAGCTTAAGAGAAATACCTAGAAAAAAATAAGAATGCAGGCTCTGCAGATTGCTGTGACTTGGAACTACTATTTTCCTCCTTTTTGTATTTGAAATGCTAAATTAGGAACTCGGCAGGAATAATGGGCCTCAGAGAACTGAGTTACGGTCTGCTGAGAATCATCATGGCACAAGCAGGAAAAGTGGGCAACTATGATGTCCTTCATAAAAAGACACCAAGAACATGGATCAATGTTAATCTCACAATAAAGTCAAGCTCATGTAATTTGCAATCCACTACTGATTAAATGAAATACTAGTTAATATATTTTTCTTATTTCTCACAAAATTCATAAACATTCTACTAACACACATCTAACTTTTATACAAGCATGGATAATCCTGATGCTACTGATAACAGAATGATTGTAGTTGATTTAAGATTATCAACAACTTCATTCAATAAAGAAATTAAATCAACATACCAGTGAGAGCCAACTGCTCTGATGGGTGGAATTTTATAGAATTTACTGCAAAACAAAAATATTACATAAACAGGTTTAAAATAAAACATCATCAGTATCTATTATAGCTATAGAATGTATTATAAAGTTAAATTTAAAAAGTAAAAGAACTATAGTAGTTCAAAGTTAGATCCTCCCATTCAGTTAACCCGTGATTAAACATCTAAGTTACAGAGAACTGAGATACAATAAAAATACCCAATATCAGCTATCAAATTGCCAAAGTGCAGCACAGAGAAAAAGAATATTAATAATCCATTTATTTTTATCTTTAACTCTAGGTGCCTTTCCTATGGATAATCTGCAGAGTCCAGTGGGGGACACTATACTGCCCACCCAGCTGACCCTAAGCCATGTCTCCTTCACAGCTCTCAGCACCCCATAGTCCAAGTCACCTACGAAAGCAAGCCTTCACACCCACACCTGAAAGGAGATGTGGGCCTCATATCCTATATAATGAGAATATGCTAATTATGTTACATCCTGAGGCGTAATGACCAACCGCATAAAGACCTGATCACGGATCTGCTGGAGGATGGGGCAGCTAACTATAGGCAGGTGGCAGAGAGCTACAGGAAGTGGCAGGGTAGCAAGCAAGAGGGAGGCAGAGAGCTACAGGAGGGGACAGGGAAGGGGGTGAAGGGCTACAGGAGGGTGGCAGCGACCTACTGGGTCACAGATTAGTGTTCAGATCTACTTGTATGGAATATGAGAAAGTGTTGTCAGCCTTCAACAAATACTCCCTTCAATGTAATTCAGTTAGCTATGCCATCTATCTAAGAGGAATATGCAAATTAGCCAGGATGCTGTAACGTCAGGACCAAACAATAGGAACCTAAGGCTGCATGGCTCCTGGCTGGGGCAAAGGACCTCAGGCTGCACCCCTGGCCCCAGCGCCAAGCTGGGAGATCTCATGTCACGCCCCGGCCCCCGTGCCAGGACCGGGAGACCTCAGGCTGTGCTCCGCACCCAATGGGGCCTTACAGGCTGCGCTCCTCCGACCCACACCAAGCCGGGGGACCTAAAGCTGTACCCCCCTACCCAGAGGGGCTTGACAGGGGTGGAGCTGGCCAGTCTGGGTCTCACCCAATGAGGCTGGGGCTGGCCAGGTCTGGGTCTCCTATGTTTTCGAAGCACATGCAGGTGGTAGGCGGGGACCTGACTCTAGGTCTCGTAGCATGCCCCAGACTCTGATAGGAGGAAGATTTTCATATATATTTTACTAATTTTCTTTCATCTCTGACACTTGTATTATAAAGGGCAAATAGCAATATTAAAATATTTCTTCTAATTAATTCCCTTTTAATGTGTATGAATTTAGTACACCAGGCCACTAGTTAGAATTATATTTTTCTAAAGAACTAAAATATGCAGAAGATACTGTTTTACTATTAACACCAAACAAGTGGCTGTGGGAGGAACTGGTCAAACAAAGAACTGTGATGCTTAGACCATCACCACACTCCTAACAGATGAACAATATAAATATCCCAATTTCAGTAAGACTGCTAGAGAGAAGGAGCAGCAGCCAGAACTTGCCTGCACTGCTGATGGAACAGAAGCAAAGGGTGGAAGCACACGCTCTGAGACTGTTTGGGGGTACCTGCTCATGCTGACCACCATGAACTGGCCCACATGGAGATACTCACCACACAGAATGACCACACATGTGAGCATCCTGGGCAGGGCTGAACAGGAGCTCATTGCATGTCACCCGCCTCCCACCCTCACCTTCACCTCCTCAATCCAGCAGAAGATAGACAAGCTCACTTCTCGATAGGTTGGTAGGTGGGTACACCCTTAACTCTAGAAGCAAAAGGCAGGTGCCACCTAGCAATTTATCTACAAGAGTTCAGAGAATGGCAGGGGCTGCTGAGGGGCAGTGAGCCATGGGGTCACCTGTCAGAACATTGAAGATGATGCATTCCAGATGGAAGGACCCACAAAAGAAGTGGGACAAGAGTGGGTGAAATTCGGTCAGAACGCTTGTACACACAAGGTACATACACAGAAAGGACAGGGAAGAGCTGCTGTGTTAACTACAGCACTAATGGCAGGCAAGTGCCTGGAACAGACAGCAGCCTGCATTGGGTCCGATTATGGGAAAGTGAATCTAGAGTGAATAGGCAGTTTTTGATAACACACATATTTCAGTTTCAAAACTATCTACTTGTGCCTGTCTGTGCAACATTAAATAAAACACAGACAACTCCTGACATCAGTAAGGAAGCTGAATTTTCCTTTGTGAAGCCTCCACTTAGAGGGATGGCATCTGTCTGTCTGTCTATGAGAATGCCTCACTGTCCCGACACCAATTCAACAAACCTCCCATCTGGAGACCTGTTTATGTAATAGAACTCACCTGATCCCACATGGCCAGTGTACTTGATGAGGCACCTCCCTGTCTCAATGCTCCACAGCAATGCTGTGTGATCTGCAAATTGAAACGAATAAGAACTGAGCCATAGCCAGCTACACGGTCTTTTTAATAAAAGAGTAAGACAAATATTCTAAAAATGAGAAGTTACATTACCGTTTCTGTCTCTTGCAACTCTGATTTTACTATCCTATAATTCAAATGATCAAAGAAAACACTTCCAAAAAGATGGAAGAAGCTGGTGACTTGCCTTAGGACATTTACAGACAAAGAGAAAAACCAGGGTCCTCAGTTCCTGGTTCACTGTTACAGACGGCACCCTATCGAAGGCTTAAATAGCAATGTCATATACATCTCAGGTTCACTTTTCTAGTGATTTTTCAGAACACCATGTGATATTCAAATGTAAATAGCACCTAAATACAGCCAAATACAGTTCTAAATTATTTGATATTTAATATTCCTTTAGACCTTTCCATTTATAGGCATAAGAAAAAGATGAAAAGTAGATTAATAGAAAAATCTGAAAAAAAAAATGCCAATTACCCAACTGAGATTTCAGAGACATCAGAAAAGGACCTTGTTGTTCTTCTTTACTAGTGGTAAATTCCTTAAATAATCTGGGATGCTCATGTACGAACAGAGTTTTAAAGAGTAGAAAAAATTTTTTCATCATTCTAACTAGGTTTTACATTTTCTATTTCCACTTGAAAAGGCAGATTCTAGTGAGTAACTTGTCACAGATGGAAAATTCATTTTCAACAAGTGAGCAGCATTTTAATTTTAGCAATTTTTAACTAAAGAGGCATTAGACAGCTTTCAAAAAATGCCTTTTCTAGCTGAAACCGGTTTGGCTCAGTGGATAGAGCATCAGCCTGTGGACTGAAAGGTCCCAGGTTCGATTCTGATCAAGGGCATGTACCTTGGTTATGGGCACATCTCCAGTAGGGGGCGTGCAGGAGGCGGCTGATTGATGTCTCTCTCTCATCAATGTTTCTAACTCTCTGTCCCTCACCCTTCCTCTCTGTAAAAAATCAATAAAATATATATATTTTTTAAATGCCTTTTCTTTGGTGAGAAGATAGGGGTCTCAATAACGCCCACCCTGTGATTCCCACAGGCAAACTCAGGGCAGTGGCAGTCTCACTCCCCTAAATCCTGAGACAGCAGTCCCCTTCAGAGACTACATAGCACTTCCCTCAGCCACACCTTACAAATGGGAAAAATTGGAAATGTACTTTCAAAAGAAGATATACAGTTAGCATAAATAACAAGAAAGCTAATCAAAAAAAATACCTAATATGTTTAAGACATTCCACCTTCTGCTGCCTCGAATAGTGATTCCTTAACAGAGTTGGCTATATACCCTAGAGACAGACATGGCATCACACCCACAGACTGACATAGGTCCAACAGGGGCATCAGAACTAAGCACTAAGTCAAGGTTTTGTATGAATGACTGCTCCGCCACATGTCTCCTCCCAGGATCATTCTGCTACCAACACCCAAAGGTCATTCATTCACACCAGCTATTGTGCAATCATACCTGACAAGCCGCAGGGCTAGCTTGGGACTCACCAGCAGATGCTGTCCCCAGCACCACAGGTTGTGTTCTCGCCACGCTGACATCCCAGATGCCATCCCTGTGGCCAATGTACTCCTTCACAAGCTGGCACACAGCCCTTGATGTGGTGGCCTTGAAGCTGGAGACAATCTAAAATTGTGACAGGAAAGAATATTATAGATGATTAACTGAGCAAATGTTTTTTAAGTTAAAAAGGATGTTTTGAAAATGCATAAATCATTGAACAGAATATTTAAAACACTAAAGGAACACAACACAAATGCAAACAATGGAACTCATCCTGATGGATATTACAAAGCAGGAATGAAGTCCTTACAGAGGCCCCAAAGAGCCCCACCAAGTCCCCCACTTCCCATAAGCATGTCCTACCATGAAAAGAAAAGCATATTCATGTCTTTCAAGTCACTCTTCCAAAATTCAAATCATCAAAAAATTTTCAAATTCTGGAAGATATATACCCCAAATCCTTAACACTAATAATTACTTTCATTATTGGGGACTTTCATTGTGTTTCTTTTTGTTTGGTTGACTGATACAAACCACGTTAATTTGGGGAAACACCAAAAGATGGCCCCTCTAAACAAATGAGATCTTTCCAGCATTGTTTGATGAACACAAGCTTGATGACCACACCATACTAGGAAGAGGCACAAGGCAGTGATAGCAGCCAGGTGCAAGCAGTTCACAGTCTAATGGGGACAGTCCCAAGCACCACACAGGTCACAGGATGGTGCGGTATCATCTAGCATGACACAAAGCAAACAATTCTCCCTTTCCTTATAAGGAAAAGTGGAAAGCATGTGAGAAAGACACTAATTCAACACAAAGAACTCTTCGAATTTCACTTTTAAAACTGTAAAGTCAAGTGAAAAAGAAAGATGGGTGGCGTTATACTGGAGTTTGAAACTCTGAGTTAGCAAAAGCCCTAAAAAGATGTCTCAGTTCATTTTTAGTGAAAACACAACCCACTGTTGCATCAACTCGGGTATGAGTACCAAGTTATTCCTAACACAGCGGTGACAGAGCAAATGTGTTAGGAGACCCATTCTCACCAACACCATACATAGGTTCTGTCTTGACTTGACTTAAATATACATGGAATTATGAAAGAATCAGGTCAACCTCAAACCTTCTTCTTTTTGAAAGCTTATATCCTACTCAACCTAGTAAGACTGTCACTAAATGTGGAAATATTGCTGTATAGGTGCCATTCATGTGTTAAATAATGTAACATTTAGAAAGGAGTAAGTGGAAAAACATGTACAGCCTATCCCCACAATAAGTGGTAGCAAATTTAATTTTCCAAGTCTGCCATTTCTATACAGACTGTATGGATATGAGAAATGAACAACTGAAGCCACATCCATCAATGACCCTATGGGAACAGTAAGGACGGACTAAGGGACACTGACTCTCAAAAACATTTCTGGTGGATTTCTGGAAGAGGTAATAGGCAGTCCAAGAACACTAACACATTGCTCCTAATGCCACTACATAGTGACCACCTCTTAACTCTGTTCTTAAAAGTGTTAACTGCTTAGCCACAATTGCAAGGAGGCCCCACTAAAGACTGAACTACCCAGAGAAAACGTTCATGACAGAAAAGCAACATGATGAAGCAACAAAAGGACACTCACACATCCTATCATTTTAACTGAGATATAATCCATACTACTTTAACAAAATCCAATGTGTGAATGTTTTCACAAGTTTCTTTCAAGTGGTTAGTGGATTAAACTGTCGTACCTGCCTTCCTCCTTCCTGGTTTGCTCAGTGAACTTTGGTTTTCCACTATGTCACCAACCACACTACCTACTTACCTGCTGAGTCAAAAGGAGGAAAGTAATAAACCCAGAACACAATACCTATTTACTGCATTATACTAGCTCTCCTACCCAGAACATGTATGGTACCATACCAATCAGAATACATTCTGATATCAGATCATTTCTCCCATTTTTAAATAATGTAATATATGTTCATTGTTATTCTTTAAGATGGGTACACTCACACTGTGCACAATACTATAAAGATCATTACCCACATGCTTCTCATAAATTCAGATCAATTTCTAGTATCCAAAATGATTGGGCTTTAAATACATTTTTTTTTTAAGCAAAGTGTTATTGTATACACCCTTACCTTTGCCCCAATCTTATTTTTCACTACTCATGGTAAAGAATAATTTTATATAATGCTTTATTCCTCTAGCTGATTTGGCTCAGTGGATAGAATGACAGCCTGCGAAATGAAGGGTCCCAGGCTTGATTCCCATCAAGGGCACATGCCTAGGTTTTGGGCTTGATCCACAGTAGGGGGCATGCAGGAGACAGCCAATCAATGATTCTTTCTCATCACTAATGTTTTTATCTCTCTCTCCCTTCCTCTCTGAAATCAATAAAAAACAAAATTATCAAAGTTTTGGCATTCTAAGACCTTATATTATATACATAAGCTACAATCACTAAATAAACAATATAATCTCTCTATATATAAAAGCCTAAGCCACCATTACGACCGAACAGCTGGAACGACCTGAATGACCGGTCGCTATAACATGCACTGACCATCAGGGTTCAGACGCTTAGTGCAGAAGCTGTTCCCTGGTGGTCAGTGCACTCCCACCTCCAACCTCCTATGGCTGGCCAACGTTTCCCAGTCCCTCCCTGCAGTCGGCCAACCAACCTCCCACAGCCTCTCCCCCTAACCTCCACTGGCCCAGCCCTGCCCCTGATGGGCCCTGATTGAGGGTGGGGCTGGCCAGCTGAGGGACCCCACCCGTGCACGAATTTGAGCACCAGGTCTTTAGTACTCTCATAAGTTAAATGAGAAAGAACATAACCTCACATATTTGAAAAAAATTTACCACTGATTTATTAAAAACTTCAAATCTAGTTAAGTTTAAGCTAAATATATTTAAAAAAAATTTTTTGGCCCAAACCGGTTTGGCTCAGTGGATAGAGCGTCGGCCTGTGGACTGAAAGGTCCCGGGTTCGATTCCGGTCAAGGGCATGTACCTTGGTTGCGGGCACATCCCCAGTAGGGGGCATGCAAGAGGCAGCTGATCGATGTCTCTCTCTCATCGATGTTTCTGATTTTCTATCCCTCTCCCTTCCTCTCTGTAAAAAAATCAATAAAATATATATATATTAAAAATTTTTTTTGAACAGTTTACATTTAAAAGAAGAAGAAAAAAAAAACAGCCCTAGCTAGTTTGGCTCAGTGGATAGAGTGTAGGCCTACGGACCAAAGGGTCCCAGGTTCAATTCCAGTCAAGGGCACATACTTAGTTGCAGGCTCCCCCACAGCCCAGGCCCTGGTCAAGGCTTGTGCAGGAGGCAACCAATCAATGTTTCTCTCTGTCTTCCCATCTCTTTTCTACTCTCCCTGGAAATCAATGGAAAAATATCCTTGGGTGAGGATTAACAACAACAACAACAAAAAAAGCCAAAACCGGTTTGGCTCAGTGGATAGAGTGTCAGTCTGCGGACTGAAGGGTCCCAGGTTCGATTCCAGTCAAGGGCATGTACATTGGTTGCGGGCACATCCCCAGTAGGGGCATGCTGAAGGCGGCTGGTCGATGTCTATCTCTCATCGATGTTTCTAGCTTTCTATCCCTCTCCCTTCCTCTCTGTGAAAAATCAATAAAATATATTAAAACACACACACACACACACACACACACACACACACAAGAAAATATCAGCAATACTCAGATTTTTTAACTAAGAATTGACAAAGACTTCCAAGTAAGCAGAAAGACCAAGTCTGCTACATTAATTGCAGTTAATCTCACTTTGGACCTTAAGGGAAATAACTGTAAACTCAGGGAACAATCTGGAAAAATAAAAAATTGACAATAACTATTTATGTCTTTAGAGAAGATTCACCACAAATTTAAACTTTCCCTCAAGTTTAGAAAAGGAGTGTGCATTTGTTAGTATTTTGAGTGTACAAAATGTAAATACAAAATTAATTTACATTTTGTATACTCAAAATACTCCGAAGTAGGGATTCATACAAAATTACCTCAAAATATTACTTCATAATGGTAATTCCTCATAGATATTTCCAAACAATTAAATCCTGTCACTTTAAGAAAATCAGAACAAGATAATTTAAGAAAAAGCAAAATACCACACCAAAAAAAAAAAAAAAAAAGCCTTAGAGACAGATCTTCACTTCCTGATCATACTTGGAAAATTAGAGAAACTGAAATAAAACTTAACTAAAATTCAGAATGTAATTTGCCAACAGCGGGGTGAGGGCATGAGTAGGAGAGGTTGGGGGAGAGTTAATGGGGGATGAGAACACATATGTAATACCTTAATCAATAAAGAAATTTTTAAAAAAAGAAAAGTACCCTGAAGTGGAGAAATGATGAAAATAGATATAGCATACCTATATAATTATATTTTATGCTGCCATTAAAATATGTTTACAAAAAAAAATGTAATTTGCATTGCTTTATTCCTAGTTATTAGTTTTCTCCAAATCCAAAGTTTCTGTGTCATGACAAATAATAATACAAAATATATTTTTCCTCAAAAACATACAATTTACTGATGCATAATATATTCATCTCTTGGTGTCTATACACTCTGCCATTTAACATCTTTCTAAAAACTGACTTAATACTAGAAGTTTATCTTTTCCTATCAGACATATCTAATTAAAAATATGCAACTTAGAGTATACAGTACATATGCCCACCTTAAATACCACATGACTGGCCCACGAGCCAGCGCCTTGCATACCTTACTGGTGGAGGCCTTGTAAGTGGTCTTCAGCTTCTGAGAAAGCTGGCTGGTACTGTGACTGGCTGTCGAGACAGAGAATCGACAATCAATAGAGCCATACAACTAAAGAGCCACCAACTTTCAGAGCTGGGATATAACTGCAGTCAGTAAAGGGATCGTCCATTTCACATAGGAAGACAGTGCAATTGAGAGGGTTTGTCTGTCCATGCGGACATTGGGGCAACAGGCAATTCCTTCTTTCCTCTGTGCCTACACCTAAATTATAGACTCAAGTAGTGCTGATCACAAAAATCAATGAATTATGTCCTACATTAAATTCCAAATTCCCCCCATGTAATCTGCAGGGCACCATTCACAAATACCCGCCTTACCTTTAGTTTTCAGTTGGCCCTTACTCAGTTCTGCCCCATCGATCACTTGTCCTTCAGCAGCTAAACGCTCATTAAGAGTCTCAATTTCTCTACGCACTGAAAATAAAAAAACAAAAAAAATTTTATGTTAAAATGTGTCTAGCTGGTTTGGCTCACTGGATAGAGCATCAGCCTGCAGACTGAAGAGTCACGGATTCAATTCCAGCCAAGGGCACATGCCTGGGCTGCAGACTCTCTCCCCAGTGGGGGCATGCAGGAGGCAACTAATCAATGATTCACTCTCTCTCCCTTTCCTTTCCTCTCTGAAATCAATTTTTAAAAAATGTTGTTTAAAAAAAAGAGTTAAAATGTATACGTTTTGTTTAAATATACTGAACACTTCCAAACCTTGAGCACATAAAAATGCTATATATTGGTATTTTCTAAACAAAGACCTGAATAATATCTTATAAACAAATTACAGTTTATAGAGTTCTTAAAAAATTCCTTCTCATGACTCCAGAAGGAACACAGCTTTGCCCACACCTGATTTTAGTCTGCAGACCTGTAAGGTAATAAATTGTGTTATTCAAAGCCACTAATCTTAACATGGCAGCAAAAAGAAAACAAGTACAGTGGTGAATGTCCACCCACAAATTTGACTCTCAAAGACCTTTAAGTGAAAAGTTATAAAAGTATATTAAGAGAGGAAATACTCACATTCTAAATTTTCAATATAAAGGTTTTCAAATTCTCTTTCTATTTGACCAAACAGTTCCAAAAGTGTACTGCGAACTGAGGAAGGCAGTTTAGAATCCTGTAGAAAAAAAAGATTTTGTTTAAAATGCATAAATGACAAACTCTGATACCAAGTACCAATATATTTTTCCAAAGTGAATTATCTTTTATCTTAAGCTTTTATATCTTTAGATGTTTTATTTCTTATACATAAAATGCTTACAGAACTTAAAGTCTCAAGTTTCTATAGATAAAATTAAAATCAAATTGTACAAATGGTTATCCAGGATAATATGGGATTCAAGAATAAGCATTTCCGCCCTAGCAAGTTTGGCTCAGTGGATAGAGCATCAGCCTGTGACTGAAGGGTCCCAGGTTGAATTCCGGTCAAAGACACATGCCTGGGCTGTAGGCTCCATCCCCAGTGGGGAGCATGCAGGAGGCAGCCAATCAATGACTCTCTCTCATCACTAAGGTTTCTATCTCTCCCTCTTCTTTCCTCTCTAAAACCAATAAAAATGTATTAAAAAAAAAAAGACTAAGTATTTCTTCAAAATAACATAATTGTTTTTTTACAAGGGAGGAAAAAAGCCTACCTTATTTTTAAAATTTCAAACTTATAGAGAAGGTATGCAGTTCTCATAAATAAAATTATATTATGTCCTGGCCGAGGTGGCTCAGTTGGTTGGAGCACTGTCCCATAAACCGTAAGGTCATGGGTTTGCTTCCTGGCTTAGGACCTAGGTTACAGGTCAATCCCTAGCTAGTCAGGGAGCATATGGGAGATAACTGACCCATGTTTCTCTTTCTCTATTCCTGTCTCTATAAAATTAATGACTATATATTTGGGTGAGGATTTTTTTAATTACATTATAAATAGCCTTTAAATTCTATCATGTGGTATTATAAATTAATTTTAATAAGTTATATATTAATAGAAATTGTGCCTTATAGAATCCTCATGTCCACTGTAACTCTATGTATTATCTAAAAGATTATCATGAGAAGAGAAAAAAGAAAAATTTCACCTATAAAAGCAAAACTTATCTCAATTAGCCCTAAGTAGTTTGGATCAGTGGATAGAGGGTCAGCCTTCAAACCCAAGAGTCCCAGGTTCGGTTCCAATCAAGGGCATGTACCTTGGTTGCAGGCACATACCCAGTGGGGAGTGTGCAGGAGACAGCTGATCAATTTTTCTCTCTCATTGATGTTTATAACTGTCTACCCCTCTCCCTTCCTCTCTTTAAAAAAATCAATAAAATATATATTTTTAAAAAATTTATATCAATTAAATGAAAACATTACCATGTAAGTTCCCAGTTAGCTCCTGGTGCCTGCGTGCCTTAGCACGTGCTCTAAACACCTCCAGTTCCGTCTAAACCTCACGGGAAGTCAGTGGGAAGAAGCAACATCTCAGCTAAATTTTTAGGTATGATAAATGAGTAAGCAGTGCCCTAGGCACCAACTATGTTCACAAGCATTTACCTTCCAGACACTGCTAATAACATGGAGACTGACACAGTCTACATTCTATTGTAATTTCCTAAGGACATGACCTATTGTGTAGAGTATCTTCTATGTGACCTTTCCCTTCTCAGCACTTAAGAGAATTCTTAAGCAAAATTCTTAATAAGTATTTCTTTAAAAAAAGGTTTTAATACTTTAACTGCTGACACAATAATTTTCTAAGTGGTTTTTCAAATTTATATGCAGAACAAACTTTTTGATGTTTAGTTAGTTGCAAATATATATAACATTTATTAAATTCCTTCACATTAACTTCTTAGGAAGACAAGAATTTTAGGCAAAATGATCTCTAATGACATAAGCATTTTAGCAGTATGGTTTGAAGTAATCACAGAATGCTCAAGTAAATTTTACAAGCTACTTGATAATATATGTGAAGCCTTGTTTATAAACTGAATCTGACAGAACTGGTTCACACAGCCTCTCTCAATACCCCTCTAAAATACCAATGAAAAAAACATGAAAAAAAATAATAAAAACTTAAAAGTAACAATGAAAACTAAACAATTAAACTAAACTAGCACAATATTTAACATACTGTCTGCCCCGCCCCATGGCCCTTGCCTAGTCTCTTCCCTCTCCGTGCCATGTCCTTGCAGAACCCCTCATTCAGTTAGCCCTTCTCAGTGTGTCACTTGGAAGCTTTTCTGACTTCCAAGGCCCAATCTCCTCTTATGTCTATCAATTCCAACTCGCCTACACCCACAATGTTTAAGATCCTTATTCAGCCACTGAAATGTTACATTTACTTAAACAGTAAACACCTCTTAAAATGTAATTGTAATGGAGATAAAACTAAGATGTCAGTGTTAATGTCACTTTATAAAATAAAGACAACCAAGAAGCAAGGTGCAGTGAAATGAGAATTTTTCCACTAGAGGGCAAGAGGCCTGACCGAGCTCCTCCTGATCTTTCCCAAAAGCTTTCCTAGTGCCATTTGACTTCACAGACCCTGAATTGAGAAATTTAACTTATAGTATCACTTGAGAAAACTCCTAACAGAAAAACTACTATGATTCAGTAAAGCTTGTAAAGGAATTTACATTTTACCACAGCAGCATGTATGTGGATAAAGGATGACCCTCAATGAATGCTCCATGCGCACAGATTCAGTAGCCCTCTGCAACTACAAACTTCTCATCCCTGAGCTAATAAACACTGCTTCCTAAACTACTTCCAACTCATGAATCTAAGAGGTAATTTAATAGTTTCTTCACATTAATCTTCACTATTGATAGTGCTCCCCCACAAACTCAAAGAGCATGAATGTAACCTCCTCTAAAGAGTGATAACCTATTATCCAACTCAAACCTCCTGGTAAAATCAACCACCTATGCTCTCAGACCCCTCTGCTTACAGCCATTAAGACAACTGCTTGCCCCACACCACTGCTACCATCCTCCCACTGCTGAACCAAGCAAAGCACCTCACACCAGCCTTTCAGGACATTGGACTCATCGACAAGTAGGCACCATCTAAGGAACAGTGGAGACACCACGATGAGGGCCGGGAGCAGTGCTAGGCTGTGCAGGTTGGAGGGTTCTGAATGGCCTTCACAAAAGGTTACCCTGAGATGCAATTACCCATGGTGCTACATCACAATGGAGGGCAGGCACTCAGAGGCCACAAGAAGAACACACATACCTCATATGGCAGTTCACGCTAGGAAATGCTAGCAAAGATTATAGACTTTTTCATTGCTAGAAATGTAAATAAATCTAACAATTAAAAAAAACGTATCTTAGTAGTGGCCAATGTGGCTCACTCAGTGGTGGCATATCGTCCCTGATAACAAAAGGTCAAAGGTTTGCTTCCCAGTCAGGGCACATACTTAAGTTTGTGGGTTTGATCCCCAGTCAGGGCGCATACAGAAGCAACTGATCAATGTTTCCCTCTCCTTTTCTCTTTCTCTCTAAATCAAATTTTTTAAAAAAAGTATCATCAGGCAAGAATTGAAAAAAAATATTATCGTAGACTATTTATCTGCACTGACCAACAAGGTAGCCAGTAGCTCCATTTGACTACTTAAATGTAAGTTAAAATTTTTTAAATTCCTCAGTCACAGGAGACACCTAAGACTTATGGCTGCCATATCTGATAGCAAAGATCTAGAACATTCCATCATACAAGGTCCACTGCACAGTTCTGGTTCAAACTCTTTCCTAAGAGTTATGGCCTGTGTTCCCACAAACTCATATGCAGAAGTCCTGACCCTCCTGTATCTCAGAATATGACTTTATTCAGAGTTAGTGATTTAGGTAAAATGGGGTCCCTGGGGTATTCCTAATCCAATCTGACTAGTGCCCTTATCAGAAGGGGAGATGAAAACACAGACACATACAGATGGACAACCATGTGAAGACACAAGTAGGAAACAACCATCTAAGCCAAGGGGCCTCAGGAGAAACTGCCCACACCTTGATCTCCAACTTTCAGCCTCTAAGACTGAGGGAGAATAAAGTTCTATTAAGTCCCCTCAGTCTATGTGGTACTTTGTTATTGCCACCCAAGCTCACTAACACACTAAGAATATCAAACCCATTTTGGAGGCTCCTTAAAGTCTATGGTTTTTATTTCCAATACTGTTAAAATGTAGTTTCTTTTATAAAGCAGAACAAGGTATTTGTTCATTTATTTATCCATTCAATACGTATTAACAGGATTCTAACTGAATATTCACTAAGTGACAAGCAATTGCACTGGATTCTGAGTGTGCTGCCCTCTTAGAAGCTACATCATAGAGGCCCAGAAATCAGAGGCCCAGGCACGGTTCTAATAAGATCCAATATTCCAATGAGCCAATTTCTCAGATTTCAGCTTTATTTTCCTGTTATATTATGGCTGTCAAATTAGTTATAATTATGAAGGAATGGTCACAACACTATATGTATGTATGCTTCTCTACATGCTTACCTATATTATTAAGAATATGTATTACATATAGTTATAATCTATTTTATTATCAAATATACTTATAAGTTTCACAATACCTTTAAAAACTAACACATTTTTGTCATAATAAAGGAACTAGAAAAAGTGTAAGAAAACTTAGCCTTATCAATAAAATATTAGTTCATCTGATCAAAAGGGACATCAAGTAAATAGATGACATAATCACTACAGAAAACTCAGGAGAAAGCCAAGAAAACATATTGAAAGACCTGATTCCAGAAACTCTCCAGAAAACAGAAAGAGCACTGAAATAATACCTGATTCTCCTTTTCTTGAGACTGTTAGACAACTAAAACTGCACTGTAGAATAAAAACTGTACTACAGAACAGCACAAAGAAGAAAAACTGATCCAAATTGCCACACCCACTTTTTTAAATTACTATATATTGTAAAAACATTAACCTGGGGCCCTTGCTGGTTTGACTCAGTAGAGAAAGCATCGGACTGCAGACTGAAGGGTCCTGGGTTTGATTCCAGTCAGGGCACATGCCGGTTGCAGGCTTGTTCCCCAGGAGGGAGCATGTAGAAGGCAGCCAATCAATGATTCTCTCTTATCATTGATGTTTCTATCTCTCCCCCTCTCCCTTGCTCTCTGAAATCAATAAAAATATATTTTTAAAAAATACAAAAAACATAACCTTGGAATTGAATCTTGTCACTGTGTAGGCTACTGTATTTGACAGTTTTATTTGGGGGAGGGAAGTTAGGTTTGTTTTGTTTTTCTTGGTAACCCACACTTTTTCTCTACTTTAGAGACCTGTGTATGTTTGGCTATTTCTGGAACATTACAATCATGTCAACACTAACTTACTTGTCCTTCTAACATTTCTCTTGGCAAACCCGTCCTCTCCTGTTCAGAGCTGTTAGTTCTTCGGATAGAAAGGCTATGAGATTTGCGTTTCTGTTTTGCTTGGCGAGCAGTTGAACAGCTCCCGCTTTCTGTGGGCATTACTTCTACAAGGTGATATCCTGGTCACTCCTGCAATAAGCTAGACAAAAGCAGGAAAAACAAGTACTTTATTTCTGATTACAGCAAACTGAACTGAAGGAAAAACAGTGGACAAGATAATGACTACTTTTAATTCCAAACTTCCTACTATGGTTAACATTGACTATATAATTTAGAATATGACAAATTAACATTTTAAGGTAGAAACCATACACACAGCCTTTGGTAAAAAGGTAATTTTTTTATCAAATTTCATTAACATGTTTTAAAAATCAAATAGCAACAAAGACTTTAAAATACAGAACAACTCTCCCTTAACCAGCTAACTGCATGTCTTAGACAAGGGGTGGGGAACCTTTTTTCTGCTTGGATATTTATTAACATCATTCCAGGACCATCTAAAATTATCAACCTAAAATTAGTCTTCTATATTTGATCAAACATTTAATTAACCAATCCCTAATGCCTTGACAAGGCCAGACCAAATGATTTCTCAGACCTTATACAGCCCAAGGGTCACATGTTCCCCACCTATACTAGACTATAGATTCTAGAGCAGCAATTTTCAACCCATGTGCCACAAGAAGTTTTAAAAGATGTAATACTATTTAGTCAGGAGCACTGACCTCTTTTTCCTTAGATTGTCAAATTTAAAAAATGACAATAGCCAACACAAAAGCTATCCCATGTGAATTCATCAAAATTATACTTACATTTTGTCAGATCGATAAGAAACTTTTTTTTTTTTGGTGTGCCACAGGATTGTAGTAATTAAGTTTGTGTGTGCCATGAGATGAAAAAGGTTGAAAATTGCTGGTCTAGAGGAATACAATGCAGGCCACATATGTAACTGCAAATTTCCTAGTGGCCACATTAAAGAAAAAGTGAAAACAGGTGAAATTACATGCAATTATTTATTTAACCCAATATGTCTAAAATAGTATCATTTTCATAACTGCAAAAAATACTAATGGGATATTTCTAGTTTGTAAGCTTCAAACTTCAATGTGTATTTCATATTCACAGCATGCCTCAATTGGAACCAGTCATGTTACAAGTACTTGCACGTGTTCAGAGCTGCCATGTGACAGCAGATTTTCATTTACCCATTTTGAATACTACATACTCATTTCATGCTACTATCAATTCTTCCTTCCAATATAACCATAAACATACATTATATTAATATAATTTTAGCCAAAACCGGTTTGGCTCAGTGGATAGAACGTCGGCCTGCAGACTGAAAGGTCCCAGGTTCAATTCCGGTCAAGGGCATGTATCCTGGTTGTGGGCACATCCCCAGTAGGGGGCGTGCAGGAGGCGGCTGATCGGTGTCTCTCTCTCATTGATGTTTTTAACTCTCTATCCCTCTCCCTTCCTCTCTGTAAAAAAAATCAATAAAATATATTTTTTAAAAATATATATATATGTACATACACACACACACACACACACACACACACACACACATATATATATATATAATGTTAATTAATATATAGATGGCATTTCCTTCCTCAAATGCAGATTCATATCTTGGGCATTTTTTACTCTTATTAATCCTTCCTTTTCCCAATATATGTATGTTAGCTCATGTAATTTTAAGTATTACATGTATGTATCTTCCTTCTTCAACTACTGACATTTTATTTTGACTAGTAGCCCTGTGCACGCCAGTAGCTTTCTGCAGGGCATGGCCACTCGGCCCCTGCTGCCCAGAGGCTCCCCACAGCCCAGAAGCCCATCCTGGGCTGGGAAATGCAAACAACTTCCCTCCCTGTTCTCAGGAACTCTGATAAAGGGCTTCCTTCCTCTTTCTCTGCTAGCTTTCACCCCAGTGCCTACATCACCAGCCCCTCCTGTCACACTATCCTCCATCTCCCTCCCCCCTGGCTACCCGGATTTGACCTTGCCCTGGAGAGGGGCCCCTCCACTCTGCTCAGCTTGCGGCTTGCCAGTCCCTTCTCTTCTTACGCAAGCATTCCGCAACCGGGCCTGGCCAGAGGCCCATCCTCGGCCTGACGCAGAACCCTCACACTGCCCGCCCTGCCACGCCTGGGGACTGGGGGACTCCAGTGGGACTGAGAGGTCTGGGCGCCGCCATCTTTGTTATGGAATGGTGGTTAATTTGCATGTTACCCTTTTATTAGATAGGATCCTCTCCATTCCCCACTTCATTTTTTTTTTTTAAAGTAACACATTGTTTGACACCATCAATCACATTTAGTTAAATGTAAGCCTTGGAGACATGAAACATCAATAAACACACTACATGCAAATGAGAGTCCCACTTCAAGAAAGACTGCCGTATCCCACCTTTTCTTGAGCAACCCATCTCCCAACTTTTGTACTACCATTTGAGAGTATATAAATGTGAGAACAGAATTATGGGCCCTTTTGAGATTTTGAGCTTAATGCCCTTGAGATCCACAAAATTTGCTGCACACACCAATAATTACTGCTTTTTTTGAGGGATGGGTATGGATGTACTACAATTTAACCTTTCACCTACTGCAAAAAAATGTTCTTTCCAGATTTTTACTATTACAAGCAAAGCACTATGAACAATAATACACAAGTTTTTGTGTGAACTTATTTCCATTTGTTTTGAACGAATGCCCAAATGTGAGATTGCTGGAGTATTGCAAAAATGCATATTTAGTTTTTAAAAAGCATTATTGAGCCCTGGCAAGTATAGTGTGGCTCAGTTGGTTAGGCATCACCCTGTACACAGGTTACTAGTTCAATTCCCAGTCATGCCCAGGTTGTGAGCTCAATCCCTGGTAGGGAGTATGCAGAATACTACCTACTCTCTCTTTATCTTCCCCTCTCTAAAACATCAATAAAAATAAAAAATTATTGAGATAAAATTCAGATACCACATAAGTCACTCCCACAGCCAACTCTAGATGACCACTACTTTCTCTACATTTAAATTTTCTAATACTGGCCATTTAATATAAATAGATCCATACAATTTAAAGCCTGATCTACTGTGACTAGCTTTTTGCACTTAGGCTCATCCACATCAAAGCACTGTTTTCAAGGCTCATCCACATCACAGCATTGCATTAGCCATTTTTTTCTTTTTATTGAAAAATATAGCACATTTTACATATACATTCATCAGCTGATGGACAGTTGGTTATTTCCATTTTTAGGTTATTATGAATAACGCCACTATGAATATTAGCATGCAAGTTTTTATGTGCATTTTATGTTTTCTTTTCTCTTACATACATACCTAGGAATGGAATTGCTGGGTCATAAGGTAACTCTATATTTAACAATGTTGTTGTTTTTACAAACCATCAAGTTACTTTCCAAGGTAGAAAATATTCCTATTAGCAATATATGAGACTCTCTTCCACATCCTCATCAGCATTTGGTTATCTTATTATTTTTAATTTTAGCTGTTCTGATAGGTGTGCAATATCTTGTCATGGTCTTAATTTGCATTTCCCTGGTGGTTGGTGATATTGAAAAACTTTATATGTGCTTTATTTTTGACGTCTGTATATCCTCTTCAATAAAATGCCTCTTCGTGACTTTTGCCCATTTTCCTAATATGTTTGTTTGGATCTTTACTGTTAAGATTATAGAACTGTTTATATTTTCTCCATATAAGTTATGTATCAAATACATGGACTGCAAATAGTTTCTCCCAGTCTGTAACCTCTCTTTTCTTTTCTTTCTTTTTTTTTTAATATATATATATATATATATATATATATATATATATATATATTTCTTTATTGATTTCAGAGAGAAAGGGAGAGGGATAGAGAAACATCAATGATGAGAATCATTGATCGGCTGCCTCCTGCATGCCCCCTATTGGGAATCGAGCCCACAACTGGGCATGTGCCCCTGGCCGGAATTGAACCTGGAAATCTTCAATCAGCAGGCCAACGCTCCATCCACTGAGCAAACCAGCTAGGGCTAAAACCTGTCTTTTCATTCTAACATGATTTTTCACAAAGCAAAATGTTTTAATTTGATGAAATCCAACCGACCAATTATTTTTCTATAAATCATACTTTGAATCTAAGAACTTTTCACCAACCTTAAATCCCAAAAATTTTCTCATTTTCTTTTTTTTTTTTTAATATATTTTATTGATTTTTCACAGAGAGGAAGGGAGAGGGACAGAAAGTCAGAAACATCGATGAGAGAGAGAGACATCAATCAGCCGCCTCCTGCACACCCCACACTGGAGATGTGCCCGCAAGCAAGGTACATGCCCCCGACCAGAATCGAACCCAGGACCTTTCAGTCCGCAGGCCGACACTCTATCCACTGAACCAAACCGGTCTCGGCTCATTTTCTTTAAAAAAAAAAAAAAAATTTATATATATATATATATATATATATATATATATATATATATAAAATTTATATACATACATACACATATACTAAAGGCCCATGCACAAAATTCGTGCACACGGGGGAGAAGGGGTGGCCCTCAGCCCAGCCTGCACCTTCTCCAATCTGGGACCTTTCGAGGGATGTCCAATTGCCTGTTTAGGCCCAATCCCACATACAACTGCCTGTTTAATGAGCAGTCAGATATCCCTCTCATAATCCAGGACTGCTGGCTTCTGTTTGCCTGCCTGCCTGCCTGCCCCTAACTGCTTCTGCCTGCCAGCCTAAATGCCCCTAAACTACTTCCCTGCCAGCCTGATTGAAGCCTAACTGCCCTCCCCTGCCAGCCTGGTCATGCCTAACTGTCCTTCCCTGCAGACCTGGTTGTCCCCAACTGCTATCCTCTGCTAGCCAGGTTAACCCTAACTGCCCTCTCTTTTAGGCCTGTTCCCCCCCAACTGCCTTCCCCTGTAGGCCTGGTCACCCCCAAATGCCCTCCTGTGCAGTCCTGGTCACCTCCAACTTCCCTCCCCTGCTGGCCATCTTGTGGCAGCCATCTTGTGTCCACATGGGAGCGGACATCTTGTGTGTTTCAGTGACAGTCAATTTGCATATTACTCTTTAATTATATGATTATTAATTTCAGAGAGGAAGGGAGAAAGAAATATCAACCATGAGAATCACTGATCAGCTGCCTCCTGCATGCCCCCTACTAGGGATCGAGCCCCAAACCTGGACATGTGCTCTTGGCGGGAATCGAACCGGAGACCCTTTAGTCTGCAGGCCGACATTCTATCCACTAAACAAAACCAGCTAGGGCTCATTTTCTTCTTAAATATTGTTTTTAATGTATGCATTTTAGAAGATGTGAAGTTTAGATCAAGGTTTTTGGTTCTCGTTTGGAGTTTGTTGTTTCTACTAATATTATCCAATTTTGCAGCACTATAAGTTGAGGTCTACCCATTCTACACTGAACTAAGAAAGTTTGACATACTGGTCTAAAATCAATTGACTGTATTTATGTGGGATTACTTTTGAGTTCTCTATTTTGTTCCACTGATCTATGTTTCCATCCCTCTCCAATACCATTCTTGATTACTGTGCTACCTCAAAATCAGTGATTCCTAAGCTGTCTTAGCTATTCTAATTCCTTTGCCTTCCCAAATAAATTTAGAATAATTTTTTCCCTATCTACAAAAACCTGATAAAATTTTTATAGGAATTGTGTTTAATCTATTCATCACCTTGGAGGTAATTGGCATCTTTATTATGTTGAGTCTTCTAAACTATGAAGTTTATTTAGGTCATTTTTTTTGCTATTTTGTAGCTTTCTGCATACAAGTTCTCCATGTCTTCTCAAATTTACACTGAAATTTATATTTTTGAGCAATTTAAATATATTTTTATTTCCATTTCCACGTTAATTGCTAGTATATAAATGCAATTTATTTTTTTAATATGTTGAGCTTATAGCCCACAATCCTGTTGAACTCATTAGTTTCAGATTTTTTTGTGTGTAGGTTCTTTGGTTATTTTCTATGTAGACTATTATATCATCTAAAAACAGCTTTATTGCCCTGGCTGGTTTGGCTCAATCCATAGAACATCAGCCTGCACACTGAAGGGTCCAGGTTCAATTCCAGTCAAGAGCACATGACCAGGTTTCAGGCTCAATCTCCAGTAGGGAACATGCAGGAGGCAGCCAATCAACAATTCTCTCTCATCATTGATGTTTCTCTCTCTCTCACCTCCCTTCCTCTCTGAAATCAACAAAAATATATTTAAAACAAATAAAAACAGCTTTATATCTTCCTTTCTGATCAGTGTATCTTTAGTACTTCCTTTATCTTACTGATCTGGCTAGAAATTCTAGTACTTGTTGAATTAAAGTAGTGATAATAGTCCACCTGCATGGCTCAGTGGTTGAGCATTGATCTATGAACCAGGAGGTCACAGTTCAATTCCATGTTCAGAATTGAGTTCAAGGCTCAATTCTGTGGTCAGAGTACATGCCCCGGTTGTGGGCTTCATCCCCAATAGGAGTCGTGCAGGAGGTAGATGATCAATGATTCTCATCATTGATGTTTCTTTCTCTCCCTCTCACTTCCTCTATGAAATCAATAAAAACGTATTTTTTCTAATAGTGACAACAAAGATCCTTGCTTTGTTCTGATCTCAAGGTAAAAATATTCAGTATTTCACCATTAGATATGATGCTAGCTGTAGGTTACTCTGTAAATATTGTTACCAAGTTGAGAAAGTTCTCTATTGTTTATTTTCTGAGCATTTTGGAAATGAGTGTTGAATTTTGTCATCTTTCTTCATCACTTAATATGATTGTGGGGTTTTTATCTTTTTAGCCTCCTAACAAGTCAATTACACTGATATAACATGAATGTAACATCAGTTTGTTCAATGAATAAACCCCCACTTGATTACAATGCACAATTCCTTGTTTGTTTGTTTTTCTACCTTCTTGGGTTATCTGAATATTTTGTGTGTGTGTGTGTGTGTGTGTGTGTGTGTTTTAATATATATTTTTTAATTGATTTCAGAGAGGGAGATAGAAATATCAATCATGAGAATCATTGATTGGCTGCCTCCTACACACCCCCCATGGGGGGAATCAAGCCCACAACCCAGTCATGTGCCCTTAGTCAGAATCAAACCCTTTAGTCCGCAGTCCGATGTTCTATTCACTGAGCCAAACTGGCTAGGAATTACCTGAGTATTTTTTTTTTAATGTATTTTATTGATTTTTCACGAAGAGGAAGGGAGGACAGAAAGCTAGAAACATCGATGAGAGAGAAATATCAACCAGCTGCCTCCTGCACACTCCCCACTGGGGATGTGCCTGCAAACAAGGTACATGCCCTTGACCGAAATCAAACCTGGGACCTTTCAGTCCGCAGGCCGATGCTCTATCTACCCAGCCAAACGGGTTTCGGCCTGAGTATTTTTTTTATTTCATTTTGATTTATCTATAGTATAGTTTCAGTATATCTCATTGTTACAACTTTTTCTAGTGACTGTTGTAGGCATTACATTACATTTTCATAACATATCCCAGGCTACTGATTATCAACATTCTACCAGTTCATGGTGAAGTGTAGAAACCTTACCTTCTTCCTCTATGTCCTCTGCCCACCCCCATTTCTATCATCATCTTAAAGATTTCCTCTACAAAGAGAACCACAGTTATTCTTCAACCTTCAAAAGGGTGTCTACTGTATTTACCAATGTTTGTTCTTTCCATTGTTAATTCTTCCTTCCTGATGTTCCCACATCCCTTATGTCATTTTTCTGTTTAAAGAACTTCCGCTACCTTTTATTTTAGGGTAGGCCTGCTGGGGGCAAATCATGTGAAGGATGTTTTCCCTTAATATATTATTGAGTTGACAGTTATTTTCCTTAAGTATTTCCTTCTGCCATCCATAGTTCCTAATGAGAAATCATTGTAATTAAATTTGTTTTTCCACTATAGGTAAAGAGACATATTTCCCTCTCACTGCTTTTTTGTCTTTAATTTTCAGAAGTTTGACTATGATTGTCTTAGCATAGATTTCTTTGAGGTAATCCTACCTAGGTACCACTAAGCTTCTTGAAACTATACGTTTATGGCTCGACAAATTAGGTAACAGTGAGCCAGTATTTCTTCAAATATATTTTGAGCCCGATTATCTTTTCTTTCTGGGACTCTGAGGACAAGAATGATAATAGGTCTTTTGTTTTGTTTTTCAAATATATTTTATTGATTTTTTACAGAGAGGAAGAGAGAAAGATAGAGAGTTAGAAACATCGATGAGAGAGAGATATCTATCAGCTGCCTCCTGCATACCCCCCAATGGGGATGTGCCCACAACCAGGATACACGTCCTTGACCGGAATCGAATCTGGGACCTTTCAGTCCACAGGCCGATGCTCTATCCACTGAGCCAAACCGGTTTCGGCTAGATAGGTCTTTTGTTAAAGCCCTACAAGTCCCTGAGATTATTTTTTCCAGCCTATTTTCTGTTATTCAGCTTGGGTAATTTCTATTGTCTTCAAGTTCACTGAATCTTTCCTGTGCCTTTTCCATTCTGTTATTGAGCCATCTACTGGTTTCATTTATTCTATTATTCATTCTGAAATTTCCATGTTCCTTCTTTTATCCTGTATTTTCTTCCTAAGATTTTCTATTTTATTTGTTTCAAGTGCTTGTAATTAATCATTAAAATATTTTTATTACTTCTTTAATATCCTTGTCAAATAATTCCAACATCTGTCATCGCTGTCATGCTGTCAGGTGACCTCTCATTCTCAAGTGAAGATTTTCCTGATTCTTCGTGTGACATGTGACTTTTGATAGAAGCCTCAACATTTTGGCTATTATGTTATCAGACTTCGGATCTGACTAAAGTCTTCTATTATGGCAGGTCTCTGCTGGCACTGCAAGAAGCAAGTAAAGATGAGTACTACCTTATTTCTGCCAGGTGCATATTGAAGGTGGAAGGAAATTGGGGCTCCCCAGACTCAACTGACCCTAGTGGGTAAGAGTTCAGCCTCTCTCGTGACCTCCACTTATACCACCCTGGCTAAACAAGGGTTTCCTAGTTACTACACCTTATTCGGCCTCATTACCACTGAGTGTGGTGAAATTCCTGACTCTATTAGGATTCCTCTGGCGCCACCACAGAAGGAAGAGAGGTGGATGTGCTTTGTTGCCACCCTGCAGAAATGAGACTCCCAGCCCTCTCACCTGGTCTTCTCTGATACCACCCAGCAGAGTGTCACCTCAATATAATAGTAGTTATTAAGGGTAAAAATCTAGTTTCCCCATCTGGCTTTTGACAGCAAGAGGGTGAGGGTTCCAGTTCTCTTAAAGTGTTCTGTCTGGTGGGATCTCCCTCTCCTGGTCTCGCAGCTAGAAAGCACTTTTTCTAGGGGCTTTTTGTCTGAACACTTTGCTGGGTTCTTGGCTTTTCCAGTCTCAGTCTGGGACATGTAGGAAAAAAAAAAATCCAGGGAACTAATTTCTGTGTCATTTCTCAGGTCCATATATACCCATTCTACTTCCTTTATGTCCACCTTTTAGTCTTATATTTGTTTTATCTGTAATGTTCAGTGTTTTTAGCTTAGGGAAGAACAAGAACAGTATTTCTGTTCCATCTTTCCAAAAATTCAAAGCCAGATCACCTTTTGTGTCTTACATTGTATTGTGTAGGCCTTGTAAAATGGCAACAAGAAAGTCTCACTTTACAACACAGGCAGATATTCAAATTGATCAACTTTAAATGTTTAGGTTTAAAATTTATTAAAATTTTCTATAGCATTATATAGACAAAATGTAACTCAGCCCAAGTCCATGTGGCTCAATTGAACATCATCCTGTACACCAGAAGGCAGCCAGTTTGATTCCCAGTCAAGGCATTTAACCCAGATTTTGGGTTTGATCCCAAAGCAGGGTTCATGCAGGAGGCAACTAATCGATGTGTCTCTCTCTCCCTCTCACTTCTTCTCTCTTTAAAAGTCAATAAAATATATATTTTTAAATGTAGCAATCTTTAATACATCACACTTTATTTCACCTGATAATTTTGGCTTTCCATTGAATAACATTCTGCTTCCCTTAGAAATATCAGTCAATGTGTTATCAGCATAGTTATTAATAAAGGATCTATTATCAGTAGAACTGGAGTTCTTAGGGTGCTGCGAGTAAAAGAATTTCCTGAGGATCCCATGAAAGGATGGGGTTTCATGAAAAACTTTATTGATAAAGTAAAATTATAGGAGTTCCTCTCCAAGGTCCCATCTCCATCTATCCTGCCATGGAAAAAGTCCAATCTTGTCTTCAGCAGGGCCAGAATAGGCCACTGCCCAGCATTTCTGCTCCATGTTCAAGTCCAGTCCAGTTCAGCATCTGGCTAGCTTAGCTTGTGTTCCCAGCTGCAGTCCATCACATGTGGTGTCTGCATGGCCATGGCCCATGCAGCTGTGTAAGGTCACACGGAGAAAGAACAGGCCAGCGCACAGGTTAAGTGTGGGTCACAAAGCAAGTAGGAAAAGAGAATAAGAGCCAGGGAACAAGAACAAACAAGAGGGAACTCTTTAGGGATTTTAATTTTCCAAGATTTCATGCACTTCTGATGGGGTCCATCCACTAGTCAATCCATTGTTCCCCAAGCCAGACTGACAGGCCAGCACCTTCCCTATGTCACCTGGACTTCACTGCACATGCACTCATCTTGCTTTTCCCACCAACAATCCAGTACTAGATGGGGAAGGAAGGGGTGTTAATTCCCTTGGAGGGACAATGCTTTGATTAAGGGTGTAAGTTCTAGTTTCCTGGTAGCATAAACAGGCCTCTGCTTCCCAGCTGAACATGCTCAAAAATGTCTGACTGTCCCTTTGCTCACTTCTTTTATTAATATTACTACCTAACAAATTGAAGTATAAATTTTGTCACTTCAAATATTTAGTGGAATGCATGTAAATAATTCAGTTAAGTTAAACACCTCACTCAGAATGAAATCCATAAAGTTCCAACGTAAATGATAACTACTGGAAAAGGTTTCCTTTGACCACTAGTCTTAGTACTTCATGACCCTTACTCACATTTGTACTAAAATCTTATTTGTGGTTTTCTAACTCAATGAATGCTCCCCCCCCCCCTGTACCGTCAACAACATGAGGACTAGAGTATGGCTATTTGGGTTCACTACTGTATTTGTAGGGCCTACCATGTTGCCTGACAAAACAATCCTCAAACAATTGATAAATGTATAAGTGAGTGAATGAATGAATGAATGCATCTACGGTACCACTGATTAGCCGTGTAGTAACCTTTGTCAAGTAACTTGACCACCTTCCTAAAGCTTAGTTTTATCGTCTTTAATATATTTTCTTATTGATTTTATTACAGAGAGGAAGGGAGAGGAATAGAGAGTCAGAAACATCGATGAGAAAGAGACATTGATCAGCCACCTCCTGCAACCAAGATGCCCTTGACCGAAATCGAACCTGGGACCTTTCAGTCCACAGGCCAATGCTCAGTTTTATCATCTTTAAAGCAGGGATAATAATAGCACTTATTTCATTAAAGTAATTCATCAAATATTTGTTGTACATCATCTAGGTAATAGGATACAGTAGTGAACAAAACAGACTTGGTCCCTACCTTCAGGATGCATAGAGTTGGATTTTAAGCCAGATATTAAATGCAGGATCTCATAACTTATTAATTACAGCAATTGTAAATTATGATGCATACTATGAAAGAAATATATAGATATTATGAGAAGACCAGATATTAGCTAAAGTTAGGAAGGGCATTCTGAGAAACTCATTTAAATTGAGACTGAAGAATTAGTAAGAATTAACCCGGTGGAAAATAGAGAGGGATAGGAACAGTACATACAAATGCCCTGAGGTGGGAATAAGACTGGTTTATCAGAGATACTAAAGATAGGTATCATTGCTAAAACATAGTGAACAAAGAAGAGAATGGTGGTGCAAAATAGGCTGGAGATACAGGCTTAGATTGTTCTTTTACATCAAAATTTTATCCTAAAATAAAAGGACAGTACTAAAAAGTTTTAAGCCAGTAAGTGACACTAGATTTGTATTAAAAATCAGTCTGGCTGCTGTGTGAAAATACACGAAAATAACAGGTGACTAGGAATGGAGAAGCTAGTCAGAAAGTTACTGAAGCATTCTAGGCCAGTGGTTGGCAAACTGCGGCTCTCGAGCCATGGTTTGCCATTCTGTTGACTAATGAGTTTGCCGACCACTGGGATAGAGGCTTAATCACAAGGAACAACAGCCTGTAATTATTTGAATGGAGAGTCTAGACCAGCGGTTCTCAACCTGTGGGTCGCGACCCCTTTTGGGGTCGAATGGCCCTTTCACGGGGGTCGCCTAAGACCCTCAGAAAACACAGATATTTACATCACGATTCATAACAGTAGCAACATTACAATTATAAAGTAGCAATGAAAATAATTTCACGGTTGGGGGTCACCACAACATGAGGAACTGTATGCAAGGGTCACGGCCTTAGGAAGGTTGAGAACCACTGGTCTAGACCTTTGGCAACCTCGTTAGTCAACAAAACGGAAAACGGTGACTCATGAGCTGCAGTTTGCAGACCACTGGTCTAGGCGATAAATAATTCCAGTAAGATTAGAGGGTAAATGGATTTGAGGATTGGGGGAGCAAGTGGGGAAGAAAAGAGGTTATCAAGGAGAGCCCTATGTTCTGAGGAAAGAGGTAGGTGAAATGGAGGCCAAAACATTGACAAGAGACAGATTTGGAGAAGTAATCAAGAACTAATTATTGAACGTATTATATTTGCAATGCTGTTGAATATCTAAAACATAGTACAAGGAGGCAGAAGGTGTAACTAGACTCTATATATAAAATCTGGCAAAGGTCTGGGCATTTTGACCCCATCATGATTCTACTGGTACAGTGGTCAGCAAACTCATTAGACAAAAGAGTGGCAAACTGTGGCTCACAAACTGTACTAGTAGATCCAATGCTTTGCCATATTACTTTCTTTGCAAGAAGGAAAGTTTATAATTCATATTACTGGTGAAATAAACATCACAAAATGAATTTGATGGTCCCTTAAATGACATATGGAAACATTATTTTTGATTGAAATATGACAGGACAAATCTTTTGATGAAATTTAGATCTGAAAATTTTGAGCTGTAGAAATTAGAGATGGTTGAAATAAAGAGATAAAGAAAAACTCATTAAAAAAAAGAAAAAGAAAGAAAAACGCATGCCTGGCTAGTGTGACTCAGTGGTTGAGCATAAACCTATGAACCAGGTCATGGTTCAATTCATGGTTATGGCACATGACTTGGATACAGGCTCAATCCCCAGTAAGGGATGTGCAGGAGGCATCCAATTGATGATTCTCTCTCATCATTGATGTTTCTTTCTCTCCCTCTCCCTACTTCTCTGAAAATAATAAAAACATACTTTTAAAAAAATTTTTAAAACTCACAATAGCAGAAACTTTAATTGGTGAGATTTTATTTAGAAAACAAAGGTCCTATTGATACTAAATTCAGTAAATTTGGTTATTTATATATATATATGGCTAATATGCTAAGTGTTTGACCATCTGACCAGTCACTATGATGCGCACTAACCACCAGGAAGCCAACACTCAGTGCAAGAGCTGCTGAGCTGCAGTGACTTGGCTGCAGCAGTTCTTGGGTGATGCACCCCAAAATCAGAGAGAAGGGAGCCAAATTCCTCACAGGGCTGCACAAGTCTACCTTCAGCCATTGGTTATGTTGTTGCTGGGGCACTGTCAGGCAGAATCTGGTTTACTGCACACTTGTGTTTGTGTTCCACACCCAGTATGACAGCAACTTTGCAGTGTCCTCTAGCACTCTGGGACCCCTCAGGGAACGTCGGAGAGCCCTGATCCCCGCAGGCCAGGCTGAGGGACCCCATCTGCAAAGGAACCTTGCTCACTCTGAAGACACTGGGGAGGGACCCATGGAAGGTTGGCTGTAGCATGTGTCCGGCCAGGCCCATCTCACCCAGTCCCGCCCCGCCAGCCAAGTCCTAATTAATTTCCTTTCAATGTGCACTAATCTATGCACTGGATCACTAGTAAATCTATATTATAAAACAATTCACATGATCCTCCATGGAACTATAGCTTAGTGTTTTTTGTTTGTTTGTTTTTTGTTTTTGTTTTTTTTAATATATTTTATTGATTTTTCATGGAGAGGAAGGGAGAGGGATAGAAATCAGAAACATCGATGAGAGAGAGACATCAATCAGCCGCCTCCTGCACACCCCACAAGGTACATGCCCCCGACCGGAATCGAACCCGGGACCTTTCAGTCCACAGGCCGACGCTCTATCCACTGAGCCAAACTGGTCTCGGCAGCTTAGTGTTTTTTAATGAAAACATTCAGAAACTACTTAACTGTGCCATATACAAGAATTGGCCAAAAAACAAAACTAACTTAATGGAATCTTCTCCAGAAATTATATTCTTTATGAAAATATAGGAAGGTAAATATAACTCTCTTTACCAGTGTTACACATATTAATAACTTCATAAAACATATCAGTTTCCAAAATCATTAACAACAACTTATCTTGCAGTTTATAAGGTGCTTTATAAAGAAATAAAAAAATCTGCTGAAACTGGTTTGGCTCAGTGGATAGGGCATCGGCCTGTGGACTGGAAGGTCCCGGGTTCAATTCCGGTCAGAAGCACATGCCTTGGATGCGGGCACATCCACACTGGGGGTTGTGCAGGAGGCGGCTGATCGATGTCTCTCTCTCATCGATGTTTCTGACTATCTCTTTCCCTTTCTCTTTGTAAAAAAATCAATAAAATATATTTTTAAAAAAAAAGAAATAAAAATATCTAAACCCTGTGAAAGCTATCCTGGTGAGACCTCAGAAAAATAAAGGAGACTTCATCTTTAGAAATTTAAATCAAACAAATAAAATAGTAAAGGGTTTCTCCTTCCTCTCTCAAGAACACTAGCTGAAGCATTGTTAAGTATATAAACTGTGAAAGTAATGCATTACCAAGAGTCTATCACTTGAAGGGAGAATCCAAGATGGCGGCATAGGTAAACACCTACACTGCTGCCTCGCACAACAATTTCAAAACTACAACTAAAAGACAGAACAGACATCACCCAGAACCACAGGAAAGCTGGCAGAGTGAAAGTTCTACAGCTAGAAGGAAAGAGAGGGGCTCACAGAATCCCAGAGGAGCTGCAAAAAGCCGAGGTACGGAGACGCACGCACTGAGAGAGCGGGTGCCGGAGTACCTGGCTGGCTTTCTCTGGCAGGAGGAAAACAGAGACTCCCAACAGCATTGAACCCCTTGTCCCACAACACTAAACCCCAGATCCAGCCGAAACTCATATGGGGGGGAGTTTGGACTGTGAAAAGGGAGAGGTGCACGGAAATTTAGGGGAGTCACAAAAGATCAGAGGTCTGGTTGCGCACGGCACTGTGCCGAGGACAGATTGCTGATTGAGCCGCTGGCTTTCGAGAGTGGGCGGGAGACAGACCCTCCCAACTGTGCCACTTCTGACTCCACTAAGCCCCAGTTTTGGGTGAAACCCTGGAGATCTAGACTCATGTGGTCCCGGAGCGCAGGGGAGCTGGAAAGGCAACAGTCTAGAGGCACTGCAGGCGTGCGCGCACAAGGACCGCTCCAGTGATTACCCAGTCACGTGAGACTCAGGGGCCATGGAGGGCGGGACCGACTGGAAGGCAAGGGGATCCCTTAAGCCCTGAGACTCCACCCATCCCAAGCTCAACAGAGGCTTCTTCGGTTTTGCACTGTCTCGTATCATAAGGCTGAATTCAACACAGAAGTTCTCCCAGCATAGTGAAAATGCCGAGACAAGGGAAGGGATCACAAACAAAAGAAATGGAGGAAAACAAAGAACTGGATATAGAGTTCAAAACCATGCTTATAAGGTTTTTCAAGAATATGCTAGAAAAGTTGGATAAACTTAGCGAGAGCCAAGAGGAGATGAAAAAGATCCAACTAGAGATGCAAAAGAGCCAACTAAAAATTAAACATACACTGACTGAAATAAAAAATATTATACAGAGTCCTAACAGCAGACTAGAGAAAGGCAAGAATCAAGTCAAAAATTTGAAATATAAAGAAGCAGACAACACT